>JAWZYV010003296.1:0-374073 GCA_038373885.1 Cheiracanthium punctorium | reverse complement strand
CTTCTCCTAAACTGTGGGAATTTGAATTTCGAGAAACGTGTCCTCGGATTTGGAAAATTCTGAGGAACCTGATAAGCTAACTTAAATTTCGAAAATCGAATTATTTTAGAAGATATTAATAAAAAACTGAAAAAATAAAACATAATGGTTGCCAGATTTGGCATAAAATCATTCATTCCTTTGCAACAAAGCAATTCCAAGTATGTAGAATCGCATGAAATTCACAAATGAGTTACACCCTTTTTAAGCCAAATTAAAAAGTATATGAAACAGGGTGAGAAATTGGGAGCAAAAATCTAGGCGTCAATGGCACCTAACTTTTTTTTCCCGGTTGCCGAACTGTCTCGTTCAGGTGCAGTTTCGAAAACCTTTGTTTTGTTTATATGCATAAACTATAAACAGGTAGGCTTAATGATTATGTACAGTAATAATAAAGAAGATCAGGACTATTAAAATTAAGATAGTAGTAAATAGTAAGTAAATATAAAATCAATTTTTATGGATTTCCACCTATGCATCCAGAATAAAATATTATGATACATTTTACTAGAACATGGTCTTTAGTTTTAGTTTAGAAGTATTTTATAAATTGTTGCTATATAACTGCAATGCCTATGGTAGATAAACTTATGCAGTATACGTGTACTAGCTTCAAGATGTCACCTGATCAACCACCACAGTAAGCAGGTGGTACATGTTAAAATTGTGGAAATATGTATTTGTATTCTCAGTGGGTTGAACTGAAGTTGGGAGAAGGTCTATGAAAGCTTTCAATATCACCAAGAAGAATTTATTATTTTACATTGCTATTTTATCTTACTAAAAATTATTTTTAATTAAATTACTTAAAACATGTTTTATTACAAACTGAACTTTATCTTAATTTATTAATTTTTTTTTTTTCAAATAACTAAATCAATTTATGTTTTTTTTTTAATTTACATTATCTCATGAAGGAGTTTTATTTAAAAAAGATAAATTAAGTTTAAACCATCAAATAAAATTTTTATTCAAATAATATTTTTATTTGAATTATCCTAATTTAGGCCGGAAGACCGAAATTTAGATTTTCCCCAAATCCAGACGTTTTGCTTATGTCACCCCCCCCCCCCACACACACACACAAATAAATAAATCTTCTTTCGCTTTTTCACGAAATTGCATTAATTAATTGCAGTCAATCCATGTATTGTTTTCAGTCACGAACTGCTGCACTTAACCAGCCGTTATTGCGGCGCTGCAACACGCCGCGGCAAATAAAATCCAAGATGGCGTCCAGACCGTAAGCCTGTACTCTTCCGCGGTAAATAATTACATTTAATTAATGAATATTAACTACTAATCCAAATAACTTTTACGTTGCCTTATTTAAAAGGATCTCGTGTGTTCATCAATATTGATATCAAGTATTATCATCACATCTTCCCACACCGCCGTGCCATACGAGCCGAGCTACCACTAAAACACTCATTTGCAGAAAGAATCCAATATGGCAAACGCGAGCTCGTAGTTTCCTCCGATCAACTTCATTAATATGCATGGAGTTAAAAATTATGGCTAAATTCTTTAAGTTCCTCTATTTGTTTACATTTAAAAAGGTGCGATTTAAATGATTACACATCTGCGGAAGACAAGAAAGTGGTCTTCCGCGCGTTTTTCAACCACAGAAGACTGTCTGCAGAGGATCCTTCTCTTTCTGGCCACGGAGCGGTGCTTACGAAAGAAAAAGTTTTTTTCACGGAAATTTACATTTATATTTTTTCAGCACATTTTGAAAAATAGTCGTCTAGACAATAAAAAAAGTCCCCAGAATTCGTAAAATATTCGTTTTTTGCGGTATTTTTGTTTTAAAAGTCGCCGGAGTCGGCCGATGCTAAAATAGCTGCTTTTTAATTGCCTGTCTCGGGCAAAATGTTAGGCGTCAAAAATGACGACTGGTTCTTAAATCTCGGTCGTCAAAACAAAAATGACAGTTGCAAAATACGACTAACGACCGCTAATTTCGCGCCCTGATATGAAATAAATAACTCAAAGTGTGTTACACAAAGTTGACAATTTTCAAATAGTAAGTTCGTTTAGAATGAGCGATTATTCGTTTTTCCAAAATGAATAACTCATTGTAACTGATTTTAAAAGTGCCATCTTGGCATTAGGTACGATCTGACAAAATGGTATCTTTCCAAGCAGGATGAATCTAAACCATGAATTCAAAAATGTTAGAATCCAATACCTTGAAAATGAAAAATAATTAAAATGCAGATTATTTTAAAGCTGGTTCGGTCCAGCTGGAGTATTTGCTACCAGTAGAAATATTGGGTGGCGTTAACTGTGCCGTTATAGCAGTTATAGTATACTTTGGATATTTGCCAGCGAAGCGAGACGATAAAATTCATGGTGCTAAATACGCCAATCCTCAAAGGATTATGTAACATATAGATAACGGTTTTCCAGGAACCTTAAATGAGCAGTCATTATAGGTTGTGAGCATGTGTCAATCGCCAAATAATGACAAGTCGCAATTAGTGGCAAGCTATCCTAGCTGTTCCGTAGTTTTTATCAAAGAAAACATACAAAGTATTGTTTTCTTACAGTTAAATACTAACTATACATATACGCAAGTCTCCAAATTATGAAAATTCACCAATAATTGGCTAATACGCAAGGTGTTCCATGGGTTTCACATAATTAAAAATAGTGCAAAGTTTAAATTTTTATGTTCCAAGCAACATGCAAGAACCAAGCAATGTGTAGCTTGGTAACATTCAATCTGATCCAACCTCTGGGTTTTGTTTGTTAAAATTATGCCTTATTTACGAATAAGCTTTATTAGGGGCCGAATGCCTCATACGAAAAGCGAGCGTAGCGAGTCTAGGGGCCTTGGCCCCTAGTATCAAATAAATATTTAAATTTACTTTTTATAGATAATTATTAATGCAGTAATTTAACATTTATTTATTTATTTAAATTATCATTGATAAAAATAAGCTTTTTTCTGTAGATAAAATTTTTGATTTTATTACAGGACATTCCCTCATGGCTCCAGTTGGTCGTTGGCAGAAAGGTAAAGACTTGTCTTGGTATGCCAAAGAGAGGAAAGATTCCGATGCATCTGATAAACTTGATAAATCTGAGCTTGCATCGATAAAAAAAGCTGAAGAGGAAGCTATGTTAATTGCTCTGTAAGGATATTTTTTTAATGTTGTTTCATCTCTCACACATGCAAACTAGCTATATTTACCAAACTTATGAAACTTTTATAGAAATGAGAGAGAAGTTGGAACCTGTGTTAAAAGATATTCAAAGAACTGGTAGATTGATGTTTTTTAAGTTGTGAGAAAAATATTTAAAAATAAACAGGGTGTGTCACCAATTCCCCTCCCACCCCCTCCTGGGATGAAAGGCTTATAACAAATAATATATCACCAATACAGCAACAAAGTTGACTTTACTGGAGAAAGAAACATTACAAGTTTTGTTTCACAAATAATGATCTTCCTTGTTGAACTGTTTGAGGTTTTGACAGTGACAGTCACATTTTTCTGTGGCACCTTGCTCTCTGGACCTAACTCCATGCGATTTTTTTATGGGTTTACATATTAGATCATGTGTTCATGCCCCCTATGCCATGTGATTTATGCCAAAGGATCACAACCGCATTTGCTACCATAGATTGTAACATGTTAATGTGAGTGTGGGGAGGGAAGAATTTGACTAGAGACTTGATATCTGCCACATCCCGAAAACAACATTTGTGAAACAAAACTTTTAACATTTCTTTATCCATTAAAGTCAACTTTGTTGCTGTATTGATAATGTATATATATTTTATAAGCCTTCCAAACCTGGGAGAGAATTGTGACACACCCTGTATATTATATTAACTTTTTAAATCCAAATTAATAGGAAATGACATATTCTTAATATTTAAAATAACAATTAAAAAAAACCTATGAATTTAGAATTTCAGAACTGTTCAAAAAATACTTTCGGTACTTGCGTATTATACCGGCAGTCCGTCAAGACAAGCGATTTTTTGCCAAGATAAATGCCGGATGCATGAAATTATTAATGGTTTGGAATACAATTGGGTACAGTTTGCCAGTACATTTCATGAAAAAATAGATTGGCAGAAATGACCACCGGGATAATACGCAAGTGCCCAACTTTCTTAGGAAAAATACTGAATTAATTGTTTAAAATGGAAATTAACATTATAAATCAGTATTACTTAAATCAAACTTTTTACAATAAAATCTTTTGGCTGCAAAACTTCACTTTTACAAATATTTCAGATTACTGTAGAATAAAGTATTTATATTTAAAAAAATTTTAATGAAATTTCACTTCAAACAAGTTTTGAAGAATCACAATTTGATCTTTAGTCCCTTAAAATTTGTTACACAAAGATTTTACTGTTCATGAAAATTTCTTGTGCATATAAATCTCTTAAAATAGGTTCGACTGTATTTTTAACCATTAAAAATATTGATTATAAAATTATGTAGAAATACTGAAAATTAAAGAAATATTGGTGTATTTTAAGTATGTGATGCAAGAGTCTTATACTTTAGACATTGATTTTTTTTTTTTTCCTTTCCTGTCAAAATTTTAAAATTTCTAATAGTTGTGTATTGTTAAGCCTGAAGCTCTCTGCCTGTACATGTCATGCAATCTGTGGACTTATTTCTAACCACCACTGACTTCTAGTTTTATGGAACTTTTTTAAAAATTATGTACATACATATATTCATCTTTTATTTTATAAAATATTGTTAACTTTCTTCAAGATGTATTTTCATACCTGCAAGATTATTTTACACTCAATAAATTTATCTCTGTGTTCAGTTTTATTTTAATTTGATAAAGATATGTTTCAAATATTAACTAAAATTACAAAGATAAATATTCTGTGAATACATAATCTGTATGACAAAATTGAATTTTATAAAATTTATTTTGAGAAATTATGTATTTTATATTAACATCGTTTATTTTTACTATTTTTCAGTGGCCACAATATTGTGAGAAAAACACAAGCTTTAACCAAAGAGGTATGAGATAAAAAAAATTTATTTGTTATAGCCTTCTGAATTTTTATAACATTTCTTAATTAATAGAAAAATCTGTTAAGAGTTAGGTGATCTCCAAATATAGCAATTCATTACTCAAGATCTTACCTGAACATTTTTAATGTTGCACTTGTAACTATTGAAAATTTTATCTGTGCATTTATATTTTAGCTGAAAATTGAATTTAACAAATTTTGAATACTGAGTAGATTGGAATACTTTAATAATTCAACTTTCAAATGTCAACTTAAGTATTGGTAATAAAGTTTTATATAGGTACACCTTTAATAAATTTTTGTGTAAAAAGCCTCCAAAGATTGGGTAGTTTAATACTATATACTTTTACTACTACATAGATGTTATAATATAACAAATATTAAGTAATCAAATATTTCTAATTAACAAAACCTTTTCATTTATTTTTTGAGAGAGATGATTATATGTACCAAGTCATGAACATTTATTTACTACATTATGAAAATTAGTTAAGAATTGATACAAAAAACTGTAAAAACCATAGAGCAAGAATAAGTGGAAAGAGCACCCTATTGTATTTTCTAGAATAAGAGTAAGCTAAGATAACACTATCACATGGAAAGAAAGTTAATGGATTTGGCTGTTTATTGCCATCTGCTTGCAAATCAGGCATTTTATTTTTTTCTAGAAAGCAAGGAGGATAATGAAATTGCGTTTAGCTGCACTGTTTCCATAAGTCATATGACTTATATTCTTGTTTCTAGTTTATGTTGCTCTATTCCATCTATCCTCCTCTGTGGTAGAAAACAAAACAAAATTCAATTCTTTTAATAGGTATGTTAGCAGGGGCGTAGCCAGAAAATTTTCATGGGGGGGGGTTACGACAACTGCAACTCACAATATGCATCACATGCGTTGTGAAAAAGGAGTGAAGAATCTACATTTTGTATGGCAAAAAATTCTCATGGCGGGGGGGGTTTATGACTCCCCTAACCCCCCCATGGCTACGCCCCTGAGTATAATAGTAACTCACTTTAGACCTTTAAAAAAAATGTGAATTGTTCTGGGAGACATGGAGAGGTTAATTTGCTGGATTAGAACATGGGGTAACTAAGTTTATGGCCCCCGTGATCATTAGATCTGACATCTTTAGATTTCTTACAGTCAGGACATCTGAAGGAGATAGGTCTTTCAAGGTCTAAGTGCTACAAAAAATTATTTTTATCCCTCCCCTTCATCCTGCATGTACTTTTGAGGGCACTTGTTTGATGTAACATAAGCACACACATGCGTTGCCTTCATATGACATTGGATGAATATTGTGAAACTTCATTTCTTCTGTAGAACAACTATACTAAGACCTAAGCTGGGAATCTGATTCATAACAACTTTATATCCGGTCTAGTTTTGTGTGGCGGAACCCTTCTGTATTTTTGTTGAAGTTATCTCTAAATGATTTTGTTATTAGTTCTTAAAACGTAAAATGTACCACCCAAATATCCCAAGTTGTTATAAAGACAAATGAAAAAGTTAAAAAAAAAAAAAAAAAAAAAATGTAAATTCTCAAGGGTTTCATCTTACACCTGGACTTCTTCTGACTAGCGGGGATGAGAGTGAAGATGAAGTCCTCTCAAATAGATTACGAAACTACTGATCCTATTGCTGCAGTAATTTTTTTGTTTTAGAAATATAATACAAAATATTCTGTAATGTTTTTAAATTATGGTTTTGTTATTTTTTATTGTATCATAGCTGTGCATACAAATATGGTGTATTCTATATGGGCTAGCCAGTTTTTGTTGTCGTTGTTGTTGTTGTTATCAGACTAGAAAATAAAGCAAGCAGACAATTTTCAGTACAAAATTGTTTGTTACTGAATCTGTTTGGTAAAATTTTTAAAACACTATATTGGTAACCAGACAAGTCAGTTTCTGTTCCATATAAAATTTTTAAACAAAAACTTTTATGCTATTGCATATATTGAGTTTAATGATGTACATTTTCTTTATATAATCATTTTTATTTCAATAAACATAAAAGTGGAATTGATATTAATAATAAATTTTTCAAGTTTGGAGATGGGTTTTGTGACTGCTCAAACTTGTCAGAAGTGATTTGCTGAAATTTTATACAAGAGATTCTCATTGGAAAATGCACTGTGTTCTAAAGACCCGTTGAAGTTAAGTGATAAAATCAATAGGTTAATCAAAAACAATCAGTGCTGTACACACGCAAGATGTCTACGATACTCAGTATATTCAAAGTACATGTATATATATCATCCAGTATCAAAACACTAACAAAATACTGGTTTAAAGATGAATAATAAATAAAAACTTTGTTAAAAACACACAAAAAGGGTACTTATCACTTAGTATGCATATAAATATCACATAAAAGAAATGAGAGTGGATTCCCCATAGCAAGACCTCTTGTTTGTTTCTCGATAGAATGAACCATAAAAAATGAAAGCAGTTTGTGTTTCAAGCACTAAGCACCTTTTTATATGTAGCTTTTAAACAAAGATTGTATTTTATCATTTCATTTAAAGATTATTTATCAAATACTGTTACATATCCTTAAAATATATATGTCCTTGGAATACATGTAGGAATGCCTTTAAAATTTGTATCTTCACGCAGCATGTAAAAATTTTCCCTTTCTTAAACAAAGAAAATTTGTAATCCATTGTAGAGTAAAAAGTTTCTTTCAGACTATAGCACACTCTATTGGTTTTCATTTTTTCAATCTTCACATGAAAAATCCTAGGTTTTTTTTTTTTTTAGATGCCTAGGTTTAGTGTTGTGGGATTACGGCCAATTAGCTACATGAGGGCTCTAGGCTGAGGGGTGGGATTCCATGGGTGTCTTCCTAAGGGGTCCTAACCGTATTTACAATAAGTTTCGGGGAGAAAACCATGAAAACTCCCGGTTAGGTCAGTGGACACAACTTGGTTTTGAACCAGGCACCTTCTGTCTCTCAGTTCAGCGCATTATGCGCTATGCTCAATTCTGGGATGCCTAGGTTTTAGTATGTTTAGGTAGGTTTCTGCACAGGGCTTTCAGCATTATCACTGCTTAATTTTTTTCTGACATTAATAAAATTTATACAGTAAAAAGCTTGATACAGCGATACTTGAGGGACCCCATATAAATTGTTGTTCTAGAGGGATATATCGAGGGGACATTATATTTCTATAGAAATTCTGCTGGACCATCACATTTTGTCGTTATAGAGGGATTTATCATTGTATTGAGTACCATCTATAGCGAGGGCTTTACTGTAGTTCCAGTTGATCTCTTTCTCATCATTGTTGCAGCTGTTTACAATATTGTGAATGGACATTAAAAATATTGTATACATTTTTAAGTATTGGTAGTCTATTTATATATTATCTGCTAATAATCCAGCATTTGATGATTATATGATGCAACTTTTTTCTTAGGCAAATAATTTTACCTCTAGATCTATAGGCAGGAAAATCACCAGGGTGCGAACTCGAAGATTTTCTCCAGGGGGGGGGGAGGGGGGACATTTGAAAGAAAAATATTCTCCAGGGGTGGGGACACTTGTGAAGAGGAGAAAAGAAAATGGAAGGAAGGTGTAAATGCTTCACTTACATGATATTACATGAGAAATGCAGTCACGCGACACATCTGGAAACTGATTTATATTCAAACAAAAGTCATAAATTGTTTGTTCTATGGATTCAAAGATACATAAGTTTCATACTGTACCTGTATTGTATTGGAAGCCACTCTTGAGGGGTTTGAACTTAGAAAAGAGGCGAATTTTTAAGGCAGTTGCCTTAAGAGTATAATAAGAAACGATAACAAACTACCTTCATTTTGACTTCTTGACTTTAATCCCAAATCTTCAATCACCAGTTTAACATTTCTTCAGCAGGGGATAAAAAGTATCCCTGGCAGGGATCAATTAATATTTTTCTAGCCAGGGATATTACATTCTTCAGCCGGGGATTGTCCCCGGCTGAAGAATGTAATATCCAACCAATCCAATTCGCACCCTAGAAATCACTGTATGTTGCAATGCATGTAGATAAAAATTCTTTGATTTTAAACTGTAGTATTTTTTAATTTTAATAGTTTGGTCTTTTTTAAGTATAGTGATTATTTTATTGTTTTATAAATTTCTCAATATTTAGGATATGCAGGAAGCTTTGAAAAGAAATACTGAAAAAGATGATCACAACATTGAAAGAATGGATGGTGTTGGGTCATCAAGGTAATATTTTAAATATACTTATGTATAGTAAATATGTATTATTAACAAATTCTATTTTAATTTTTTAAAAAAGGCTTATTCATTTTTATTTATATCTATATTTGTGTTTGTAAAACTAAAACTAAACACTAAAAGTCTTTTCTGTCTGTCTGATACTGTGTTTGCTTTATAATGAAAAATCTTAAATTGAAAGCTATTTACACATTATTATATGTCTTATTTTTCAGACAGAGAATCGCTCTATTATCTGGTGCAAGGAAAGACGCAAGGCAAAATAACGAAGGTGTTGCTTTTGAAAGTTATAAAGAAAGAAACAGAAATGAAATGGATCAGAATGATAAAAGAAATGATTTCTTGCATGAAGAAAAGTATGAGATATGCATGTTTGTTACAGATTTAAAAAAGAAAATGCGTTACTGTTTGTTATATTAACTGATAAATTACCAGGGATCTAGCCAGAAATTTTTTTCCAGGGTCCTATTTTGTGAAAACTTTTTTTTTTTATTGTGTATTTCTATATCTATTTTTGTGTATTTCCAATATCTATTGTTGTGTATTTCACTATCTATTTTTGTGAATTTGCACATCTATTTTCGTGGAATTTTTATACTAATTTTTGTTAAAGTCATTTTAAAACAATAATTTTTTTAATTAAAATATATGGCAATGAAAGGTTGTTTTAATTGATTGTGTTTTTGTGGTGGGCAGTTTTAATGGATTGCAATTTTGTGAAGGGACTGAAAAAACTGACCCAACTTTCTTCTGCATCAATCGCTGATTACACTTCTTTTCTTTTTTTTTTTTTTTTAAATAGATAAATAAGGAAAATGAAAAAATTAATTAGTTTGACCAAATATTTTCTATATTATTGCAAATTGTTTTAAACACTATAAATTGGATTAGTTTGCATCTTTTTGTGATAGAGTTTTGCTTTGAACAAACAGTGGCCTCACTATGGCACAGTGGTTATATCACTGGAAATGGTAGACGGGCGAAGTGTGAAGGTCCCGGGTTCGGGTCCCATCGTGCGTCTGTCGACCTAACCGTTCGGAGTTTTCCGTGGTTTTCTCTGAAACTTAGCGTAAATACGGGTTAGGACCCCCACGGAGGGCACCCCACCCTTCGCACCTAGAGCCCACTCGGAGCTAATCGGTCGTAATCCCACAAACAAACAAACAAATTGAACAAACAGTGTAGACAATATCTTCACTTATGCAAGTAGTACCTGGCAATATTGTTTATTCCTACAGCAGTATATTTTGACATTTTCAAATTGTTTTTATTTTTATAATTGTTAAGACAGAACTATGATGTTCTTTCATCTGTTAAGTGTTAAAATAATCAACTATAATCACTGATTACATATTTTGTGTTACCTAAATGTAATAATTAAGACATACAGAGCGTAATTAACCGAGTCAAAAATCTGTCTCTTCCCAGTCATTTAACCAACCATGGACTTCTTTTGCCATGACATGATATTTTGTGTGAGTAGTTCATTGTTATCATCTGAACAATTCATGAAAGGATGTATAGAAAAGGTCCCTTATAGCATTTTCAAAGTTATCAAATTAGGCTTGTGTCCAAGTATAGATATACAAAACATAGTGAAATAATTTCTTTTTAGGTTTCGCATATTATTTGCACCTACAAAAAGATGTTGGATCTGTCTTTACTTCATATTGTGGTTGCCCAAAATTACTTGCAGGGATTTTTATAGCAAGGCCTAGGTTGAGTTTTAAATTTTATTTACAAAAAAAAAGCTAAAATTATATATAAGATTTCAGCAAGATGCTAAATGTCAGCATGCTTATTGTATTTCCCTACTTTTCTTCTTCTTGATATATTATATTACATTTCCATCAATAAATTTTAAAAATTAGGCATGATAGTTTTAAAGGATTACCAATTTGCATAGTGATGCATTAAAAATAAGATGATTTGCATAGTGATGCATTAAAAATAAGAGATACTTTTTAAATGAAGTACAATATGTTTGTAAAAACAAGGCAAGTTTAGCTATACTTCTTTGCAGGGCCTGGCTCAGACAAAGGCAGATAGGGCAGCTGCCCTAGAACCCCATTGTTTGTAGGTCACAGAATAAATAAACAATGCTATTGTCCATATTAGAAAGAGGTGAATTGTGTGTACATGACACACTTTCCTTATGAAAATGATTCTATATGTCTTCAGAAAAACAGGCTATAGTTCTATTGAGCTCTTATATGAGTCCATAAATTTTATAACATTAAGATTTTCATACGAGATGTATACTGTACACATACATGATCAGTATACAGGAAAAGCTAATTATGTTTCATGTATGTGTAAATGCATATACTTATATCATTAAGGAAGGAGTTCCCATGAACATTTGCTTCCCCAGGCCTCAAATTAGCTTCCTGTTTCTTTGGATGATATATAATAGATCTACTAACATTTCCCCCCCACCACCACACACACAAATGTTGTACTAACTTATTTATTAACAAAGCAAAAATCTTTTTTGGATAATCCTTTAACATTTTGAAAAAAATAAATAAATAAATAAATAAAATAAATATTAGTCATAACTTAAACAGTGTTACAGCTGTTTAGTTTAACAGACTGTAAAGTGAATAGTAATTACCTTAGTATTTGCAATTTACTAAATAATGGGGCAGCTGATGGGGATCGCAGAGGTATTTTTCATTTTGAGATGACTTTAATTTTTGATTGTAAATAGAACCTATTTCATTGTAGACTGATGAACTATCTTATGTCTGACATAGGATTAATAAAGAAATCATTTTTTGTAAGTTAAGTGGATGGTTATTTTTTATGGTTATGCACTGGCATGGTTTAATTGTTGTAATCCACTTAATAAAAAAAATCATTCTTCTATTTGTATCTTAGAATTTGAAAATGTTAAGTTTCAGCTCATTTAAAAACTTTAAAAATAAAATTTCTTAATGTAATTGTTTTAGTGCATCAATGAGATATAACTGTAATGAATCAGAGCATTCTGATTCAACCATTTCATTCTTGAGAGAATGATTCTTAGTAGCTAAATGTGACATGATTGCAATTTATCTATAAATACTGATTTAGTTAGCTTACTTATTAGATTTAGTGGATGAATAGTGTCATTTGCTTCAAAATTTGTGAGATGGTTTAATTGTGAATAATTCAATTTGAATGTACCAAAGTTGGATTTTTCAGTTTGCTGCAAATATAGAACAGTTATTGATTTATTGACACGAAATTTTCAATCCAATAATAAATTATCAAGGTAGATACCTCAGACTCATATCACTCAGAAAATTTTGAATTTTGTAAAAAGGAATACAATACAACAAGATTTTGTATATTATATATCAAAATGTTTGAAAAAACAATTTCCTTTAGTTTCAAGTTTTGAGGGATCTACTACAGCAAAATGATACAAAAATGTGTGATGTGTTTTCTTACATTGAATTGCTTACAGAAATTTGGGTAGTTAGTAAATTGTTCAAAACTAAAAAAACCTGTATGATTCCTGGATATGTGAATATACGGTGAAGCACCGTTTTTATGTTTTTCAAGGAACTAGGGTGGAAAACCCCTAAAAAGGAGAAAATGTATAAACAAAATTCTCAAAAGTATGTACATTTTCATAATGACCAACCATAAAAAAATCAGATTTAAATTAAAATACTGCATCTTATATCACTATATGAAAACAATAGGTATGCAATACTAACAGTTTTATTCTGAATTTAATGTACAGCTAGTACTCGTATTATTTATTCTTCATGTACAAAATATTTTGTAATTTTAGGCTGTATGGCTGTTCGGGAATGCACAGAAAAAGTTCATCATACGTGGTTAAAAGTGTCTCTATAATATTATCATTTAAATCGCTAGAAATTAAGGTATTTTTTCATAAAATTAGTACCTGTCAAAGCTTGTTGAAAACTTGCATTATACATTTTCTCTTCTCTTCAGTTCTAAAAAACATATAAAGGAAGTTTTCAATTTCAGGAAAACGTATAAATGAAATTATTTAACGTTAAAATCCAATGGATTTAACGTTAAAATCCAGTGGATTTCACTGACACCATTCAGAAAAACATGTAACCAAGAAACATATAAACGGTGCTTCACTGTAAATCATTCAATGTACTGTGTTATCCCAGCTAAAGTTTATACATTACACATCACAAGTTGTGTTACAGTAGTATAGTAAGGTTACATTATAGTATGATTATATTTTATCTTAGTTATTTCCATGCCACATCCTTTAAAAAAATGTTTCAATTCCTTGCTATTCCATGTATTACAAACTTTACCGCACTGATTCCCCACCACCACCACTCTTATAATGAATGGAAATATTTTAAAGCTCTGAATGAAAATTGTGTTTATTTCATTTGGCAAATATTTCTCACTTTGTTGTCTATATTCAGCATTTAGTTACACAAATACTTTTTTCTTTTTAGGAAGAAAAAGAAATCAAAGAAACACAAGAAAGAGAAGAAACGCAAGAAACATCACAAAGAATCGTATGACTCTGATTCTTCATCTCCCAGCTCACCTAAGTACAGAACAAAGCATAAAAAAAGTGGATCTGATAGTGATAGAAAAATATCAAAAGTTAAAATTCATAAAAAATCTAAACATAGACATAAAAATTCTGACTCTGATGATTCAGAAGAAAAGTATCATAAAAGACACAAGAAACAAAATGAATCTGTAAAGCGTCGCAGGCATGATTCTTCTGAAAGTGATTAATGTATTTAGAATTTTTAAAGTATTTTTGTAAATAGTTTGCTAATAGGTTGGTAATATGAAAAGATAATTTCTAGTGATTATTAATTTAGAAAAAGATGTTTTATAAAATTTTATATACATTTATCATGAACATTACATAAAGTTATTTTTAAATTGCCTAGCTTGCTTTTTTATCTTTTAACCCATTTTTTTTTTCTGAACAGATTTTAAAAATGGTAATTTATTTGGTACTTACATATTATATCGTTGACCACACCAAATTGACCTTTATAATTTTGGTGGTCGAAACCCTGCTATTGAGAATAAAAACTGTGATAAATAAGTAAACAGCTGTCTAGTATAATAAAATAGGGTTATGAGTACTAACAATGACTTGCATATTTGTTTAACATACTGATAGCTAATCCCATAAATTCAGATGGTGAAGGGAGGGGGGGGGGAAATTATTGGTAAAAAGTGGTTAACCTCATAATACATAAGTGCCAGTTATTTTATTTAATAGGCTTTTTTTTCTATCTGTTAAGTTATAAAAGCTTTTTTCTGTATAACATTTTTGTACTTTTAAGCTTTTTCAGCTCTGCTTGTAAAGCGTAAATAGCTATCTTCTCATTTTTTATTTAAGAAGAAAAAGTAATAATTACAGTTAAAATCTACTATGCACTGACATAAAATTTATAAAAATCTTACCAACTTCTATATTTTTCCATACAATATTCTAAAAGTGACTAAATTATAACACTTCAGTTTATAAATATGTTTTCAGAAGAAAGCCATACTATTTTAAAGAAGATTGCACTTTTCTTATTAATAAGATATAAATATGCTGTTATCAGCTTAAAAAATTTTCTAAAAAATTGAGTAATCAAAGTTTTTAAAATTAGATAAAATTTAGACAGCCAGTAACCTCTCCAATATATTATATATATATATATATTTTTTTTTTTTTTCATGGGAGAAAATTATCATCGAATACTGTGAGACATCTTTGTACATTATGTAATTAATTTATAAAGTTGGTATAATTGGAAAATATGTAGGTTACCTACTAAAGTCCCACCTTACTCCTTTTTACATGATGTATGGCCAATCTGCAGAAATGCACAATTTATGTATTTTCCACTTCTCTCTTTTTTTTTTTTTTTTTTTTTTTTTAACAAAACATGGATTATTGAACCACTAGCTGCATGCCTGCTCTTCGCACAGGAAGAAACGAATATTTTCCTAAAATATGATCGTAACTAAATGTAGCAGAACATAAAAAGTTCTTGTAGTTACTTCTGTTGAAACAACTGCAGGATAGATTAAGACATTGTAGGATTGATCATCTTTTGTTAGTTGTTAGACAATCGCCGGAAAAGGGTGAATAAAACACTTTTAATTTCAAGAAATATTTGTTAACACAGTATATTAAGCTTTAATCCACATTACCCTAAAAAATCTACTAACGCTGCCTATTATTTATTTATAATGTTGGGGTTTTTCCTAGCTAATCAATATTTCAAACATTTTTCGGAACTATTTTGATAATGACATAACTTTTGTGCAAGAGCTTGTTAAGTTGCTAGAATCTAGCCAATAAAAAGTATATCTAATATATATATGTGTGTGTATATACTGCCAAAAGTAATCAAAACTTGGCGACGTTTTCCATGATTTTGGGGAATTCGCGAATACTATGTATTATGTTAATTTGTATTTTCCACCGGACTTGTCCTGGCAAATTCCCATACAAAATTTGGTAGGTCAGTGATCACTCATCTTGGAGCTACACGACCAACAAGCTAACTAACATTTTACACTTTGTTTTATTTATATAGAAGATGTCCGAGCTTTGTATTTCATATCTGCCAACTCAACTTCAATCTTTTTTGTAAATGAGTTATTTCTTTTAAGTATCAGTATATTCATATCTTTAATGCAGTTACAAAATGCATGAATGCCTCTTTCGATTTAATTTAATAAATTTCTCAAATGTATATTAATAGCCTCAAATTTAAATTCTGAATGCTAAGAATTCATCATGCTAAATCTGTGATTTCTAAACAATGGGGATTTGCATTAGATTGACTGAATGAAAAAAAAAAAAAAATTAAGTAAAAATAAATGTAGTTTTTAATACTTATTTTTAAAGATATTTTTGTTAATGTAACAAAACAGAATAATATTATTTCCCTATAATATATTTATTCATCTGTGTTTTTTTTTTTTTTTTCCACCACAATTTTGAAATTGCTGCTTCCGTATTTCATTTTATTCTCTTGTGCAGCTTTTTTAACTGCAAAAAAGAAAAAAAAATTTGAAAACATTACAATTGTTCCTATTTAATAAATTTATTTCTGTCAGTTTGCTGCTAATAAAACTGGATCATTTGTACCTGGTTTGCTTACACCCCTATGCATCAACATACTGTTAGACCAGGAAGATTAAAAAAAATATTTAGAAACTTACATAAAAGAATGATTTATTTTCTAAATAAACGAAGAATTTTTTTATTTTATGCATTTGAATAATTATTTTTGAAACACTATGGGATAAAGAAAACCCTGATGCCTATGTATAATTTTTATTGTATTTCTGGTTAAGGTTTCTGATATAAAAGTAATATTAGATACCAAAATCTTTTTTTTTTTGTTATTTTATTGTTACATTAAAAAAAATAGTCTTAAATTTCGGCATGAAATTTATGATGTTTTGATCTTGGATTTTTTGAAATTGTTGAAAATGCATTTGAAATTGCATCCTCTTTTAAAATGATAATAGCCTATTTTTCTATTGAATGTTTTCTATCTAAAATTGATTATTAAATATTTATTTAGGCATGAGTGCTTGGCTATTAATTTATTTGAGATAAACGTAATTGATTTGCTTTGTACTTGAAATTCACTGGTAAAAATTGGGATGTGCATCACAAATTTTTAATTACCCAATTCAAGCTCACACACTTTTTTTTTTTTTTTCATCTTTGTGTATTCTCATTCCTGTTTTTAACTGTTGGTGGTGCCTAGGTATAGTAAAGTGGTTATGTACTACTCAATGAGGCTGCTTACAGCACCATGAAAAATGCTGGAGTTGGTGTTCGTATCTCAAAAACATTACAAGATTTAAAAAGAAAAAAAAAAGTTGTAATTATTACTAAATTGTTCAGTTAAGTACAAAAAAGACACGTTGAGTATGAGATTACAAGAAAAAAAATTTTTAAATGCAGTAATTGGGTATGGTTGTAATGAAGAGTGGTCTGTCTATTCACTTGCCCTGGCTTCGATGGACTATTTCTTGTGAGGATATCTCAATCCGTTGGTGTGTACATTAGGGATGAAACGGGCTCTGTAATTCACAATTGATTGCGGGGCTCGGGCTCGTGAAAAATTTCTACTTTATTGAACATACTACTTGAAACAGATTTTAAAAAGTGATTCATGAGGAAAATAAAAGTACTTATAAAAAATAAATAAATAAAAATAGCGGCATGGGCACCTAGAAGGTGCGTGAAGCTCTTTGTGTATTTTAGAACGGCGATTTATATTCCTTAGTGAGTCATGAGATCCGACATTTTTTGATAAAGGATGGATACAAAGAATTAGAAAGTGCATTGGGAGTTTGCAACTATATTTGTCTTTAATTTGCACAAACGGCAAAATTTATTGTATTCTATCAATGAAGTATTTAATTTTTTCTTTTTATCTTTAGCTGAAATTTTGGCTCAGACTCTGAATTGAATAATATTGTTCGGGCTCGGGCAGGCTCGGATTAAAAGTTCTCGGGCTCGGGCTTCAAAAAATGAGCCTGAACTCATCTCTAGTGTACAGCCCCTCCTCCCTCATTGCAGGATTTTCAGTGACTCATTACAAATGCTTATGCCGATCTGTTTCTCGCTATGCTATACTATGAATTTCGAACAAAAGCCAAATGCGCATTGCAGCTCACAAAGATAAGCGTGATTATGAAAAATGAAATGTGATAACCAGTTCTTTTATTCCTTTCTTTAAGATCATTTCATTATGTCACAATGAAGGAAATCATGAACAAATTAATGCACATTTACATACCAAGTCGATACTGCTTTACAACTTTGTAAATAATTTCTCTGCAGTAGTTTTGCTTTTATTTTTGAAATTGATTTGAATAACAGAATTTAATCTAGGCATATTATTTTTTGTTTACTTTTCTATCTTCTTTCATTATTTTGTAATCCTTAGTCATGTATCAATTTTGTTTTGTTTGAAACAGCCAATATTTCTAAAATACGCTTTAATGGATGACTACCTCTGGAGCTTAATGTAGTGGAATTAGTTTGGATGCTCCTGTAAATGATACATACACCCTTTTCAATAGAAAGTACATGGTGCTGTGCAAAAGAATAACTTATAAATTTTGTAATATTTTGAGTACAAATCGATCCCCCTTCCATCCCTGGACTACTAATACTTATATTTGGTCAGTCTCCTGACCTAGATTCAAAGCCCTACTTAGGCTTCCATCTTGGTTACGGCCCTGATGTCTAGCCTGTTAGCCTGTTAATGCATAGTGACCATTCTGATAAAAAATCTTCATGAGCAAAGTGTGATTTTTCATCTGTCTGGGTTATGACTCGGGCAAAGTGCTAGTGCTCTCCTATTTTTGTCACAGCTGTGTCTGTGGTGCGCATGTCCAGTGGCGCACCCAGGATTTTAGTTTAGGGGGGGGCTGGGCTACATACATATACTCTTGAACTCGGTCATCGTGACCTCGGTTAGTTACAACTCTCTTATAACGTCAAAATATTCGGTACCGCTTGACTGTCCCATAGAACACAAGCAATGTAACTCATTATAGAGTCATAAATAATTATCTGATCTTTTAAGCGACGTTGTAACCATGTGTAACAGTGTTTCAACTAACTGTAAGCATTTATTTAAAAACTTTTTAAATAAATGTCTTTTTTTGGTTAGAAATAATTTGAAGACAATTAAAATAAAGAAAGAACTAAAAAAAATTAATTCATTAGTGACAATTTTCATTTTTTAACGCTTTTCACTTCTAACTTTCTACCTTTAGGGGGGGCTTCAGCTCCCATAGCCCCTGCCGTGGGTGCGCCTATGCGCACCCACAGCGGGGGGGGGGGGGGGAAATTACTTCTTAGTAATTTGCATATCTCCACAACAGCAAAGTGAACCCTGTTGGTGTTGGGGATAGCAGAGCCTGGTACTTTCAAATTTAACTTCCATTTAATTTTTACTGTCAATTTTGAATCAGAGGTATTGCGTGGATCAAAATGAAGACAAGTTCTTGAATGACAAAAACAGTTTATTTATTCAGAACAAAAGGTTCATCCAGTCATAAGACAGAAATACAAGAAAAAAAATTGTTTCAAAAATTACCAGCATGAGCAGGGTAGCCAGAAAAGGGAAAAAAAAAAAAAAAACTTCTATTTTACTTGCAAAGCTCACCCTTTACTGGTAACAGAAATTGGCTTCCACTCATCTTAAAACAGGTCATCACTCATTACTAGAGAGCTTCCACAAAAAGGAACATGACAAGGCCCAGCTTTACATTTGCCTTCTTCAGGCCAGCCACAACACATCTGCACTGGGTTCAGAACTGCACTGTACTGCACTGCTAGACAACCAAAACTAACACCTCCTTTTATACTACCCTGCCCATGCTTCACAAGCTCAAATTTGCATACTTTCCAAACCTGGAAAGAAAATTAAAGTCATTTCTGGTTTTATTTAGATGAGGTGACACATCAAAGATGATGTCACAGCTTTCAGCCAATGGAATAATTTTATTAACATTTAGTTATTATTAAGTGGCAACTAATGGTTTGTTTACATCTACAGTATGTCAGATGATGAAACTAGTTATTTTAGTATGATAATTTAAGACTATTGTAACTTAATATAATGATTAGGAGTAACTTAGAAGTAGTTTATCTTTTATTTTAAATACTATTGCCTTTGATTTTAAATGCTGTTTTAAATAAGTTAAACATTTTACAAGACTATTTTAAAAGGTAAATGTATTTTTAGAGCTTTTGTGTATAAAAGAAAACAGGCATATGCATAATAAAAATAAGTCTGTTATTTTTCACAACATACCACAAAAGCATTGTTAGGACTTTGGTGAGGATGGTTGGAAAACTTATTGGGGAAAGGGAAGTTTTAGATATTTTACTTTAGGGTTAAGGGAACTTTAAGTTTTTAAAAAATACTTAGACTTAATAAAAATAAAGTTTTAATGTACTATAATTTAGCTAAACAGATAAAATATAGTTTATTTTTACATATTCCAACAGTTGGTGCCATCTATCGGCAAATTTAAGAACTATTTTTTTTGTTCCTTTGTCAAACAAAATTGCATTGCCTCAGGATTATTCTGTTAAATATCCAGTTATTCTGACCAGTTGTTTTAAATTTTTGAAATTGCAACGTTAATTATAATTACCGAGTAGTTACATTTTATAGATCAACAATTTTTTCTCAATTTATGAGATTAAGAGCCAATAACGTTAAACAATTATGCACGTCTCTATTACTAGTGTTGATTACTCTTACTTCATTATTAGATAGTGGTTTACGTATTTAATACATTATTCTTTATCTCGCCTGCTGTGGGCATTTTGACAGCCTAGATGATAACGGTCAATTTTGTGTGGTCAAAGTATAAGTACAGTAATGGCATGACGTTAACAGGATAGGTGGGACTGAACGATAACCACATAAGTCGTTATAATTTTGCATATTAATCTGTATATGAAAATTATTTGTAATTGAGACCAAAACAATAATTTATAAAAAAAAAATATTTCATAAAATCTTAGGTAATGTATGTGTATGACAAACAAATTAGTGCGTTTCGGGTTAGGTTTTTTTTTTTTTCACTGAGATGATTACTGTTTTTCTCTTTGAATCTGTGTTCCTTGATATTACAAACACAGAAATATATAACAAAATAAATTGTAAGACGAATCGACAAGACTTAAAAATTGTGAGGTATCACTAAAGTTTCTCTAATATATTATACGGGATGTTCCAAAAACAGGGTAATACACTTTCATTCTTTATACATTACAAATAGTGGACATTGTAAATTGTGAAAAATGTTCAAAATAAGGTAGGTAAAAAGACTGTGTTAACAAAAATTTCCTCTCATTAATTTTCAAAAAGTTACATTTTTACTTCCTTGTACGTAGTATAAGGAAGTAATGTGATCCCGAAAAATTTTGGGGCCAAATTTCGACGAAAAAACCGATTTTGACTACCTCTAAATTTAATTTAAAGAATTTTTTCGATGCATCTCATCGTAGGCTAGCATGCACCGATCATATTAACGCGTCTGCAACTCATTTTGACCAGCGGCGAGTCTATTGTGGTCAGTTTTTCCATGCCGTCTGTTACGTACGTACGTACGTATGTATGTAACTCGCATATCTCAAAAACTATTGGTCGTAGAATGTTGAGATTTGATATTTAGGATTGCTCTATGATCTAGTTGTGCACCTCCCCTTTTGGTCGCAATCGAATGTATAGTTTATGTACAGGACCGCCTAAAAGATTCAAAATACATTACGCTCTATGGGCCGAAATTCATTAAACTCGCCTAACTCAAAAACTATTAGGCGTTAGAATGTCGAAAACTTCATATTTTGGATAGTTGTCACCTCCCCTCACCAACCCCCAATATCTTACACCACCCTAAACACCACCAACAACACCTTCATAACCCACATTTACACAACCCCAAACCAACAAAAAAAATAAATACAAACCCCACGATTCCCAATACCCCAAACCCCCCCCAACAACACACCCCCCCCCCCCCCCCCCCCCCCCCCCCCCCCCCCCCCCCCCCCCCCCCCCCCCCCCCCCCCCCCCCCCCCCTCCCACCACCCCCCCCCCCCAACCCCCCCCCCCCCCCCCCCCCCCCACCCCCCCCCACCCCCTTTTCATAAAAATGTTCAAAATAAGGGATACGGTAAAATAAAATTGGTATACGATCCCAGTTGGTAAAATGTGCCTCATACGCTATTAAGGTGATGTGAAAAATTTGAGAATTACATTCCAAAAAGTATCAGAGGTATGGAGATAAACATTTGCTGAGTTAAACCACTTTTAGTGGCTCTTGGGGAAAAATCCCACTGGATGATCACGTTTCAGGGGTTGTACAGAAATTACAAAAGGAAATTAACTTTCTAGACTCTAGCATTGAACTTTCAGATTCATGTATAGTCCCTGACCATCTTTGTTTAAAAATACCCCCGAGACATTTTATCATGAAAGACTTCAATTTTATGCATCACCTCAGTAATATAACAGATTTTTTTTGTATGGGGTCACTGCAAATTATCAGGAGGAATTTTTTCTAACTCAGTCTTTTTTTCCTACCTTATTTGGAACATTTTTTTCAATTTTATTTATATTACCCAGTTATCTCTAATAGATAAAGAAATAAAATGTGTTACCCCCTTTTTGGAATACCCTGTAGACACTTTAGTATTACTATACCCGATTTCATTACATCAGAATCGAGTGCTCTAAGTGTGAACTTCAAACACTCATTTATTTCTCCCTAATTTGTAAAACTGCCGAATAACTTCACTTCTGACGTAAATTTTACGTTTTCGATTGTTTAACTGAGGTATTATTCTTAATCTCAGTCGTAAAAATTAATTCTGAGTGTGATGTAATTTTTGCGTCACAGCCTGAGAAATCGGAACGATATTTAGTAACAAATCAGGTCACGCAACCGTGAATTTCATTTGTTATGTGAATATGCATTTCTTTGGAATGAAGTATTCGTAATTAGAGTTTAGAGAGCATGTCATTTTGACTGTTTTCCTGTAATTTGCGACTGAAGTAAAACTGTTATTAAAAATGTGGCCACCTAACTTTAATAATTCATATCGAAATCGATATCGATAATTCATTAGATAATCGTATTATTATTTGTTTTTAAAATGATAATTTGGTTTTATTTTCTTTGTTGTATTTACATCACTATCTAGTAAAAGGAATGTTTTCACTCTTACCTCGTCATTCTTTCAAACAGTATGCTAATGATATGAATAACGTTCTATTTTGATGTGCCTCAATGCCTAGCAAAGTATGTTAAATCCTTATAAATTGTTATTTTAAATATATTTTCCCTCAGCAAAGCTTGGATACTCGCCACCACGGCGAGATGAAGTATTTCGCGTTGCTGAATACGCCAATCTGCAAAGGATTATGTATGAGAATGAATGTATGAAAAACTGTTTTAATGGCAGCCATTAGGGAAATGATTATCTATTATGCGCAGGCGTCAATCGCCAAAGAATCACCAGATAGAGAAAAGTCGCCATTGGTGGAAAATACCCCTAGCCCTTCCTTTTCTCTCTAATACTCTCACGTAAAGCGAAATAAGCACCACAAATTTCCGTTATTAACCCCCCACCACCACTACCCTAAACGAAGTGCTCTAAATTGTGGCCCAAAAAAAAGGACACAGCTTGGATATTTGCCACTACGGCGAGATGAAATATTTCTTGGCGTTTTACGCATAATCGATCATCATTTACCATTATGGTAGCCACTAAAACAGATCTTCACATATTCTAATGGATAATACTATTGGGGTATGTAGCACTGCGAAATATTTCGTCTCGCCGTTGTGGCAAATATCCAAGCTGAGCCAAAAATAGTGTAAAATACATAGTAAAAACACTAAAAATACTGGTATTTAAAGGTAAACTTTGTTTCTGATATCCCTCCCCCTTTTGTCACTCTTTGTTATAATTTCACGAACTCTCACCCCCCCCCTATGCGTCACATCATTTGGAGACGCCTATACGCATGGGTAAGGAAGGAGCCATGCCCCCCCCCCCCAGCTCCCATATTATCGTTATGATTTACGTACTGTTATAACGTAGAAATGGTTCAACACTAAAATATAATTATCTTTATGAAGCAGGACCCTTGACGTGCCCCACTCTACAAAAAGTCATATGAGACGCGCCCCCTTATCTGTCCTTTCTAGTTACGAGAAACTCCGATAAAAAAAAAAAAAAAAAATCTGATAACGAGACATCACATGACTTCCTTGGGTGCATCTATTAAACCATAAATATTTTGGATGCACTTCGCCTAAATTTATTTTATTGGAAATTGAGATACAATACTGCAATAATACTGAGGTTGACCGATTTCTAGCCCAATATAAGAGATATTGCCAAGCTGGGCACATAATTGGGCGATATTTCGCCAAAAGCCGAGAAACTAACCACTGACTTTGGGGAGATCTCTCAACCACCCTCCAGAGTACGGCCTTTATTTCTGGTGAGTAGAGCCCGATCATGACCATCAGGGGCACCGGGCTATGAAATTTGTTTTATTTCTCATAAAATTTTTATCTATAAAAGAATATTTCTTCAAAGAACAACATTTGAAATCGTGGAGGACCTGGGCAAAGTTCCGATTTGCCCATGCGATAATGTGGCCCAGGTGCTGAGCGATAACATACATCAATTATAATTTAATGCACTTTTTTTTTCGAAACGTTATGCGACGTGTCAAAAAAATTGGTAGTGTTTATTTTATGTGTGTGTGTGTGTTTCTCGTAAACCCCCTCAATTTTACAACTCTTTTTTTAGTCGCAAGAAAATTAGAAAAAAAAAATCTATTCTTCTATCATTGATGTCACAGTTTTACGGATCACTACAGGCATCGGAACAAATTGGAGAACATGACTCAAATGACGAGCTGCTCTGATAGGGATAAGATCAGTGTGAATTCATTGATTGCTGATTACAAATCTCTTGTCTGATCAGTGTCTGAAATCTTATCTAAAAAGTCACAGAAAATCGACATGAATATTTTTTCACCGTTATACCCTTTCACATTGCTGATATAATATAACGTTGAGCGTTGGGGACGGAAAGGGCATTGTTGTTATCATGTAAACAAATAGTATTATCTTGAATCAGTAAAAAGAAAATTATAGCAAATAATTTTGAAATACTTTCACTTTTGAAACGCGTAATAGGGAAGAAAAAACTTGAGCTTTGCTCTGGCTTATTACAGCATCGAGATTAGAAACCTATGTTTGTTGATAAATGCATCTAAGGAATAGAAATCGTGTCGTAGTGTATTAGGCAAGATGCATATTACTTAACGGCAAATAAAGTGATTGCAATTTATTCGCATGGATCTGGTGCGGTAAATTGTTGAGGTCGAAATTGATTGACAGTCGTTATGAATTGATTATAAAACGATTTCCTTTTAAAACACTGATTCCACCAGTGACCGAGTGCATAGCGCTCTGAACTGGGAGACCGAAGATGCCTGGTTCAAAACCAGGCCGCGTCCGGCGACCTAACCATTCGGAGTTTTCCGTGGTTTCCTCCGAAACTTAAGGTAAATATGGGTTAGGACCTCTTATCCCCATATCACACCTTCTCCTACGTTCAGTCTTCAATTCAGTCAAGTATTTCGTTCAACTTGTTCGACTATTTCACTCAACTGGTTTGACTGGAAAAGGGAATGAGCGAATCCGTGATGTCACTGCAGCCTCTCCGTTTGCTTGCCTGTGATTGGTCTATCGGAGAAGTTGAATGAAATACTCAATTTAGCCCGTACCGGCCGGGAAAAGTTACGGATGTTGAACATACATATCTCACAATCCTTTTCACCCAACTATTGTGGAAAACAGTTGAACGAAAGTGTTGCTTGAATTGAAGATGGGGAAGGAGTGATATGGGATTTAGAAAGACCCCCACCCCTCGGCCTAGAGCCCAAGTGTAGCTAATTGGCCGTAATCCGACCACACAACCATTTAAAATTACGTTGTCTCGTAAATAGATTGAACTGTTTATCACTGTGTGATATTGCTTTGTTATGAACTGGTACACTTGATGCAGAAAGTTTATAGAGATCAATAGGGCTCTTTTGGCCGTTATCTCAGTTGTTCCTACGGAGCGCCATTTCGAACTCAAAAACTGAGTACAGCATAAAGGGACTATTTTAATTTTGCAGGGAGGCGCCACGTATGTTAATCCACGTGGCGCCTCACGTATGCCACGCAGGGAGGCGTCCTAGGGCTGCACCTGAACTTAATCTCCAAGCCACCGACCCCCTTACACTGAAAAAAAAATATGCCCCTGACATCTAGAAAATAATGGGTGGAACTAGAATTTATGAGTCTATCTACTCCCTGTAAATGCTAGATCATAGAACGAGACACTTCTGAACCCACTTATCCAATTTTTAGATCTCTCCTCTTTGATCTAGTGCTTGCACCCAGGTGAAAATATCTGTCAATCGATTCGTCCGCTAGCGGGTAGACTCACAAACGGTCATTCTAGTGTTCCAAAAAATCAAACGATTTATTCTGCTGTGATTCGCTGGAATACTACGGACTAGAAATTCTTGACCGTTTCGTCTATACCAATTGTGTGCACGCAATAGTTTACGATCTATTCTTCTAGTTTTGGGACGTTTAAAATAGGCGTCTATTCGTTCGAGATGAGAGCGCTCCCTTCTCCGTGTATGACTTGATAAAATAGCTTATGGAAAGATACAGCTATTTCACAAGGGTAAAATTAATTAAACCTTAGCAATATCGACTAAGAATTTTTTTTTTTATTCCTTTCTACTTGTACCGTTTCCTATTTACTTCAGTTATGTATACATATTGCATTGTATGGTTTTGGCTGGATACATATATTATTATTATTATTTTACTTGCTTTTAGGTCAGAAATCAATCTATCAGAATATACCATGTGTATTTACTTTTGAATGTTATTCGAATATGCATTTCAAGTAAGTATGTAGTGTTTAGTTATAAGTATGTAATTGTAGTACAGTAAGTATAATTATTCGACTGTATAAAGAATGGCCTTGATAGTATTTTTTTATAAGCAGAAAAAGTCAAGGAAAACACGGTAAAACTTCCTTATTCCTCATCAAAGACAAGATTTAAAAAAAAAAAAAAAAAATAGTAATAAAAATTTGGAATTGTAGTAAGCCAAAGTCCATCACTGTACCAAGCTCTTTTGCATTATTTGTCCGTTTTCTTCGATAAGTTTATTCACAAGCGCCTTTGAGTTGGTTTTCAGATTTTTGTAATTGGACCAAGACCAAGAGGTTTTTTAAATCCATGGCATTTGGACAGGGTCCTTTCCGTTTGTTGAGCCCTCCTTTGCAATATACTTTCGGTCATCTTTCATTCTGAAAAGTAAATGCATTCTACGATGAAGTTACGGTACGTAGAATCAAACAAATAAATAAATAGAATTCAGGTAGTTGCTTTGGCTGAAACTGCTGCGGAGTATATTAACGTAACGTTGGATTAGTTTTAAGGTGCCCGTTAAAAAGTGATGAACGTAACAAATAATTATTAAAATTTAAGGGTGCGGTTTACTCCAAATTTGGCCAAAAAATCGATTTCCTTTTTTAAATATTAAATGAAAGTCTGTTAAATTATGAATATTTTGACGCCTCATTTTTAATCATACGGCAATGATATCACCAGACATTGTAAATTTTGTTAATACACTCAGTGCAATATTTCATTGGCAAGCAAACTCTCTTCATATTTTCTTCAATTTCATGTATTTTTGTACTTGAGATAAAGATTCAAACGTTTTTGTAAATGTTCTTTTTTATATAACTGATAAATCTGTACATGGAATTAGCCTTCAGGTTTTTTCTTCTTTTTTATTTCAGAAAAATCATATGAAGATATATTATTGTTTATAGTTTTACACTATAGTATAACCTAAACACTATAGTATTAAACTAATTGACCAAGAACGAAATGACTTAATTACTTTAACACTGAGTTAACCCTTTGTAAGTAGACCAACTGTCTAACTTGTTGACCAAGTAATTAGGTAGAATTTGTCCCAAAGCAGAGCTCAAAACCTTTGTAAGTTGACCACTAAACACTATAGAATTTTTCTATTTACGTAATTAATGTTCTACCCTAATAAGCAATATTACTCCTATTTTATATCATTTTGATTTCCTATTTTGTATAAACTTTAGTGTACTACATATAGGTTCTGTGTAATGTATAAGTACGTAGATTACAATTTACGAAAATCGAAAAGTAAGTATTGCACCCTTGTTAAATTGACCACGAAAACGTGGAACCACTGGGTGGTCAACTTATAGAAAAACTATATTAGACGTAATATTAGATCTATCTAAAAATCCCTGTTCAATCTTGTATAATATTGATTTGAAAATCTTTATTTTAAAAAAGATGGGGAAAAAAATCTTTATTTTTAAAAAAAGTGGAAGAGATTTTTAAAAAATCAATTTTTATTTTTATTTTATTTAAATGTGCAGTTTAAACTGATTTACTCTTTCAAAATGTACTTTTAGTTAACCATTGAAATGCATTCAGTTCATCATTTGTATCCTATTTTTTAAAATGAAAATGATTATTAAAAGGGTAAACTGTCCCCCTCAACATGCACAAAATGTTTACGAGCGCTGTACACTTGGAGGAACTAATAATATGGAATGGGCATGAGCTAGTTCTCCTATGGGGAGAAAATGAAGTAACTGTAAGCGTAGCCGTGGGGGCGTGGCTCAATAAATCATATGAGATCCAAACGGCTTTTTAACTCCGAGCCACGCCCCCCAAGGCTACGCGTAGGGTTACTTTATTTTTCTCTGCATAGAAGAACATAGCGGACGGAGGAAAAACCGCTTACAGTTGTGGCTTCACTTTTCTCCCCTCATGCCCACTCCATATTACTCTCTCCTCCAAGGCTGTACATCTTCCACAATTTTCGTTTCGCAGCCAAAGGTAGCAATTACGCAGTGCTGCGAGGGTCGAACATCCGGATCAGCTGCACCCCCAGAAACGTCCAGGTGGAAGGGGAGGGCGACGTTGGCTCGTCGTACTCGTGGACAGACCAGGACGACAAGGAGGTCATAGACGCGCGGTTCACCAAACTGGCCAGCGGGGAGCTGGAAATCACCAACGCCCACGTGTCGGACAGCTGCGTCTACACTTGCAAGTTCCGACCGCCGACCTCCTGGCATGCGAAGAATGGCGGGGAGAGGTCCTTCCAGCACAAGCTAATAGGTAAGGGAGTGTGTGATCAGGGTGTCTCTAAAGGTTCTTTACAAACTTCTGTAAACGGCAGAGCATGATGCCGGGTCAGAAGACACGCGTCTAGCCCCCGCCGGATCTACTTTGGAACCATTCAATGAGCATGCTCGTAGACTTCATTCCCTTCATACGAGGTTCAAAATTCGATCCGCTCAGGAAATGAATGGTGTCGCCATCTAGTGATTACTTTTGGAAACTTTGTATTTCTCATAATAATAAGAAATTTTGAAATATTTAGGATTAGCTTTGAACTTGTGGTCCGTGGTTTTGAACCCCGTATGAAGGGAATGAAGTCTACGAGCATGCGCATTGAATAGTTCCAAAGTAGATCCGGCGGGAGCTAGACGCTTGTGGTCAGAAGCGTATGCCAAAAAGGCCACACACAAAAACTGTCTTGCCATCAGTTAACCCGTTGAGGCGCAGCCCTTTCCCAATGCTGAAAAAAAGGCAGCCGTTGCCATCGCTCGACGTAACGACCAGCAAGAGGGCGGACGATCGACAACGTTCATCGCGGGCCACAGATCTAGAGACCCTTTTTTGACGACAGCTGGCAGTGCCGCGCAGCCAGCTGTCGTCAAAAAAGGGTCCCTAGATCTGTGGCAGGCGATGAACGTTTCGATCGTCCGCCCATAGCCAGCTGTCGTCCAAAAAAGGGTCACTAGATCTGTGGCACGCGATGAACGTTTCGATCGTCCGCCCTCTTGCTGGTCGTTAAGTCGAGTGATGGCAACGGCTGCCCTTATTTCAACATGTTCTCCCATTTTTCAGCAGATGCCAGTGCTGTTCAAAATAATCGTGACCATTTTTTGACGGGAAAGGACGTGCTAAAAAGTAAAGGATTCGCGTGGAGCTAGGTCACCCGCAACTATTTTGATAGAAATCAAATCTATTCTTCGTGACTATCAACAGTCAAAACGTCAGAGTTGGGTATTCCCAGAGCGGAACACTGCGCGTTAAAGGGTTAATAATCAGTTTAAATCAGGACCTGACATATTTATGACCAGGGCACTTTTCAGATCGCGTAACTCTATACAGGGTGTCTCCGAATTCATGGGCCGAACTTTAAGGGTAGGTAAGATACATATAAAGAAGCATTTTTTAAATCAGCAATAAGGGGTAGGGAATGAAAAGTACCGTGGGGTTTCAGCAGGATGGGGATCCACCTGTTTCTGCAATAATGTGCATAATTACCTTTACGTTTGCTTTTACCGCCTACATTTTTAATGAGGTGTCGGAAATTAAAAGTGTAGACTGAAAAACAGAAAATTCTAAGGTAATAATGCATATTATTACAGAAACAGGTAGATCACCATCCTGCTGAAAACACATGGCACTTTTCATTTCCGCCCCCACATTGGTATACAAAAAAAGCTTCTTCATATATATTTTATCCACCTTTAAAGTTTGGCCCATGAAGCATCCATCCCTAGTCCATATATTTTGTGCTCCTATGTACTTAATCTAAACTCAATTTTTAGCCTCTATCTGCATGTAGGGCCAGGGCATGGGCGTACGATAATCAAGGCCTGGTTTAAATGAGGCGTTGAAGAAAAAATGAACATATGGCTGTTCTTTTGAGAAATTAGTTTTATTTCCGGTTAAAAAAATCAACGTAGGATTGATTATTTAAAATAAATATCACTTTGTATCACGCAGTTTACAATGAACAAATTTATTGTTCTAGAGACCCACCTAAGACATGAGATTGACACTTCGAAGCCACATTTTAAAGTGGTTATTAACTACTGCGGAACATAAAGATAACATTACTGTCTGTCGACCACAAGGAGTCGATGCCAGTCTGTTGACGTGGAAACAAGGATTACACATTTTCGACAGGGGAGAACCGAGAAGAAAAATGACAGTAAGTGTGAGGTTACCTTTCATTCCGTGAATTCCTCTCACGCTCAACCCCCGATTGGAAATGGACTGGTCCAGTTGCTACAGCAACCGCCACTAACCAGGCTTGTTGACGGGAGCTATTCTTGTGATCGGTCGACATTAGACAGTGGCAGTCTCTCATCGTTATGTGTTTCCGAGTCATCTTGGTATAATCTACCATTCCTAAACATTTGTAAACAATCTTTTGAGACACGAAGCAAACAAAATGTTTTGGCGACGGAAATATTTTAACTCGCCAAAATGATCCACTGATGTAATGTTGGTTTATTTCTAGTTTACGAGATAGCTGGGCACACGTTCCATTCAAGTATTTTCTTCGACTTGTCGACGCGCACTTCAGAGGACACCGTTTCTGTTCTGCGAGAACTGCTGAAGTCCCGAGTGTGCGGGAACTATCTTTGCATTCCAGATACAGTACAGCCAAAGAAATGCGCTCTTTTGGAAACGGTAAGAAAACCACCTTGTATGAAAAATAAAACAAATTTCATAGATAGGGGACCCCAAATTCATCAATGCCGGGTCCTGTTGGTCATGATCGGGCCCTGCATAAATCTCGATAAACTGACTTTCTCAAGTCAAGTCAAAGTCATTTAAGCTGGACAGGATTTGCCATTAGGCACTTGCCTAGAGCGCAAAATTTTGAGACGTGGCTCTGGGTTTCTCTCTCTTTTTATTCTTCTTTTTACGGCTGTTCCTCTTGAAAATCATGCAACTTTTGAACAGCTCCTAAAAAAGAATTGAACTGCACTAGAGACTAAAAAATGTAGAGAGCATCTTGACAAGTTCTATACTGTGAACTGACACAAACAGTGAGCTCAGAGGAGTTACGAAATTGTCAGGAAAAAAGCTAAACGTACGAAATTTTCAGCTATTCCCAAAAACGGGTCAATCCTTGGTGAATTTTTGAAGGCCATTTTTAAATTTGTGATTTTTTTTCATGCTAACAGTCAAATTGCATGAGACATGCAGCTTGACTGTTAGTGTCAGTCCATGGTGGATCGGGTGAAAGATTTTTTCGGGTGTTTAACATCATGAGTTTGTTTTTTAAGCTGTTCCAAAGTCTTGTGAAGACTGAAATTTCACAGCGCTTCCAAAGACACAGCATGTCCGTGTGCATTGCTGTATCTGGTTAAACTAGCAACCTTTCTAGAGCGGCGCCTTTGAAGTTTCGTGCCGGTCGAACGAGGAATCGCCAATCATTCGATCTGACCCCTTGACCCAAAACACTCCCACTTTAACCACAAATGGAGATTTATGGCTAAATATCCGCTGCTCCGGTGACAAAAATCCCACCACCACTAATAGCTTGTAGCTTCTGACGTCACTGGTAGACAAAACTAGAACATAACCAATAGGCTTGCTCTACGTGACATAGACTATGACTACTACATAGGCTTGCTCTACGTTAGTAAACATGCTACAGCCCTATTGGTCGAAACGTGTATGGGGCCTTTAAAAGTATGTAAAAGTGAGGCAGAGGTCAGAGTTTGTTGGTGTTCCGACTGTGACTTTAAATGGCCAGACTCATATCCACCTTTTATCATTCCAGCTCTTATCTCTATTCCCTCGCAAGATTTTTTTATCCCACTACCCTATCCTTTTCTTAATTCCTACTATTAGTTCACACTTTCCCTATATGTATATGTATCTTGTTCAAATTTTCAATCGTTAATAAAATACTTTTTATTCGTTCGCTCAAGTTCAAATACGTTTTCTTAACAATAGTGGATGACTCTTGATGTTAATACAGTTTTCTTTTATAAAAAGTAACTAAAATAAAAATTTTCTTTGTTGACCTAAGTAGAAATTGAATTTAATTTTTTTTCTTTAAATTACTTGTTTCAGTTTAATTCCTTCACCTATAAAACCAGTCTATTTCTTCACCGCGTACACTGTTTCTTTTAGTGCATTATTTCAATTGCACTTTTGCCAGCTGAACTCAGGTAGTTTTCATGTTAAAATTTTGAAGGTTTATCCATTTGGAATATCTTTTCTTTTTTAGATAGAAAATTAAATATGAGTGCTGGTTGTCATGAAAATAATGTCGGTAGTGGTCAAGGGCGGATTCAGAAACTTTTCTCGGAGGCGGCGCAAATCGTGAATACTCATTTTATCTAGTGTAAAGATCACTTAATATTGGTGAAAGCCCCATTTATCAAGTGTAAATAAATTTTTATCGGAGGGGGCGCGCGCCCCCTGCGCCCTCCCCCTGGATCCGCCTTTGGTAGTGGTAAGACTGAACTGAATGTTCATTGAGCCTACATATTGGGGGAGGGGGGCACAAGCCTCCTCTATGAGCTCCCGTGGGAGAGGCGCAGTCTTGTTTCAAACAGTAAATTTGGGTCTGCATGCAAGGGGCAAAGTAAACGGTGTACACTGCTAGATGTCACTGCCAATGAAACAGAATTACAGTACCAATGGTACTTAAGAGTTGCAAAGGCAAGGGGGGGGGGGAAACCCCGTTTATTCCTAGGAATAAACTGGGTTTTTTGAGAAGGGAATTTCGGAAAATCCGCAGAGTTTTCAAAAACTTTTAAGCTTGGAAAGTAAATAATGTTGTGCTGTTATTGTTATATTTAAATCTTAAATCGGAAGGAATTAACAAAAGTCACATTTGTTCAACAAATGTATTCATGATTAAAAATTAAATGTATTCGCAAACAGAGTCAACGAATACTTGCCAAATCATTCGCAGAATATTTCAAAATAAATACTAATAATTTTCAGTTGAAAACGGTTTCGTATACTTGGAGGAATTTAGTAATTAGGATTTCTTATATTATTGTATATTTAACCTTTATTATTTTACAGATATTCATATACATCTATTGGGGAGAAATTATTTAATCAGGTCTGAAAGGGTCAATATCTTTTGGGGTAGGAATTTATAGAAAAGTGGAACTTTATAAAGTTTTTACATTGTTGGCGCAATTTCAAAAGCAAGTTTTAGATAACAAATTTTTAAAATGTTTATTTTATGTAGCATTTCGTAATTCTTAAGTATACGTAATTAAGTAATTCTTATTCGGTATAATACGTAATTACCAAATTATAGTATATCTACAGGTAAAGATATATTTAGAATTTATTTATTCCCTTGATATTAATGCGAAGAGTGAATTCGCGCACTTCTATTGAAGGCATCATAATTAGGTGTATTATCCTGACAAAAACTACCCTAATCATGTCCCTAACTAGGGTCCTGAACTGGTGCTCCATTTACCGGTCGTCTTATCGGTTTTCAAGACATCGCAAGAGAGCAACCGGGCTTTGTGATCCAATGGTAGAACACGAGCATGGGCACATTTGCCTTTAACTTTCGCTCAAAAAACCTGACTCGCCCTGTATGTACTGTACACGCTCATGCATACGTCATACTCCCAAAAGGAATAGCAGATAACATAACTGTGCAACTTACGTATAGCACTAATGCGATAAAGAAACATCATGCATGTATTAAACCACTACAGGGCCTGATAAGATCCACTATGATTGTGGAAGAGAACAAGTACTCATGTAACATTGGCATAAAATGGCATGTAACATTGGGGCAAGGGGTTAAAATGCTTCCTATTGTAAAAAATACTGTTTTCAAATAGGCGATATTGGAATTCTCTTATAAACGTTACAGGAGGGAATTGCCCCCTCTTGCCCTTAGTAAGTTACGCCTGTCATGTAGGAATGCTTGTCATTTTAAAATATCATTGCGACAATACCAGTAGGGAGCAAATTGTTTTCTCGACCACCAATAGAACAGAATTTTCTAAAACACGTATTCAATGCTTCGATTTTCTTAAGTTTAACAATGATAGTAATTTATTCAACTCATACCCTCATTCTTTCGTAGGGTAAACAGACCTGCGAATTCGAACTCGCTTATAAGGGTATAGAGCCACTGCCAGACGAACAGTGCGACGAAGAATGTGTCCAAGAAATTATGTTCGACGGACTGAAAAAAGTAAGTCGGAGAAACAGAAATAGGAAATTAAAGAATGGACGAAAATGCAACCAATGGCATCACTAATTTGCGGGTTATTACGTACAGGGAAATGCAGTGTTCTCTTTTCCTCTCATCTTCATTATGATTAACCCTTTAACGCGCAGTGCTCCAAACTCTGACGTTTTGACTGTTGCCAGTCACGAAGAATAGATTGGATTTCTATAAAAAGAGTTGCGGGTGACCGAGCTCCACGAGAATCCTTTACTTTTGAGCACGTCCTTTCCCGTAAAAAGATTATGTTTAACAGCACCGACATCTGCCGAAAAGTGGAAGAATGCGAGAACAGCCGGATAGATTGCCCCATGCTGAAAAAAGGACAGCCGTTGCCATCGCTCGACTGAACGACCAGCAAGAGGGTGGACGATCGAAACGTTCATCGCGTACCACAGATCGAGAGACCCTTTTTTTGACGCAGCTGGCTGTACAGCCAGCTGCTCTCGATCTGTGGTACGCGATGAACGTTTCGATCGTCCACCCTCTTGCTGGTCGTTCAGTCATGCGCGGAGGACATCTAGATAGACTGTTCAGCTAGCTAGATAACTACCCGCAAGATGGCTGTCGATCGAATCGCCCAGTACGTGTCGTAGAGCTAAAGAACATTTTTGACACAGCTGGCTGTGAGGCTCCGAACAGCCAGTTGGACTTGGAAGCGAATTACTTAGAACCCACGCATTACTTGGAAACGAATGAAATGAAATTAGACCTTTTTGTTCTTTTGTTTGAGGTGGCTCCAAAAGCAGTTGACACTTGACACTTGTTTCTTGAGCAGTCCTATAGGTACTTCGCAATATCCATAATGAGGTTAAAGGTGAGGTTTTTACTAACAGGGTAGTGTGAATATTGCCCAGCTATGTACTTTGCAGATGGAAGACTTTCAAATGCTTGCTCGTTCGACGGAATCATACAGACGCCAGCACATAAATAAATAAGCACTTCTAAATATTCCCTTATTTATTTTATATACGATTTTTTTTTTCGGCCTCACTAGTGGCCGAGCGCATAGCGCTCTCAAGTGGGAGACGAGAGGTGTCTGGTACAAACCCAGGTCACGTCCGTTGATCTAGCCGTTCGGAGTTTTCCTCCGAAACTTAGCTTAAATACGAGTTAGGACCCATTAGACGTTTAGCTGGCAACACTGAACATCACTGTGTTCCGAAAGTGTTCAAATAAGTTTTGCAGCGTACTATAGCCCCCAATGTTTTGCAGCGGCAGTTCGCACTCTAGGTGGAGTATAGGTCAGGCCCCGTACAACACGGATTCATATAGCATGGAAAACACCGTGTTATAAGGGGGTCTACTGTATATACTAGACGAAGAAGTGATTGCTTACAAGTGCTTACATGACTGCAGGTGACTGTAGAATCCCTTTTTGTCTTCAGTCCAGTAATTACTCGGCGTTCTTTTTCTCAAAGTGTGAAGGGGTTCAAGTAAACATTTATCCGGAAGATGACAAAACATGAGTGGAGAGCCAGTGGCGGATCCAGAATTTTTTTTTGGGAGGGGCTAAGTTTTTTAAAAAGCTTATTTCACCCAATTAAAATGTACTGTAAATCAAAATTTTAGTCTAAATCAATGTGCATGCTTTTGGGAGGGGCTAAGTTATAAAATATTATCATTTTAGCAGTTTAAAGTGTATAATAAAGCAGAATGATACCGTCTAGCAATCTCTTTTGGGGGGGGCTGAAGCCCCCTAGCCCCTCCCCTGGATCCGCTACTGTGGAGAGCAGATTTTGACTCTCATTTCCATCAAAACCCTTTTTTATCTTTAGATCCATTAAGTTTCGGTCCGTTCAATCTTTCTGGAAAAGCAACACTGGCCAAAGGAGATTCTTCTCCTTTTCTTTGTTTTTATGATGGGAATGAACAGGCTGAACATAGGTTAAGTTTAAGTACACACGGGTGAGTGTGATTGCCCTATTCTTGAATCGGCCACTTATGTTTTCCAGCCAATAAAGATACTGTTTGTCGATCACAAGAATAACTCCCGCCAATAAATCTGGTCAGTAGTGGCCGCTGTAGCAACTGGACCTGTCCATTTCGAATGAGGGGTTGAGCTTGAGAGGAATTCGCGGAATAAAAGGTAAATTCAGACTTTTTGTCATTTTTCTTCTCGGGTCTCCCCTGTCGAAAATGGGATGAGACTTGTTTCCACGGCAACAGACTGGCATAGACTCCTTGGCGAGGGCTATTCTTGTGGTCGACAGACAGTAGCTCTTTTGTTGTTTTCTTGCAGGCTGAAACAGCTCTGAAAGCGTCGCTGATAGCACAGCTTGAAAATCCCAGAGCTCTTCTCACGCCCGACATGAAAAGCTTTGCGACAAGGCACCTGATCACGTGCAGAGCCGGATTTCGCCTGGTTAAGACCCACCACAAGAGATGCTGTGAGTATTGTGCGGCTGTACATATACCGTAAACAAACAGGACTATTCGATTTGCAATATCTTTAGTCCTTTCTGTCACTGCAATAACCATAAGTGTACTAGGACCGAAAGTTTCGGGGGGAGGGGGCACACAACATGTTCAGCATTCTTGAGCAAACTGTTCTCCGTGCGATGGCAGCAACACTTTCAAACATTATTTCTTCAGTTTGCGGAAATTTTACTGTCAACAGTGCTGCTGAAATATCTCCGTTATTGGACGAATCTCTCTTTTTTTTTTCTGCTATCAATTGAAGACATTTCTTCAGATTCAACGAAATTTTCACCTCTTCAGATTTTCGGGAAGAATTCACGGTAATAGAACGTATCCAAGGAGTACGGAAATTATTCGTTGGAAAATGAGGAATAAATTAGAGCATCGTACTCTCAAAAATTATTTCTTCAATTCACGGAAGTTTTACTGGCAGCAGTACTCCCGGAATATCTCCGTTATTGGACGAGAATATCCGTTTCGTTTTCTCTTCTGTCAATTGAAGGAACTTCGATTTTTTTTCCTCTCAGAAATTCTTCTCGATTTCGGAAAGAAGAATTCACGGAAATAATACTCTTCTGTACAGTAAGGAAATTATTCGTTGGAAAATAAGGGATAAATTAGTCTAGTGTATAAAGACGAGTTTTTCGGAGTGAAGAGCTCCGTGAAAAAAATACACTACTATCGCTATACCTTAGCCTAGAATTCTGTAGATTCTCGGATTTATGTACATGGACAAGGAGGGGTTACGCCCCCTCCCCCCAGTTCCCACATTACCGATTTACGATTTTACCCTCATTATCGATTTACGTACTGTTACAACATAGAAGTGGTTCAACAGTAACTTTCTGGGGCAGGACCCTTGACTTGCACTCCTACCCCTACTGATATTCATGTTTATGTAAGCTGCTCTTTCGAAATTCGAAGACCCTCCATCACAAAATAATTTTTTGAGAAACCCTGTTTTAAAAACAGCTACATTTCTTTAGGTTTTATAGAAGAGGTTTTAAAATGAATGGCTCTTTAAACAAAATTGTGGGACGCACTTCTGAAATTACTCTAGTCAATACCTTTGCTAAAATTTGTCTAGGTGTGTGACGAAATCTAAAACTAGAATATTTATTTTTTTTTTTTGGGGGGGGGGCATGCAATTGTTTTCCTTTAACTGCTGAAGACACACATATATTTTAGCTTGTAAGTTACGTCGTACCTGTATATTTAATTTTCGAAATTTTTTTTGTGAACCTCCATTTAAATAACCCACGAGCCGCCACTTGTTAGAAATGTTCAAAGCATTTTTCAGGAGCCATGACTTTGGTTAGAGTGAACTCAAAAAATACTGGACGGCAGAGGTGATGCTCGATTCCTACGAAGAGTGTGTCTTGGGTGTTCGAGTAATGAGAAAGAGATTATCAAGCACCCGATTCGAAATACCGGTGAATTGCTAGTACTTAAGCTAAACAATGGGGTTGGGGGGTCCTAATTTTTTTCATTGCTGTAATGCATTCTTATCTTTAAAAGCAGGGTACTTTTGAAAGTGAACTAAAAGCGGAAATTCGGCTCTTGACCCTGAACGATTTCACTTTCCATTCCCAATGCAATGTCACAGGTTGGAAGCGACACCCCCTTTTGCCAACTGAATGGAATGCATACATTATTTCCATAAATGGGATTCATTATGTTTGATTTACTTAATAATCATTCAATATTAGTATGAAATACCATTTTCTAATTTCGTATTTAGTTTTATTGTTCAACATGGAAACATCGGGTTTAGCGAACTTCGGATAGAGTGGACGAAATTGGATCAGATGCCTGATCTTTTAGTATCAAAAGTGTTATAGTTGCCAAAGGACACATTGCTGATGAATTTGGAAAACTACACCACCCGTGCAACTTTGTGGTACCCATATTGATATCGATTTTTTTGTATTTTAGTTCCCTGCTTCCCAGGATCCTACAGCAAACGCAACAGCTTGAAATGTCACATGTGTGCCGTAGGATTCTATCAGGAACATTTTGCCAAACACCAGTGCGAAAAATGCGAAGAAGGGAAGACCACGGAAACGGTTGGAGCCAAGTCCAAAGAGGAATGCGTTTCATCAAGTATGTTTGGCCGCTTTTCTTATAAGGGATCAGAGGCGGATCTACGGGGGGGGCTGTAGGGGCTATAGCCCCCCCCCCATGAAACTGAATTTACACTAGATAGAATAGAGTTTTGATGCTTAGTTAAAAACTGCGTGTCTAAAATCGGTTATTTTGAAATTTAAATTTGCTTTTTTGATTTACTACTTTGATTTTTAGACTTGACCTCAATCAATATTTTTTAACCCTTTCGTTTCCAGGCTACAGGTATTTCCAAAACCCGAGTCCAAAGGTATCGCCCGAAATTTCGTCCCCCCCCCCCCCCCTTGAAACATTTCGGTTTCTTTTTGAAAAGAAAATTGGCAGCACCGTTGCCATGACAACGGCTACGTAAGCAGCCTCTCCGGCATAGGGAGTATGCAGCTCATACAGCCCATGGAAGATTTTTTAACGGCGGCTGAACTTGAGAACTCGACTAACTCATTGGCTCAGACGAGAAGTGAGGGAAGGGGTAAGGAGAATATATGTTTGGAAAACTCTCGACATTATATTGCTGAATTTATCAAGAAGGTAAGCCTGAATAGACGCTTATCAATGGACAATTACCCATCAAAGCAGTATTGTTTTTAAGTAAGCAAGAACTGGCATTTAGAGGACATGGCGAGCGAGAAAATTCTTTAAACATGGGAAATTTTAAAGAGCTTTTAAAATTATGGATATCTGAATTAAAACTACGCCTTTTTATGAGAGCATCACTGACCGATTCGCAAGTTTAAAAGAAAGGAGGATTTATTTGACTTATAAAAAATAAGTAAGTTTTCTTTTTTCTTCTCAAGTTATCGTTACAAAAGAAAATTCTTAAGGAACTTCCGGAATCAGAACGTACGCATAATGCAATTTTAGAGGACTAAGAGCTGGCTAACTGGTGTTGAAATTTTATGTCCCAATTTTTCTTTATGAATGTTAAAATATGGCATCTCCTTACCATTTTATTATGTATAATTTACTTTTTTTTATTCCCCTCGCGGGAGCGGCTATAATCCTGCCTCAGCCTTCTCTGAATTCAGTAACAAAGATTTTTCCAATCCTGCTCCGCGTGCGCAAAAAGCCTAACTATGTCCGGCTTTATCCGGACGCCTGGCAACGCTAGTCCGGTGGAAAGGGGGGGGGCTCATATGCTTCCGGCTGCACTAACAGTTTTTACCACGGGCCGCCACTGACTGATGTGTACCTGATGTGGGATGCCTTATGATAGATGTACATAGTGCGGGGATAGGAGAATGTAACATAGACATCAAGTGACTAGGAATCCAAAGTGGCTATCTCCTGTAGCAAGTGGCGGCTCATGAGTTATTTAAATGGAGGTTCACAAAACAAATTTCAAAAATTAAATAGGCAGATACGACGCACCTTCCAAATTAAAATAGATTTGCGTTACCAGCAGTTAAAGGAAAAGTAATGCACGCAACTAAAAGAAAACAAGTCATATTTTGTCTTACATTTCGTCACCAAGATAAGTTTTAGCAAAGATGTTGTCTTGATTCATTTAGTTCAATTATTTTTCAAAGGATAATATAAATGGCATTGCTTTCGCTCTGGAATACTTATTTTACTTCCATCTTAATAATTTACACTAGTTTGTAAGAAATATTCTAGTGAAAAATGATAAAAAAAAGAAAATAATAAGAAAATGCACCAACAAAAACATAACTAACCGAACATAAGAAACCAAGGTAGAATGCGGAAGAGATAACCCCCCCCCCCAAAAAAAAAAATCTCCGTGTGCACAATCAAAATGTTCGAACGGAATGATATCAGCAGCGCCTTACTTCTGCCCGGCATTGTCCGCTTCTGTTCTCGGAGACCGGTTCAGTCTTGATTCATTTTATTTCAATTTTTTTTCAAAGGATAATATTGAAAATTGTCGTTGCTTTAGCTCCGAAACACGTCTTTTACTCCCATCTTAATTATTTACACTAGTTTGTAAAAAAATAATGTAGTGAAAAATGAGAGAAATAAAGAAAATAATAAGAAAATGAAATAAAAATTAATTAACTAACCGAACGTTACAAACCAAGGAAAAACCCGGAAGAAATACCGCAAAAAATGGCCCTGTGTGCACAGTGAAAATGTGCGAACGGAGTGATATCATCAGCGCCGCACTTCTTTTCAGCTGTCTGCGCTTCTGTGACCAGAGAGCGGTTCAGAGAGAAAAATTTCCGTTCGCACGTGCGATTGATTAAAGACTGTGCTGCAGTAACCTTCACTACAATGCGTTAGCTATAATAATCGTATTTAATAATAGTAGTAGGAGGGAGGGGGGGTGCAGAGTAAAACTCACGTTTTAAATTCACAAAAATCCAGAAGTGTGCTTAATATTTTTTAAATTTAATTAGTTAATGTTTTTATTCTTTAGTTTTTCCTTTGGGGGTTCACGTGCTCATGTGCTCAAATGGGGGAGCTGCTACTGTAACATTGTGAAAGGTTCTTTTGTTCCGCCGTTTGGATTTTCAGGGGTATTATGAAATAATACGATTACTATGGCTAATTTTCCTAATCTAGTTTTCGGACATTTCCTGTTTATACAAAAGTACACCCGTTTTGAATGTTTAGGAATGGTGGAAGAATTTCTTGGAAGTACTCTAGTCCTTTCTAAGCAGGCTTCAAAATCTTAACCCATTGAAATTGCTTTCGCCGCCTGGTCGTTCTTTTCAGGTGAAGCGCTAGTGTGATTCATTTCTTCTCTATTTAGCTCCGTTCGTGTGTAGAATTTAATTTAAATGCAAGTATTATGGCCTCAAGAAAGCGGTCATTGAGTCGTAATATAGTTGATTATTTTATGAAAATTCCGAAAAATGATAATTTGTCTAGTGAGAGTGAAAGCGCAAATCACCAGGAAAAAATCATAAATGCACAGCCCCAGAACAAGCTATTTCAAGAGGAACAGCACTCACAAAATACACTTGTATCACTATCAGGCAGTTTGTAAAGAGGTGCATAATTAGAAGGAATACAATGATATCATAATGGAAAAAAAGAGGTATGATTTAAATTAATTTTTTCAGACATTGTTTTTCATATGAAGTGTAAGTCCTAGCAGGTTCGAGCATTTTATTTTATCGAAATTCGCACACCTTTCTCGAAATTCGATTACGTAATACTATATGTAGGCAGAAAAATAAAATATACAGCGACATGTAAAAAATCGTGCCAAATATCGTCAAGCTTGGATACGGGGCCTCCTAGAGAAATTTTATAAGGCGGGATGAAAATCTTCCCGGTTCCTGTCGTAAAGCACAAAAGTTTCGAAAAAACAGGAGGGAACAAAGGAATTTTTTTTGTAAAACTGCTGTTTTTAATGATTTTTATATAAAATGCTAAAAGGAAAGAGAGTGGGAGGGAAATTTTACTGATATGTAGTGGTACTTTTAATTCATGTTCAAAGGTTGGAAAAAAATACTAATATTTGAAAGGCAGAATTAACATTTCTGCCATCTAAATCCTTCTAGATTATGTATTCAAAATTTAGTCTATTTTAAAAAAAAAAGATTTTAATTACAGATCTATAAATGAAATTCGTAACACGTTCTGAAAAATTCACGGATGCACTTTAGCTGAACACGGATCCACTCTAACTCGCACAGGCACAGGGGCGGCGCCCCGTCTGCCCCCCCCCCCTCTCGTAGGGCCTATGGATAACTGTACCCAAATTATTGAATACCCAGTAAGTTAGCCCCCTCCTTTACCCAATCCTAGATCCGCCACTGTAAGGGATACTGCTAAACCTGATTCTGAACTCATCTCACAGTGGCTTGATAGCTAAGTTCCGTTCCCTTAAGAACACGGAAAGTGAAGCAGCGCCGTCTTGGGAAGGTGAACTCCTCTCTCGGCTAGACTGCTGGGGAACCGTGTACGCTAATGAGAGCGGGTGCACGTAAAATCTGTATGCGTCTCTAATGTCCTCCATGTTCAAGCGATATCACTGGGGGTGCCCATTTCAGGTGCTAGGTCTCTCATCTGCAATGGATTCAAAATGAGGAGACCACTCATTGGGGAAAACATTGGTTTGTCAAATACACACCTCCATAATGAAATGACCAACATCTGTAGCCCTCGTAGCGGTCAGGCTTGCATTAAGCCACTGACCTGGCCCTTAGAAAGGGGGGTGGGGAAATAAACTCTGCGATTCAAAACTTCTGGAAAAAGTAGGTCTTACAAGGCAATCATTCAACAATGTGGGATTGCAAACAACATCTTGAAGCAGAAGCTAATAATGAGTGTCGAAGAATCAGATGAATTTCTGAGCACTGTTTTCAAAAAATTAAAAACAGAAAAAGAAAACAGAGAGGCGCCTATTATTTATGCAACCTCATTATAATGTTTGATTGACATTTCAAAACTTTTTACAAGTGATTGAATTGTCTTGATGCACCATTCCTTATTATAGCAATTAAATTAATTATTAACCCTGCACATCACAAAAACATCAGGGGCAACTGCTTAACCAGGATTTTTTTTTTGGGGGGGTGGCTGAAAACTCAAAAGCCAGAATGCAATATAACTTAAAAAAATCGATATAACATAGCTTTTTTTGGAGGGGGCTAAAGTGGGAACCCCCCCCCCCACTTTATTTTGCCTGAAAATGTTGCATATAAAAATGAATTAAAGAAAATAAAGAATGGGAAAAAAAACAAAAAAAACAGAAATAGAGTTTAAAATCTTTGCTGTTAGAAAAACATACACCCTCTTGAAGTATTTGAGCAAAAGTCAAACTTCCTGCGTTGGTTTCATTTATTAAAAATTATTTATGATGAAATTAGAATACGGTTATGCATAATTACATTTTTTCATATTTCTGTTGTATATTTTTAAAAACTAATTAAATATTCACAAACCCAAAATAGGATATTTCCCTTATATGAAATCTTTTTCGAGAGGATGTACACTAGAAAAAAAATTAAGCATGACTTAGATTTATCTGTAGCTGAACCTCAAATTTCTCAAGAGGAACTTTCGAATTTATTCACGAGTATGTAATTTTCTCCATATCCTAAGTTTACTGATTTCGGAGGTGGCTGGATCAGGGGCATAGCCACAAGGTGGCTGTAGCTACCCTTGAAATGGGTACAAGCTATGGAGAAAATTACGAACTTGTGGATAATTTTGATGCGTAGAAATGTATTTCTTTTTTGGCTGATCTTCTAGATGTAGATAGTTTAGGGACCTGCATAGTTTTGATCACATGACATCTCAGGGAAGAACTAGAAGTAATACTTTGGAATAATTTTGAGGGCCTTTACATTATTTATGTAAAAGTTTGGTCATAGTTGAAAATTCCCCTAGCGAAATCTAAGGTTTAGCTAGACCTAAACTTAACATGTATTTCTGACAAAAGATTTGTAATCAATTTATGAATTTCCCCCCCCCCTTTTTTTAGATTAATTTTTATATCCAAATAATTTTAAAAAAAAAATTCCCACTTCAATGAAATATTTTAATAATTTTTCTATAAGCTCTGTTGCAGTTCAGTGTTTAAGCTCTCAGACACCCCAGAAAAAAAATCTTGGCTACGCTGCTGAAAAGCATTAAAAAAGAAAAGAGGAAATAAAAAGAAAAAGAAATTCCATGTTTATATTAGAGTCAGAGGTTTGAGAAAGAGGCTTAACACTACTTTCCATTATTAAGCTGAGAGATCTAAAATTTAACACATGGATCCAAATTCGATAACTTCCTCTAATAAAAGTAAACAAGCTTCTTTTTGTCCAAACAAATGCACAGGAAAACACATCACTTTTTCCTTGTGATTTCTCTTTTATAGAACCCATTCAACTGTATTTACACTTTCATGTCTTAAGGGACCAAACATTATTCCTACCAAAGCTAAGTGTTTGTTGAATAAATGAGTATTTAGAACCATTTAAGGATATCTATAAAGCATTAAAAAATTTATCTTACTATCATTTTTCTGTACGCAATACTTTTGGAGTTTTTGCAGAAAATACTGGTACTGCATATTGTGATTTTTAAATGCAATAAACAGTATTATTTTGAAAACTAAAACAAAATATCTCACAGCTACTCCAAAAGGCTAACTAAAATGTATAGAAATGGGGGGTGGGGGAACTAATCTTAGAGTTGCAATTAAAAGATTTTTTAATTTAGTTACCTTCTAATCTCATCCCTATATCTTTCTCAATCCCAGTTGTTTGGATTAAACATGAATATATAAAAAACCATCTTACATAAGTTTAGGCACCATAAATTGATGTCAGAATAATTAAGTTTTCAGACTTTCACATTAAATAATTTCCCTTTCAGTCAAATATATTTTTCTTTTGATAGTAGAGATTTTCAATTCGTAAATAAGAAAGGGAAATAAAATATCCTGATAGTTAAATTTTTGTGTCCTCAACTGTGGATGCAGTGTCTGAAAGTGTCAATAGTTGATATGATTATTTTAGAATTAACTTTTAAGCTTCCAAATCTAATCTCATCAAAGAAAAGCTTAATGGTATAATTTTTCTTTTTTTAGATGCTGGTATTTTGAACAACATAAAAGAAGGTATTCAGTCGATATTCACAGGGTGAAAAATGACAAACTAAATGAAGCCATCTCAAATACTTTTAGTGATGAATTTTTTTTTAAATTGACCAAATTAATGGCATTTCTTCTTTACTGATTTTGCGATACAATAAAAATTCTTAAATTTGCTGACATTTTCATTTAGCCTTTGACGATTAGAAAGCTCATATTCAAACACAGCATGTATTCCCAAAAGATTTCAATATTGTAAAATACAGTTCTACATTGAGAAATATATCAACCATGAAAAGGGATGGTATTTACTAAATTTCAATTTGAAATTCATTTTAATGTAGTGACCATTACTATTTTTTATGTCTAGAACTCAGAATTAAACAAATTCATGACTAAAATTGAAATTTCTTGAGAATTTAAGGCTAAAAAGTGTTTTTCTCTCCTTCTGATATAGTGAATTAAGATTAATGCGGCAACATTAATATACTTTCAAAAATATCTCTGTGCACAGATACATAATAAAGTACCAACGTACTTCTGCAATAAGCTTTTTGAGTGCTATCACACTTCGTGTTCAGATGTACAGACCACTCAGCATTGCCTCTTCCCGTGTTCCAACATTACTCTCCACAAGGCTACTGGTCCCATAGTCAGGGCCTGATTATCGCATGGGCAATTCAGGCATTTGTCCGAGGCCTCCAGATTGGTAGGGCTCCCAAATTGTCCATAAAAATTTCCTCTACTAATAGTTGATTTTTTTTTTTCTCTGAAAACATTTATTCATAGTGATATAGGTCAAATTTTAAATTAATTTAGAAATTATGAAGTTTTCTTGTTATTTACTGAAGTACTGCTTTTTTCTTACTTTTAATCATTTACCCTTCATATTTAGAAAAATTGACCTATCATTAGACTGCATTTTGACTTCATGGCTTATCTGCAATGATTTTATTATTATTATTATTATGCCAAACAATGAGTTCATGGCTGTGAAAATTTGTGAATTTAGTTTTCAATGATTAAATTTCATATACAACAGTACCGTGTGTTTGCCAGACATTTATACTGAACAATAAAGGCCATAACATTTTAATATATATGTAATATGCCCATTCTTGAAACCTTGGGGCATTTTTATGTAATCGGACCAGAAGTGATCCAATCCCAACTTTTTTGTTAATTTTTCGCTGTATTTTCTGAAGAGGGGGCACACGAAAAGTGTGAAGTTCTAGGGCGTCATGCTGTCATAATCATGGCCTGCCCATAGTATGGGGGTTCGGGGCTTGTAAATCAGTAAACCCTTTTTTTTTAAATTTTAATAATTGAAAAAAGTTTTTCTAATGTATTTTAATCTTTGAAAAAATATTTTATTCCATCCCTCAAGCAAGGACGTATTTAGGGGGGAGGTCCAGCCCCCCCCCAAATTTGGATTTTTGTTACTAAAATGGTAATGATATAGTATTTTTGTGTGAAATTCTGCCTTTTTTACTGTTTTGACTCCCCCCCCCCAGCAAAATGTTTTGGATACATGCCTGCCCTCAAGGGGTTTAAGAAAGTGATATGCCCCTTTCCCCCCAAAAAAATCCTACACTGCAGCAACCAGAAAACAGAAGAATGCTACATTCTCCCCTTATCATTTCTAGCATTTGTTTCACTTAATAAAATTATTTACTGCGGCAGATTATCATTGGGGTCAGGCCCTACCCACAAATTCAAGCACTTTCCATTATTACATAAATTGGCCTTTACTGAAAAAGAAATTATCTTGCATTCCAATCTAATTGAATTCTATCCATCCGGTATGGAAAGAAAAGGTAATTTCTTAGAAGATGGTGCCAACCCCTTAGAAACTTATAGATGGTCACTGGGGCTTGGTGGTTACTAAGCCTCAGTGAATATTGCCAACCAAGTTACATGATGAATAACAAAGCAAACTCTAATAACTTAAAAGAACAAATTGCTTTACCCTAGTGTACTGTTTTACTATATAGATTATTTGTAAAAATATAATAACAAAACATAGAAGTTTACATTGAACTTTAAAAATTTAGTTACAAGATATATCATCTATATAGTCGAACCCAGTATATATAATGGATGAAAATTTTGGTTCCCTTGTTTTTTTAGTATTAGACAATACTTGTTTGGATAAAGCGAAGCACCGTCTGTAGTGAACAAAACTTTTGGCACTTGAAGTTCATTATAACAAGGTTTGACTGTATATTCACAGTAAAAATATAATAACAAAAAATTCTAATTGAAATATTCATTTCAATTTGAAAATATTCATTTTTGAGTACATAAGTGTGAGGGCTGCGGAGTTTGGCAGTATCGCTAATATATGTATTTTCACAATACATTTGTAACTTGTATTTAGTATTTTCACTCATAAATACAAGTATTTTGAGAATGTATTTTAAAATACATTTTCATTGTATTCTGTATTCTGACATTAAATTAATCATAACACCACAGATTGCTTAGATAGCATGTGCAAACTAAGATCATAAAATTACTGATTTCTACTTTTCCCCAGTCTCGATGTAATAAATGAGCTACACCGGAATTACATGTAGTATTGTCACTGTAGAAGTGTTAGGATCTCTCTGTAATCTTTAACTGAACAGGAAAGTGAAAGAAAAGCCTTTCATACTACTGTTTAAAACAGAAACAGTATATTTGGTCTAGGAATGTTTCTTGTAGATTCCCACTGTATATGAAACCGAAGTAGTAGAAACATTTTTGGGTAATATTTATTAGACAACAGCTTCCCATAATAGGATAGGATGAATCCAATTTCCATTCTAAATGATTTTGAAATCTTTTGTGCAATTCCCAATTTAAAATGTTCCAAATTTTGTCTGTAGATGGACATGAAAAAGTTAAGGAGCAGTGTCAGTTATGGAAGCTGAAAACTTCGATAATATGCAAAATATTTAAATTTACGAGAAATTCGAAAACTCTCTGAAAGACAAAACTTTAATATTTTTAGGCTGTGATTTAGCTGAGTATTTATGTTCAAACGTTCAACTGAAATCAATAATAAATATTATATGTAGAGGTTTATTTTGCGCACTGAGACTTTTGGAAATTAAAGTTTTTATAAACGATTTTGAAGACAACTAATAAGATTGCTTTTGTTATTCTTGTTAAAATGTATTTAAATAAAATAAACAGAGATCTTTGGTGGAAAGTTTAGCTTTTTCTCAATTCAAATGCTTTAAAATTTTTACATGTATTTTGTATTTTTTTTAATTCAAGAAGTATTTTGTATTTTAGTGTTTGAATCTTTGTATTTTGTACCGAAAATATTAGGTTGTAACGAAAGTTTCCCGCCACCACAAACTTCGACAGCACACAGTTCTCGTTGGCGTATTTGCTCCTATTTTGTCAAGCGATTTTTGGCTTTTGAAAGAAAGAGGTTTACTTTATAACACTGTGTTGTGAAATCTGTAAAAAATATAGTTATCATTAAGTATAAGGTATCTCAAATAGAACCATCATTTACTTCCAGTTGGTGTTGCAAAAAGCCAGCTACATAATATCAACGAATTATGAGTACAGCTTTAAGTACTATTGTTGTATCATGTGACATTGTGCAGGTTTGGTACCGAAAGTTCAAAAACAGTTATCTAAGGAGTTAGAAGTTAGTATTTCAGGCAGATATGGCGGAAAACTTTCGTTACAACCTGATACATTTTCAGTGTATTTTGCCCAACTCTGGAGGGCGGCATGAAAACAATGGAAACCGACTAAGAGGCCAAAGGTTAAGGCATTTTTAATCTAAAATATCTCTCTCAGCAAAGAAATGATAACACAAAACAAAGTAGTCATGAATTCATTTATTTGTTATCTCACCACTTCCAAAATACAAGCGGCAGACAACAAACAATGAGCAAACAGTGGGGGCTCTGCCGACAATAATACAGGAAGTAATGAGACAAGCTACATTCAGACTATGATTTACAGATAGTTTCAGTCAAAAAAGATCCATACTCCTTAATATAAATTAGTGATGTATACATGATAAATCAAAATGCTAGAATCTACATCATCATTTTGTAGCCTGCTCTAGATAAGCGATGATGTCTGCTCGTTCACCTTTCTTCTTGAGGCCTGCAAACACCATTTTTGTACCTGGAATGTATTTCTTTGGATTTTCCAAATAAATATATAATGTATCTTTGTTCCAAGTGATGCCTGAAAGATACAAGGAATAATGAGTTATGAACATCAGTACTAATCATCCGTTGTCGAGTCCATAATCAATCTTTTCAAAGTTAAGAAATACTGTCAGGCACATCTTTAAAAATTATCAGTTATAAAAATTAGTAGTGCCACTGTACAGAAAAAGTTTTCACATGTCTGGCATGGGATGACCAAAATAAAAAGTTCATAGATAAGTAAAAACAAAATTTAAATTTCAACATAACACAAAAATACAAATTTAATTTATTGCAATATAAGTAATATCACGAGGATAAAAGCTAATGTTAAGTAATGCAGATAAGAAAATTTCTCTCAAAATCAAATGTTAAATGGAGCCCTTAAAACTATAAAGTTAACACTTGCAATTGTAGTAAATTTTCATGATTAAAAAAAAAATAAATAAATTTAAGAATGTTAAAAGAATTGAAGATTAATTCTATTATAGTTTCTCTGAATTGGATGTTTACAATATAGAGGACAACACTAAATTATGATGAATTTCAATAAAAATTGCATAGCCACCAACGTTAAGAGTGCGAAAATTAGCGACATTTTATATAAATTCAGGGAGATCCTAATAAACTGCAAACAATAAAAACCTTCACATGCACACATACATAAAAACATGATAGCGATTAATACTAATATTTAAACAAATTATGTTCACTTTTTTTTACTTATTTACTGCAGCAAAGAGTCAAATTTCTGTATGTTTAACTTATGTATGAATATTAATGTTCGGTTTTCGGTATGGTTCAGTCTGATAAACTAAAGTTCCTTTGCCCATAGACAAGAGATCTGTCTTCTAAAATATAGCTTAAACTTCTTAATACTATTAGTTCCACTTTAACATTACTTAGCTAAATTTCAAGAATAATTTCTTCAAGCTGAGCAACTTTAATTTTAATTTAGTTATTCTTTTTAAGGTTGTGTGTGTGTGTGGGGGGGGGGGGGGAAGTAGTCTATCAGAAGTTTATGAAATAATTAGTAAAACAAATTATGGTGCGTTATACACAATTAAACAAAACATCAGATGCTTTAAAAGCTTGGTTTTGGTTTTTTGTAAAAATTGGGATATTTACAAGTGTTTCAGCAGTTTGAGAGCGACTTGAAATTCAGGAGTCTCTAGGAAAATTTGGGAGATATGGCAGCTATGAAATTTATTTAATATTTCCTGCAACAGGGTTTCTTAAACTGAATAGGCTAATCCATAGTAATTTGCTGGTTGATCTGTGGGCATCATTGGCAAAATTTATATTATGATGGTTGATAGGCAGGTTTATTCATAAATGCATGATAATGCAGCAAATTCACTATGGAGGCTGAAACATACGCTTTTCACTTAAAAATCTCTGAATCTTTTTAGAACTAACATGCAAACAATGAATGCCTGAATAAAAGCTGAAAGCGGGATCTGAAATCCATTTTTGGTAATAACCAAAAGCATAAATACTAGTTTTGTCAATATGCAACAGAAATTCGTGCTGGAAGTGTCTGCAGACCAGACTCTTCAAGCTGATTTTTAAAAGATGTTTTGAAATGATTTTTGAACAGCTTATACTGAGCTTATTTTGCCTATTATTTGAGCTATTAGCCCCCCCCCACACACACACAGTAATAAAGAATATTTGCATCTGGCAATGATAAAACAAAACACAGATTGAGTCAATTAGTAACAAGAAAAAGCCCATCCAACATACTATCATACTGCTTTTTAATATGACTTGATGGATTTAGAGCAATGGTTCCCCCAACGGGTGGTGCTCTCCTGACCCCTCCCCACATAGGTTTGTGAAAATAACAGCTCAAAATAAGCAGGTATTTCATTGTCTGCACTGAACTATCTCAGGGACCCACTCATGAGAAAAATGTTGGTCCTGCAGGGAGAGAGAGAAAAAAAAAGTCCCTTGTTTTAGAAAGTGATTCTATCAACCTTTCAAGTATATTAGGCAAGTTGGAGTGTTTAGGCTGATTAATTTTTATTTTTTACCAACTATGCGGAAAACTCTACAGCTGAAGATCGAACCCAGGACTGCCGCTTAACATGCGGGTGCTCTACTCTGGGACGATTCCCAGATGAAATTTCTCGCACTAGAAACGGAAAAATAAAAATTAATCAGCTTAAACACCCCAACTTGCCTAATATACTTGAAAGGCTAATAGAATCACTTTCTAAAATATGTATAATTTCTGCAGCGTAACGGAGTTGTCGCGAATTAATTGTTTCATCTGTTCCCTCTGCGGTTTGCTGAAGATGATAAATGCCAACAGTTCTAATGCAAGAAATTTCATCTGGAAATTGTCTCAGAGTAGCTCAGTGGTAGAGCACCCGCACGTTAAGCGGCAGTCCTGGGTTCGATCCCCAACTCTGGAATTTTTTGCATAGTTGGTCACTCCAACTTGCCTAACTCCTAACTTAACACTCTTACTTGTCTAATAAAAAGTCCCTTAATTAAAAAAAATATATGGATTTTATGCTGAAAAATATTCGACAAGTGGGACTGGAACCTCAAATACACCCCCCCCCCTCATGTGTGCAGTGGGTAATAGAGGGGCAAGACAAAATTGATTGACAATCATTATTTATAAGTATAACCATTCTTTTGATCAAAAGGAGTCCGATCAGAATACGGAGGCTTGCGATGACAGCGACATTTGTTAATGGCTATGGTAAACACATTTCTTACATTATTGGGACTTTAAGTACACACAAAATATTAATACTAAAGGAATGAAATGTCTCTAAAGTGCCAGCTAGATTTACTTTTCTTCCACTTTTTCTCAAACTTTAGGCTGATTGTGCAAATGAACATATTAATGAAACGAGCTGAAAATTTCATTTATTATTGAGTCAATTAAGGTAGACTTCATTGCTAGGGACAAGAAATTCTCAAAAAAATCTTATTTTTTTTAGAAATTTTTTAAAAAGTTGCTTTTTACTTTCCAAACATGTACCATGTAAGGAAAGTATTGCTATCCTGAAAAAATTCGACTTCGAGATTTGGGTGTATGGACACGTTTTGAGATCTTCTAAATTCATTTATGCTATTTTTACGAGATGTATGTATGTGAGTGAACACGATAGCTTCTAAATGGTACATTCAATGGAGCTCAAATTGGGTATATAGGTTATAAACCACTGTCGCAAGACCGGTATGGATTTGGGTGTGCATAGGACTAATAGTTTTTCTACAGTGTTATCACCAAGATTTCTTTTACATGATGGCCTACGGGGAGAAATTCTTGAAAGTGCACTAGCGTTTAAACGGCGCATTTCATGGAGCTTCTGTTTGGTATATATGTTTGAATGATTCACCAATTACAATTTATTTAAATGCTTCATAATGATCTTAATTGTAAATGTTCGGAAAGTCGAGCGGAGCAACTCCAGACTTTTCAAACTATAAGTCCAAAGTGGCAACTGAAGACCTTAACCAATTGAGCTGAAATTTGGCACATTTTTTTATAGCTAATTTGGCCAAAAAGTACCACTAAAGGTAAGTGAATTAAAAAAAAAAGATTTTTTTCAATAATACCCCAATGAATGTGCCATTCAGCTCTGATGGTAGCCTAGCTTCAATGCACATGCGTGCATTTGTTCCCAATAGGTTCATTAAGGATGAAGATTCATGACAAAAATAAAAAAAATAAAAAAAGACAGTTTTTCTCAATGAATTTTATAGCTATGCATATTAACATAGAAAAAGAGTTCAGAATTGAATTTTAAAAAAATCATCACCTTTGCTTTTGTTGGCATCTGTGTACGTATAGCCAGGAGCTTGACCTGTTTTGCGGCCGATTAATCCATTCAGGTTGGGACCCACTTTATGTTTTCCTCCCTTTTCAACTGTATGACACTGTGCACATTTCTGTACGAATAATTTCTTGCCCTTTTCGGGATCACCAGCTGGAATTTCTTCGCCTGCCATTGTTCTGTGGGCACAGAAAATAACTTATTACAGTAAACATTTAAGAATTACAGAATAAAATTTATTTCATTGCTTGAAAAATTAACAGGCCACTGAGCATAAATCAGGGTTTCTACAGATTTCACAGCTTTTGCATTCCCATTTTTAATAATATATTACATGCTTTAACTAATAATTTTTTTTATATATTTTGCCCCCCTTTTTTACAAATAATAATAAAATTAATATATACAAGAATTTTATTTGACATAATTGGATTCTAACAAAAACCCTGTTTGATAACAATTTAGGATAAAACTAAGCATATTTCCACTGCACAAGATATGCTCATAAAGGACACATTTTAAAATTATTTATAAGGTTAAATGAGAAAATGAAAATAAAACAATTTCTACACTTAGGTTCAAACAGCAAATATTTTCTTGATTTTGCAGCAAAATTCAATTTTTCTTGTACTTCCCTGACCTTTCTTCTAATTTCCCTGACTTTTTTCCCCAAATCCCTGACTTTCCAGGTCTGTAGAAACCCTGTAAATACAGTGAAATATGTGTAACACGAAAATGCTTTTTATGAAAAACCTGCCAACAAAAATTTTTAGTGAAAAAAAAGTAAAATAAAAATTAGTCCAATCCTCTCAGTCTTGTGTTCAGCATTTCCACTACATTATGAAAGATTTTAACCTGCAAGAAAGTCTTTGACAGTAATGACTCGACAGGCTTACAAAGTGTCAACTTGTAAGTGTACTTCACAACACTGGTGAACTTAGTAACAAATGTTAGATTTAAAACTTTCGTGGTGCTTCAACAAGGAAGAGGAAGGAGCTAACTGCCTAACCCTTCACAAAGGTTTTGGCTATATTGAGTGAATATAATCCTCACCGAGGTTCAAGGACGTATTTAATGAGGGGGTCAGAGCGCCCTTCCCCCCGAAATTGTGATTTGTGTCACTAAAATAATGATATAGTCTTTTTGTGAAAAATTTTGCCTTTTTTCATCGTTTAGAACCTTTCCGAAATTTTTGGATGCCCTCCAAAATGTTTTTCTGGATACGTGCCTGTTGAGGTTATCAAAAAACTAATGATGCAACTTTTGAGAGCTATTACATCATTTTCAAAAGCAACCGCAATTAAAAAAAATAGTTCCATCTCTTAGCACAAGCAATAAAATACACGCACGTCCAGCCTTTAATTTATAGCAAATTTTCGAATTAAATAACAAGTGACATTTTTTTAAAAGTAATTACTTCATATGCACCAGAAACTTATCACAATTAGTGATACAGGACTTAATTTAGTTAAATATTTTACTACAACTTAATTATTACTTTGAATACTTAATTTAAAATTGCTTAATGACCATTTCATGAAAACAAAGCATGCTTGACCCGGTTAAGTTATATAACTCACTGTCTCACCGGCTTGCTATGTAACTCAATTTAACTACACACAACCACAAAGAGCACACGTTAAAGAAAATATTCACTAAAGAAGCCTTAGTTTCGCACATAAAATAAAGGATGATCGGCGAAAATTCATTCTAGGAAAAAAAAATTAGCACATGAAGAATAGTAAAAGGACATGTGAAAGATCAGACATGAAAATACAGTTGTTAGTATTTTTTCTCTTCGAAAAAAGAAATCGAAAATATTTTAAAATGATTCTTACATTTATTTACCTTACTGTACAAAAGATAAACGTTAAGAAATTGTATACCTGGATGAAATTAAAAGGACCAAGCAATCACACTAACCAACAGATTCACTTCAGAGGACGAAAAGATCACGTTGTGGATGCGCATGCTCATACTAATTCACTTTTGCCACATCACATTTGATAATATAGTACTAAATATTTAAGCAAACAAATTTCTATATGCGATTGAAATAATTGAATTAACCTATGTTATTATTTTTATATCAATTTTATTCAAACACTTTTTCTGTATTTTTAATACCTCATGAAAGAATTTCCTAGATTGATCAAGGTTAGAACCATCAAGGTCACGTTCGATTATGACTTCCAATCCATTTATTTTTTAACTTTTTTTGGCAACTCTTGAGAGACACAATTATGGCAAGGGATTTTTCTTTCCTGCGCTTTCAACATATTAAAGTGCTCTAATATTTCAAATTAAAAAATGCATTACTTATTAAATGTACTATAATCTAAAGGAAACGATTTTTTTTTCGAGTTAACGGTAACTCTAAAGGCTAGATTTTAATCCTTCGTCAAGTATTTATAATACATGACTTGGCATGTGCAAGTATTTATAATAAAATCAATATAATGAATTTTCTTTAAAATAAAATAAAAAATTTAAAGAAAAATCCAAAAAACTTATATGCTTAGCATAATACAGATCTGTACATTTAGTTCAACTATCTGACACAGGCAGTCGTGGCCGAGTGGTTAAGGCGATGGACTCGAAATCCATTGGGGTTTCCCCGCACAGGTTCGAATCCTGTCGACTGCGGTATTTAAAATTTTTTCAATTATATGCATTTCGCAATGTATGATCGATAGTTGATCGATTTTATTCATTATACAAGCCTAAGCTTTTCATTCCTTAAAAAACTTCACCGTTTAAATATATGTTTTTTCCGCTTAATGCTGAATGAAAAATATTTTGCATTCACTTTAAATTTGTAAATTTTTGAGATTAATTTATTTTTAAATTTTAATTCATTCATTATAAAACAATATTTCATATTAATATAAAACAATAAATTGTTTTATAAAGAAAACTGAATGACTTCGATATTTTCTTCAAAATGACGTCTTTTAATTTTGAAAAAATCTTAAATTCTGAAAAATAATTAAATAAAGCTATACCCCTCTCTCTACTTTCAACTAGAGATGTAACGAACAGTGATTTGGTCGAATACCAAATACTGGGCTTAAAGTTTAGGCCGAATATTATTTTTTATTAAATTTCATTTTAACTGTAAATAAAATGTCGCTTTTCACATTTGTAATTAAATACTGAATAAAGGCTAATTAAAATTTATTTTATATTATTTGTAGGTACTTAAAAACACAAAACAGTATATTATCTGTAAAACTAAAAAATCTTGGTCATGAAAAGATATCTTTTACAAAGTTAAATAAACACTAATAGCAGCGTCATTGTATTTTGAGAGATTCATAATTTAATAAATATAATATGCTATGGTAAATGCGATCAATCTAGTAATTGCGCAAATCGCATCATTCTTTGGGTTTTACATCATCTGGGCAAAACATATTTAGCAGTTTTTCAAAATTATGTTTGTAACTGAGGATCTGTAAAGTCCCCAATTCTCCCCAAGAAATATTACAATGAATAGTTGCACAAAACAACCGTTTCGGGTGCAATAAAAGGACCGCCCATTATACTGGTGTTAAAAGATAAAATAAATAAAAACTTTGTGTAAAATACAACATAAAAAAAAAAGCATGCTTATTGGTTGGGACACTTGAAACGATCGTTTCGACCGAAAAGTTTTCCGTCTTCTTCAGCCGTCGCACATAGTCTCACGGAACAGTGGGGACTGAAAGATGAGAACAAAAGTGAGTGTTAACCAGAGCCTTATTATCGCATGGACAAATCATGACTTTGCCCAGGGCCCACAATATCAAATGTTGTTTTGAAATATTCTTTTTTACATCAAAATTTTATGAAAAATAAAAGAAATTTTATAGTAGGGGGCCCCCAAATTTATCAATGCCCAGGTCCCCTGTTGGTCATAATCAGGCTCTGGTGTTAACAGTCCAAATAAACAAAATTATAGAAAAAAAACACTCAAAATACTGGTATTAAAAGGTCAAATTAATAAAAACTTAGCATAAAAAACACACACAGAAAAAGATGCTAATGGGTTGGGACGAACGTTTCGATCGAAAAACTTTCGGTCTTCTTCAGGTTTTCAATCCCTCGGAGGGGGGGGGGGTTGGGTTGGGGAATCTTCTCTGTTACACCGTTAAAGTAATGAACTTCAAATGTTGTTCAGAAATGCAAAATAATACAGAAGGGGAGAGTTTTAACTAGTTTATAAATCTGTGCCAATTTTCAACGTTTGATCAATTAGCTTGGAATTTTGAGTAGATGGGCAGAAAGGTGTTAGTAGAACATCGTGAGGGGTTGGGGGAGTAAAGTAGTCCCTAGAAAATTTTGCATTTGTAGCACGAGTTCAATATTTTCGAACTTTTAACTCGCTCTTCATGTACAATATAGCAGAATGAAAGTACTATTTTACATATTACACTTGCAGAAACATAAAATAGTATAGCGTGGTTGGTTTTTTCTTTCTTTTGATCAATGATGATTTTATATTAATTTTTATTAGCACTAGGGTGTTATTTCGTTTACGTCCAGATTTTTGTCTATGCAACTTTGTAGACATGAACTGTCACGGTAAAGATCTTTTCAAATGCGGAGTTTAAAATCTTGAAAGCCACACAAGGTTTGCCATTTTTGATAATGAATCGCCAAGTTTACTGCCAAAAAATAACTTCAAAACCGAACCAAGCTTGGCGATATCTTCCGAATTTGGCTAGAAACTAGTAAAGTATAGTTAGAATATGCCTGGCTAAGATATTGTAAAATGGTGTTAGTAGGCGATTTTAATATAGATTTCAATTCCAAATATATGTTCTATGGAGCAAGAAAGACAAACGCGGCACACTCATGGATTATGAGGCCCATTCCAAACCGAGCCATTGATAAGACTTTTTTTAAGGGTAGGGGGGGAGATGTCGATAAACTGCCAAAGCAAATATCCGTTTTAACCAACTTATTTATTTTTTTATCAACTGTGTATTACCAACTTTTTACTTTTGCCAACTAGGTTTGCGTAAATATGCCAAGTGTACCAGAAATAGAAAGTAAATTATAGTTTTCGTTAGTTTTCTTTTTTACCAAATTTGCCAACTAGATATCTAATTTTGCCAAGTATAATAGAATTTTGCGAGAGTAAGGGGGGGGGGGAGACTTCTCCTACTAACCCTTTAGCAAGGGCCCTGATTCCAGACGGTATTTAAAATGGTGAAGTATAGTAATGTTGTTCCAAACCACCATTTTTATATTACGGCTGCTAATCGATACAAAAAATCGTCGTGGTCACTGCATATGTTTAATGATCGCCACCTTGGTGAAAGTCGGGGCGTTAAAGTAGGAATTCACCCAAGAAAGACAAACACGGCACACTCATGCATTATGATGCACATTCCAAATAGTATTTAAAACGGTGAAGTACAGTCGTAATATGCTTGGCAGAAATTGTAAAACAGTTTTAGTAAGCGATTTTTAGATAGGTTTCGATTCCAAAGATGTGCTTTATGGAACAAGGGAGAAAAATAGGGCACATTCCTGAATAATGATACACTTTCAAACTTAATGGAATAAGGGAAGAAAATAGGGAAGGCGCATAGATTATGATACGCTTTTAATATATCGCACTTTAGTGCGTATTTAAAATTTGAAAGTGTTTCAGATTTTCTTACTTTTTTTTTTGGTTGTTGTTATAAGCCTACACGAGGGGCATCTACCAGGGGGGCGCACACAGCCCTATCCCCAGGCAAAGGGTGTTCTAACCCCTAACATTAAGTTTTCTAACAGGCATAGGGTTTTTGTTGATTTAAGGGGTTCTAACGCGTATTCACGTTACATCTGGCGAAAACCTACCAACACTTCAGACCGTTAGATCGACAGCCGCGCACAGAAGGGACCAGAACCCGGGACCTTCACAATTTTCGGCCATCTACCATTTTCAGTGACAACCACTGTGCCATGGTGAGGCTTTTCTTCTCTCAGGTTGTTGTAGCTGTGTGCGATTATGGCAACGCTACACTAGGGCGATCTGCCAAGGGGGAGGGTGCCTTGGTAGGAGGACTTTCTAAGGAGTTCTAACGCGTATTCACGTTACATCTTGAGAAAACCTACCAGAACTCGAGACCGTTAGACCGACAGCCGCGCGATGGGACCCGAACCCGGGACCTTCAGACTTCGGCCGTCTACCATTTTCAGTGACAACCACCAGGGCCGGCCCAAGGGGGGTGCGAATGTAGGCGATCGCCTAAGGCCCCGCGCTTATAGAGCCCCGCTCCTGGGCCATTTCATTGCTATCTCATAAGACATGATAGAGAAGAGGCCCCGCTCTTGCGCTTCGCCTGGGGCCCCGCACGCCCCTCGGGCCGCCTCAGCAACCACTGTGCCGTGGTGAGGCTCTCCTTCTCTCAGGAAGGGAATATATGTAGAATTCAAGACTAGGAAAGGGAAGTTTATTTTAATTTTCGAAATCAATGTTCGAAATATTAAAAAAATTTCAGAACAAATGTTTTAAATTAAATTTATTATTTTTCTGTTCGGTTTTTTTAAAATTCGAAATATCAATAAACTGCCGCACCTACATGGAATGCGATCAAGAGATCTCCTTGAGAATCTGAAGTGGTAAACGGCTGAGCTGAAGTTGCAGGGTTCTGGCCTACCGCGCGACTGTCGATCTAACGGTCTAGAGTTTGGGGTGGTTTTTTTCCAGGTGCAACGTAAATATACGTGAGAAATCTTAAAAAGTTCTGTTTACAGTTCCGAATTATTTACTTTATGTTTCCCATAAAAATAGGAATTTCGTGAAGCCAAATTATCAGGGCCCGATTATGACCACTAGGGGCCCCGGACCTTGATGAACTTGGGAGGCCCCATCTATGAAATTTTTCTTTTCTTTTTCATAAAATTTTGACATAAAAAAGAATATTTCAAAGCAGCATTTGAAATTGAGGACCCTTTTAAACAGGGGGCCCTGGGCAAAGTGCCGATTTGCCCATGCGATAATAAGAATCTGAAAATCATACTGAAAGCCACAAAGTTTAGACAAAATTACGTTTACCCTCTTGGCAAATTTTCCTAAAATGAAATCGACTTTGGTGCTGCCCTCTATGGATGAAAAGATGCAAACAAATAAAATCTTGAAAAGCGTAATAATGTTGATATACTATGTTGTAAACAACTCGTGGAAATTTAGATACCAATCAGTTTAGAAGCAATAGATAGTTGTTAACGGCAAAGAGAAAAAATTATTGCAAATATTATTAAAAAAATTCTATACGCAATTTATATGCATCTTTTATTATCACCCTATGGATGCATTTTACTAGTATGTGAATGTGACTTATTTGATTTGTTTATATAGAAGCTAATGAACGTGTTCATAATTTTCCACAATGTCATTTAGGGCAGAAAATGTACCAAAAATGTTTGCACGAAATTTTGCACATATTAAAAAATCTGTGTAGGATATTAAGTATTATCCCTGCCAAATTATTAAGGACAGTCATAAAAATGGTATTTCTGTACTGTAGTTATGAAAAACACCGGTTCTCTAGGATAAATGATTTTATTTACTGTGTATTGATTAATTATTTTCAGCCTGAAAGAAAATAAAATAAAAAAAATAGAATGTATAAGAATGTCACTCAGCATCTGATGACATGTCTTCAGATGTCCTCTATGACGGATTCAGTACGTTGTAGGCATACTTTCTATGCACTTTCACTGCAGGATTGTGATGCAAAGCATCCATCGATTTTTCAGTTAGTTGTCATTTACTTGATGATTTCTCTGTTTCCTATCTCCAAAAGTTTAAGGACACAGGGAACTTCTCGACGAGTAAAAAGAGGCAGTTTGTGGAAAAGATTTACCATTGTGAACAGGCCCGGACTAGAAGGGGGGGGGGGGGTGCCTGTGTCAAGAGAAGGGGGGACCCACAGGTTATTCTGTAACTGATAAATAATAGGATGTTTTAACTTTCGGGGTAGGGGGGAGGTATGGTGTTATAATTAATTAATATTAGCTAATTATAATTGACAAATAATCATTGCATTGATAAAATGTTGATCTATTAATTAATCTGTATCATTAATATAAATTAATCCCTTGTTTGGGAACCCCCCCTCTCAAAAAAGTTTGAGAACTACATATAAAATTAAGTATCTTGAAGCCTACTGGGGGTCCAGAGGCGTAGACAAGGGGGGGGGGTTAGGGGGGTCATAACCCCCCCCATGAGGAATTTTTTCCCATGCAAAATGTATATTCTTCACTACATTGTCACATACACGTATATATATATATATGAGTTGTAGTAGTCATAACCCCCCCATGAAAAATTTCTGGCTACGCCCCTGGGGGGTGCCATTGCGAATGCAAAAAAATTTGTATAGGTCAAACTTCATTCAAGTGCTATCAGCATAGATATGATTTAAAATAAAAGACAAATCGATGTCAGTTATAATCAGGTTAAATCAGGCATAGGCAATCTTAGGAAAGTTGCGGGCCAAACTTCAGGATGTCAGCGAAGTCGCGGGCCGTATAAATGGGATTTTGAATGGTTTATAAGGGTTTTCTAGGGGAATTTGAAATGTTCCGCGGGTCGGATCAAAAGCCGTAGGGTGCCACATCCGGCCCGCAGGCCTAGTGTTGCCCATATCTGATTCAAATGATGTCAGTTATGATTTAAAATAAAAGACAAATCAATAAATTTTTACAACTTGTTAACAGTGAATACCAACCAAGCCAAGTGGTGCTGCTACTGATTAAGAGTGCATTTCGAAGTAACATAATATCTCCCAGTCTTGGTACGCACATTAAGACAAAAGAATTTGCCGCAGGAACTCGAAAAAAATTCAGTATGATTCTTTATAAGCTGCACTATACACTGAGATTAATGGAAAATCGGTGCCTTTTATATAACTTAATGAAAAAAATTCTTAAAAATGGAACTGGACTGCAAAATTTTCCAGTGACACATTCTGCAAAATTTGAGATTTGTAAGAATTTTTTTTCCGAAAGTTTGATACCTGGATATAGGTTTATGTCTAACTTAAGTGTATAGTACAACTCACAATGAGAAATTCTAAAAATTTTGAAGTGCTTAACATAATTAGTTTATTTGTATTTGTGTACCTGAATCAAAAGATCATTTTTGAAATAAATTGTTAAGGGTGTTCCTTTTTATAAGGGATCATCATCAGAGGACTTACGATCAGCTTTAAAAACAAACTAATGATGCTAAATACTCAAAAAAAAAAAAAAAAAAATTAATGAAAGTTCTTCCCTAACTGCCTTTAGTTCTAATATAACAGTAAACTTATTTATCATGCAATTTTCTTTAAAAATTCTTAAGCATCAAAATTGCCTTCAAAAATGGGACAAAATGTTACCTGTTTAAGGTAGATCTTGCAAAATTCTCCATGTTTAACATTCTGCGCAGTAGGTGCGAGACCTTCGCACTTCAGTCATCGACCCTGTTCAGTGTCTTATCCACTCGGCCGTGGTGGGGCTTCTCTATATTTAAGATAAGATCAATTTAATTTTTTTTTCTAATTTTGAAACGAAAGGAAAACACCCCAAGCTTTTAATTGCAGAATATGTGTACAGGGTTCATACTCTTTTTAGTGATGTGAATTCCAGGAGCAGACAAAAAGTTCTAAACACATTAAAATTTTATTCTTTTTTTAAGTTAGGGTATTTTTCACTTAAAAACAGTTCTTTGACCTGTTATATTAAAATTGAAAACCCAAAGATGCTATTAATCACTTAATAAAAACATGTGCATGTAATAATAAACCGTAATTTGGTGCAGTGTTTTTTCATGGGGGAGGTTTCGACTACTGCAACTCACATAAATGCATACTTATGTGTGATAAGGGATTGAAGAATATACATTTTGTATGGAAAAAAATTCAGGAGTTTTTAAGGGACCTTAATTTTTAAAATGAAAATCCAGGAGTTTTGCAGGATTTCCAGGAGGCGTACGAACTCTGTGTGTAGATATAATGCCATTCTGAATAATGGCCCTGACTAGCTTAGAAAATAGATAAGGAAGAAATATCTTCCTTTCAAGATAATTGACATACATCATGCCCTTTGAGAGAAAAGTGCTTGTTGTCCTGCAGGATATGGGCAACGCATACTGGAATTGGACAGACAACCCCCCCAATAATATGCATGTACAAAGAAAGACAGCAGATAGACATACAGATTTTGGAATGGCATTTACGGCAGAAATAAAAAGGTAAAAAAAAAATGAATTTACGGTACTCTTTTTGCTATTCCCCGTTGTTTGTTTTGAGACCACATCTTGGTGCTACCGTCTCATGTTCTCCTCAACCCACATTGAAGGACATTGGATTCTATTCTGTTAGCGGACAACATTGGATTCTGTTCTGTTCTCTAGCGGAAACATTTAAAGGGATAGGAATATTGGAATTAGGCTGAAATCAGGTGTGGGGAAAAAGAAATTGGAATTACTGTTTTCTTTCTTTTTTCTGAATGCATTTACAACTGAAATATCTGGCCCTCTCATATGTACATAAAAAAAAAAAAAATAATAATAATAATTTGATGCATAAATTAGGTTTTAATAACTTATTAACTTTTATGTATCTCTATAAAATGTTTTGAATAGTATGTCTGGTACACTTTTCTAAAATTAATCACCTTGAAATTTGGTATGGTATCAGAAGACAGGCTATCCGAGAATAACAAGAAGAAATTTTCATTTTGGCTAAAAAGAAATAAAATTGAAAATATTTTACTGAAACACATTTAAAATCCTAAAAATTAAAGAGACAAAAATTCATTATTTTCAAAATTTTTTCACTCGGATCTCTAATGTTAGGTATTTTTAAAGAAACAAGTTAAACAATTTTAGAAAGTTTCAATTGTTTACCTGAAACAGATTTTTAGAACAGTGTACCTAAGGGGAAAAAAAAAAAACACTAAAAATCTCATTTGGATTTTGAGTTCTACTATGTGAGCATTAGCTCAAAAGTTACCAGGCAGAAAATGATAAACACTTTTAACAGCAGAAAGTTTAGGTTCTGGCAAGGAGTGTTCTGTTTACATTATTTAAAACTATTTTTATAACAGATCTGAACTGCACTGGACTGCAAGAGAGAAGATGTGGTCAACAGACTCTTCTTAAGTGTACGGAAAAGAAAGAAAAAAAAAAAAAAATAATAATTGAAAACTTTATTGTAGCTACACCGCGTTTATTTAGATTTTTAAGTCTTATTTTGAGTATTTATATGTTCTAAAGAGACACAAATAATATATGTATGGAATTGTCTCAGTCTGTTCTTTGTTTTTCCCGATAATTGAAAATTAGAGCCAATTTATGTTCCATGTGTCCTTAATAAGGTTTATATCTGAAAAGTTGGCATGCCAGGATTAAACTGATAACTAGTTTACCAAGAAAGCCATAACATTCTTAGCATTGGAGCAAGGTACTGAATCATGCATCAACATGAACTTTTCATAGCTAAGTAACCATTCCTGAAGTAGAGGTATCAGGCCAGCTTCACTGTCACCTAAATGAAAAGGTAATCTCGGTAAAAAACAACTCCCTACTCCACATTCAGACAGGATGATACAGGACATTTGTCTGAAAAATATGAAAAAGAGTGCTGGACTTCTGACCCTGTTAGTGCAGGAAGCTGGGATATCGTTTTCCGGGACTCAGGCAAAGGAGGGCTTCTCTGGTCGTTGACCAGTTAAGTAGCCATGCCTCACTGGATGCAATGAAAAAGAAATGCCTTAAGAGTCCTCTGTAGTTGGTTTGCGGAGATTCAAGTCCCAATGCTTTGCTATGGAGAAAAGTGCTTTAACGCCTAATCCTTTTTCTCAAAAAGTATTAGGTAATTTTAAATAAAATTTTCCTGTGTGAATCTAGAGAACTCTTCGCAAGGATTGAGCGAATCAGATTGGAGTTCATTTAGCCGAAAAAGATTTTATTGCAGTCTGAAAAGTAGCGTAAATTCTAGACTGCAATAAAATCTCTTTCGGCTCAATTAACTCCAATCTGATTCGCGCAATCCTGGCGAATAGCTCTCAAGATTCACACGGGAAAATTTCATTTAAAAATACCTAATACTTTATGAGAAAAAGGATTAGGCGTTAAGGCACTTTTCTCCATAGCAAAGCATTGGGACTTGAATCTCCGCAAGCTGACTACAGAGGACTCTTAACTGAGCTCGTGGACATTGTCACAGGATGGCCGAGGACTGAAATAAGTTTCTAGTTAATATTATCTAAAATAATTTGAATTTTGAAATTTATATCAGCAGACTAACATCCTTGATTTTTTTAATACTCATATGTTTGCGTTTAGTCTGGCTCCTGAGTACATTGTGGTGAAAAGAAAAAAAAAAAAAAAATGTTTTGAATTAACCCTATAACTTACAACAACATTGAAGGAAAAAAAAACCATAATTATTTATTTATTTATTTTTTTTTGGGGGGGGGGAGATAAAGTTATTAATCAGAAGTTTATGAAATAATTATTAAAACATTATTATACAAAATATCTATTTTAAATCAGAAAACTAGCAAGTGATAATGTCCATCAGCTACTGACAGTAGTAGTAAAAAAAAAAAAAAAGATTAAAAAATGTTAGTAATAATAAAATTTAATTTAAAATAGGGATTAATTTTTACACTTCAGGTATGGGAAGTTTAAACAAAAGAATGTAATAAGAAAAACATTCATTTTTAAAAGCAATGAAAAGAGATTGAAGTTGATGCTTAAAACAATGATTTTTGTAAAAATTCTGGAGATTTACAATTATTTTAAGAAGTGTGGGAGATCCGACTTGAAATTCAGGAGAAATAGTACCCAAGATTTTACAACTAGAAATGATTTAGAGATCATTGTTTTGATTTCTTTAAGATAAATATAATTCAAAGCTTGAAAAAAAAAAAAAAAGTTTTTTAAATTTCATTCCTTGAAATATAGGTACACATTAAAAATAACCTAGACTCACTTTTATTATTGACAATGATATTTAATAATTAAACTTTTAAAATTTAAACAAGTCCTTGAACAAAATCCAGAAAACAAATTAATATTATCAGTACCCAAAGAATGGTCGAAATATCAAAGCTATTTTCTTTAAGAGTTTAGAACTTATTTAGGTTTCTACTAACAGCTCAACTAAGTTCCCTCAGATGTTTTTATCAGCTGAATGACACAAAACTTATCACAGGAATTTTTTTTTTTTTTTTTTTTTTTTTTTATGGAAGGTCAGTAAAGTTTACCAAGTGATGTGCAGTAAAGCTTCTTCATGCACAAAATTGTGTAAACAAGCACTTAAATTCCTTATCTACACTATATGCATTTATTTTAAAGTTATTCATAACATGGATTATAACCTGCATCTAAAAATCTACGGAGTCTTGCATAACACAGTTCAATAAATGTAAATGAGCAAATTTTAGAAAACTAAAATGTGATACATTTAATAATTTTAACCATAATTCTTTAAAAGAAATAGTTGTTGAAAAGAAGGGGGTATCTTCTCTACTCAAGAACACTCCAAATAAGCTACTTTGAGCAACGAATGCCAAATATTGTAAGAAATTTAAATCATGAACACAAAATTACAGAAAATAAAACCACAAGCATTTCTATAAATAAATACTAATTTTTATTGCAGAAAATTTGAAGTAATGCACTTTTTTTTAAGAATTTAAAAATTAACATTCAGGAGATAAAAAAGATGAACTTTGTAAAAAATATTTAAATGACAGTAGAAAATTAACTTTTCTACACTTGAGCTCAGAAAATAGTAACCTTTTACACTACAAAACAAGTAGCATTTAATTATTTATACAGCAATTTCAATGAACATCAACATGAACCATAGAAAAGAAAATCAACCAAGTAATTTTGTAATGTTCACACACACACACACACACACACAAAAAAAAAAAGATTAATGCAGAAACCGTGAAAACAGGGCTTCAATGATAAAGATTATCACATATTTTGAATGAAATAAAAGACAATCACATGCCATTAAGTTAAGACAATGACTCTCATATAACCAAAAGCATTTTTATGTGTATGCATACATATCTATTGCAATAAAATAATCATTTTTATGACTTTCTTACATATATTTCTCACAGCAGTATTTATTTTATTTAACATACACAAAATTATCCTCAATGTCATTCTGGGCTTAAAACAAACTTTGTCAGTTTTGTCTGAAAAATGCTTAAAAAACACAAGCATCAACGAGTATGACAAAAGCATTTAAAATTCTTTTACTTTATAAATACTTGCACCTAGAAGGTTTTAAAATTTAGAAAACCAAGTTTGGTTTTATGACAACTGGGTTTCTACAGATTTCAAAGCTTCTGTTTCCCTGACTTCTACGATGTTTTCCCCCCGACTTTTATTTTGCACACTTTTGTGGATTTCATACTCATTTTCAGTGTTACTTTGTTTCTTTTAAAACTTATACATTTACCCCCCTTTTTTTTCTTTAAATACCTGATGATAAATAGATTTTTAAAAAATTCTTATTTGACACTACTACAAAAAGTATGCTTTATAATAATAATTTAAAGATTTAACATAATCCATTTATACAAGATATGTTCAAATATGACACAAATAAGACATTTGAAAATAATTTCTACAACTTATCAAATTTAAAGTATTTTGAGATCATATAAATACACTTTAACAGCAACATCTTTAAAAACATACTCAAAGAGAAATAATTTTATGAAACAGAAATGGACTTACATTTAAATTGTGTAGTAGAAATTCTAACAAAAACTTTAAGTTTTGAATTACAATTAGTGATATAAAAATACATAAAGCTTAGATTTCAAAAAGTAGTTTTTAAAATAATGGTAAATCAAAAAAATTACGTTTATTACCTTCTTTGATTTGCCAGTTAAGCAGCAATAGTCAAACAGAAATTACATCTTTCCTTATAACATTTTAAAACCTTCAGTTAAATTGAGTACAAAAACTGGTAAAATAAACTTTATGAAATAATTTTAAATATTTAATTTTTCTCTCCAGGTTACTCGAAAAACCTAGGTATAAGTACATTTAAGGTTTCCCCCCCCCCCCCCCCAGTTCTTGCATTTTAATGTTAATTTCAATTCCAGTGAATCTGCATCAAGTTTTAATTGCTTCTTCATCTGGTACAGAGCTTTCATTTCAAACTCCACCTTTTTTTTTTAAAGCTTTTTAAGATATGTTACTTTTTTGGCTTAAACTGATACTAATAATTTGAATTTCACCACAAAATCTGATTTTTCTTTCATTTCCCTGACTTTTCATCATTTTTCTTATTTCCCTGACTTTCCAGTCTCTAGGACCCCGTACAAGTACATTAATGCAAAACCACAGAATAAAAATAGCTGCAATTTTAAAGGCTTGCTCACATACATTTTTTCTGAAAATATTAAATTATACAGAACTATGTTTTAAAAATATTCTCCGATAAATGGAGGGAATAAGTAAGTGGAAGGGGTGAGCGGCACCAAACTAAGCCTCCCCCTCCACTCTTAACACCTATATCAGTAAAAAACATTTGAAATTGGAAGGTTTTTAAAAACAATATTGTAGCTGCACAAAATACAGATAAGATAATTTACACATTAGATACTACTTTATACACATTAAGATAATTTATAATTTTCATCTTTAAGAAGCTTGGCTTTTTCTTTTTTCTCTTGGCCTAATTTTTCTTTTTTTTTTTTTTCCTTCATAGCAAATACAATTTAACTTCTCAAAAAGATAAGTTCATTATTTGCCCTTTCTCAACAGCCACGATTTCTTTCAATACTAAATTTTATTCAAAATTGATATTTTATAAGTAAAACTTTAAAACAAATGCTTAAACACATAAAAGTCAAATTTAATTTTTTGTTACTTTTAAACTAAAATTTAAGTTTTCAGAAAAATATGCTTTTTCTCAAAAATGGCTGGTTTGCTCACGGCCCAGTCCTATTAAAATACTAACATCATAAATGTACGATTGGATATTAATCCAATCTACAATAAGGATCCAATACATGCACACGCAGACATTGTTATTTAGAATGCATAAAGAAAATTAGGTAAAAATCATAATTACAGGGTAAGTACCACATAAGTAAATGCCTAAACATTACATTAATATTTGATTAGAGATTCACAATGTATTAAAAGACTGTACAGAGAAGGAAGAAAATGTTATTAATATTTAAATCAGTTGAACTACACCACAAATGAGATTCTGCATAAAAAGTAAATGTTACATATAATGCAACCACCAAACAAATCTCCACTTCAAAGGCTGAGATGTTAAAATAAATAATAGAGAAGTTTACTTTCTTTTTATTACATACATACATAGTTACACCGCTAAAAACCCAGGGAGCTATGAATGATAAATTATTATTATTATTTTTTTTAAGGAAACATGGAACAAATAATAGACGATAGTGATTAAGTCACTACTACCTTGGTATCTTAAGTTTAGGTCCATGCAGTCCCATTTCAAGAAATCTTTTGGTCTCTGGAAATAACATGAGATTTATACTCATAAATTAATTCTATGATTTTTGTACGATTTTAATTTTATTTATTATATCTATTAATACAAGCATACACAGACGAAATGCTAAACTTTTAGATGAGCTATTTTATACTTTTTGTAAATGTTGCAGCTTTTCTTTTCTTAGGAGAGAGGGAATAATTGAAAAACAATGATACATGAAAAGTAAGAAGGAGCCAAATAAAAGCATATTTTGATGCGAGTGAGAGTTCCAACCAAATTTCTTGAAATTGTTTGTCAAGTCAAACTTTTTTTTTTTTTTTTTCGGGGGCGGGGGTAATCACCATGTATGAAATACAGTATACATTGTTGAGGGCAGGATGGTAATAAGTTAAAAAAAAATAACAAATTCATAGACAACTGACAAAATATTCAAAAATACATAAAGATTCTTGTATTAGATTTTTTAAGATGTAATAAAAGGTTTCTCATTTTTCAAGGCTCAAAATATAAAAAAACAAACAACCTATCATCTAAGGCAAAAACTTCGAAACACGAGTCGCCTTGGAAAAATTACTAAAACAGAAAATGCAACCAAGTTCCACCTAATACTAAAGAATCACAAATTCATTTCATTCACACATGAAAAATACACAGATAAATTATGTCTGAAAATAGCTCTTTGGTGGAAGAATCTCATGACTACTTAAAAATTAACATTCTTTGTCTTCCTTCACGATAAAAAGGCACACTTACAAGTACTTCAAAGAAAATTAAGCTTGTAAAGAAAAGCTCAATTTAGAAATTATATTACTGACCTATCATACAATTCATTTTGGAAGTTATGTAAAAAATGCATAGATTTAGTCAAAATAGTTCACTTTTAATTAGGTTATTACAAAATTTCCTGCAATGATAAAGATAATTGGCTAAAAAATAATAAAATTTAAAGTAAATTTATGTACATACATTGCAACAGTTCATAAAATAGCTTCAGTAAAACAGATAAAGTATATAAAATTATTCAATCACACTTCACATAACTTAAGGTCTCAAATTATTTCTTTAGAATTTAAACAGACAATGGAAAAAATGAGAGAAAAAAAATAACAATTATTAACAAAATGAAGATGGCCATTCTGACCAGTCGTCATTTTCACTTTGTCAACTTTTTCATGGTAGCTTACAATATAACTGACAATTATACTATTCTGATATCAGTAATACACAGTTTCCCACTGGACATTTCACAGGCAAAATGTAGAACATAAAAAACCATCAAATGCCCAGTTTTTTTTTTTACAAAACACTGAAAAGATAAAATAAAATTCAATTTTTGTAAACTGTAGATATTTGTTTTTAATAGTGCAATATATGCTAATGTGTTAGTCATGAACAAAAGTGGATTTATTTAATACTACTTTTTAGAACCCTTTTTCTTTTCCCCCATACTATTTTTAGTCAATTACATTCATTCCTACTTGAATACTCCAAGATTTTAGTATGTTTATTGTTTCTAGATACAATGAAATAATTAAATTAACAATAAAAAGTAAATTATGCTATTTTAAATTGCATAAAAAACCACCAGTTTTCACTGCGCGGAAACATTTTTCTAGAATCATTTAAAGTTTAACACTATGTTTGCAGTATAAATTTACTTCCACAGTTGCTTATAAATATCTAGATATAAATAATGTTACTTAGCCAAATTGTAGGTTTTAAATGATGATCATAAATTTATATTTTTGACTGGTCAGACAGAGTGGGAACAATGTCCATAATTAATGATATCAGGAAGTCATACTAAACCCATCCACTACACATTAAAATACAAACAGAAATAGACTAGAAAGTGAGAAATCAACTGGACAAAATAACCAACTTACAACGACATTAGGCAAATTGTTGTTCTTTACAGAATTGTGGGAAGCAAAACACAAACATAATAGCTTATATACAGTTTAAAAAGTCAGCACAAATATTAAGATGATACAAATTCATTTCTGTGAAAGATGGATTCCATATAAGGCTTATAAAGCACATGTATACATGGGAGAAAATACCCAATAACCTTTCAAAGTAAGATTAATTCAAAGGCACAATTGGTATTAGATAATACAGGATAACATTAAGAAATGACAATGACAATCCAGAAACTCATGCATATCATAGTCACTTATGTAGATTTTGTACTTTCACAAAACTCAACAGTTTAAAATAGTCTATCACAAATGCAATAAGCCACTGCACACTTTAATTACATACTGGCAAATGCATGATTCTCTAAAATCATCAAGCATCATTCTTAAATAAATTATCCTTTAAAGAGAACAATTAAATACCACACACACAAGACATATCAAAGAGTTACAACACCATCGTCCTCGGAAGCGGATGGTTTTTCTGGCGTCTCTTGACACATAGAAACCGTGTGGTCTCTAATTTCGTCTTCTTCAAAATGATCATCATCGCTGGGCAGCGACTGATTGGAATGTTGGGACCCGTGTGACATTTGCGAAGAATGACCGACAGAGCCACGCCGAGGGAAACCAACGCTGGATTGGTTAGCGGGACGGATTGTAATAATTAAGTTCGAAGAATTAGCTACCATCATGTCGGTGACCTGATCTAAAGTCTTTCCGGCCACCTCGATGCCGTTGACTTCCAGAACCTCATCGTTCACTGCCAGCAGTCCGGTGCTTTCCGCCAAGCCACCCGGAACAAGTCGAGATATAAAAATTCCAGGCACTTTTTCGAGGCCATGGGGTGTCACACGGACACTGGTGCCATCTCGAATGTAGAACCCAAGAGGCTTGTCAGATCCATGTTTAACTAATCTCACCCTGCGGCAAGTTTCTGGAACGACATCGACATCAATAATGGAGGATACTTGACGAAAATCTTCAGGCAGGCTGATCGATATATGAGGCTTGTTTTTAGGGACTACTGAAGGTAACAGGTATTGGCCAAGAAATTTCTTCTTTCTACCAGAATTTCCATAGCCGTTTAATTCTTCAACACTTTCACCTGAAAAATATTTATTAGTTATGAATTTATATTTGAAATTACAGTGCCATAATAAACAGAAGTAATTACAGCTCACCATCTGTGATCCACACAGGCTGAAACTGAGGGTTATGTGGATTCATTTGGCAGATTTTGGGTTCATATCGAAGGAGTGGTCATTTTATTGAACAGTATCAGCAATAAACCAGAACTGATCACAATTATTTCTTTACAATTAAAAGCCCCCCCCCTCTAAGGTTTTAACCCTCTTGCTGTGCATCCCAGGATTTCCACGGGCAACGTAGAAGTAGCAAAATTTGCGCAACCTGTGATGTCCACAGGGATGCATTTTTGCCGTCTATTTAACTGTGCAACCCGCTCTTTCCCAGTTCATGGTTTCATTACGGTTTTCTGTGATGTTTAATTGTTTATTTAGATGTGGGTTAACAGATGGCGTTAGTTGTCCACATTACTGCGAAATATATGAGAATTTTTGAACCTATTTTGATACAAGAAATAAGCAGTGAGAGGGTTAACATTTATTAATGTCTATTACAAACAGTTTTTTGTACTTTAAAGCTCAATTGCATTCACTAAAGATATGTTTTCCTAAAGCAGTATGAAAAATATGCTGAAAATAAATGTGTTTTAATGTTTTGCCATGTATCATGATATACTACCAACATGCACTACAAAAGTATATTGAATTTGTTAGTAAAAGCACATTTAGATGATTGTCTGTAATGCTCAAGAGGAGGGAAACTTGCATGGTCTGATGTTGTATTTAATGTAAAACAAAAAATTCACTAAAATGTTGATTAAAATGATTGGTTATTGATAATTGATTAATGTTTTAATATTCACTGAAAATTTTATCTTTCTATCAAGTTACCTTAAGTTCAATTATATAATTCTAACTGATCTAAATATCGAAGTAGAAAATGTGTGCACATATATTAGTAAAAAAACAAAGTCTAAATGCATACATTAAACTAGCATAGGAAGCTCAATGATATAATTTTGTTTTAAAAGCAGCCGTTGCAAAATTAAACTACCAAATTTTTTTTTTGAGAAGTATTTTGTCCATTAACTTCAGCTAACAAAGAGAATGAAGAAACACATCTTATTTGATTATTACAAATATTCTTATTGATTAAATAGTCTAATAAGAGTATAAGAAATTAAATCTTGAAAATAATGTAACATAAGGCCACTCTTTGAAATGGGTATCTGGCTTTGAATACTTGATGATACATTTTATCTCATGATTTTGCAAAATTTTGTAACAGTAAAATTAAGACTAATAAGAAACTAATGCTATAAATCTCAACCTAATAGACAAAAAAATATTTCTTAAAATAACTCTTCACTATTAAACTCAAGTTAAAAAGTTACCTCACCTGCCCTTATAAGATTTTAAAAACTGTTTTGATACAGGTTAATGTCTGAAATATTTTACAGGCATGTTAAACTTTAGAAAAATATGAGATATAGCTGAAGTAGAAGAACAATTTTAACAAAAGTTAGAGATTTTTTTTTTTTTTTTTTTTTTTTTTAAGGAATAACTAATTTCAGTGTATAACATGCAGTGGTATCATATTTACAACAAACAGTGTATACACATTTAATTAAAATGTGTACAGAGTGGAAGACATTAATATATGCCAAGAAAATGGATTTGAAGAATTTACACAATTTTCCCTTAAAAAAATTGGTTATATAGAGGATAATGCTGACTATTAAGGAGCAACATCACAAATATTACGTAAACACTACAGCAAATATGAAAAACAAAAAATACTAGTCAGTATTATAAAAATGTTTATTATTAGTTACATATATACATAGATTTGGCAAAACAATTCTAAACTTTGTCTTCTAAGTTTCATAACACTCACAATTAACAAAAGAAAAAACAGTAAACAAATTGTTATAAACTATTTAACAACCTGAGCTAAAACAAATCCAACTATAATTTTTAGATGGCACTATATTTTACCATAACTGTCTCACTTATATATAAATTATATAAAAACACAACGACTTAAATGCAAATTTTCTAGGTTACAGCAAACATGTCGACTAGTCTAAAAAACGATATGTGAAAGATGACTTCTTCATTCATAATGTACATTTTATTTAGAGAAAAAACGTCGAATAAAACTCCTTTTTCGATTGCTACCTATAAAAGAAAACTTAGCCATCACTGCCCAGAATTTAAAACATGAAACAGAATAGACTTAATTTAAAAGTAGTACTAAATTCTACTTAACATTTTAATTAGTGAATTAAGCAGTAACATTTTATTTGATAAAAAACAATGACAAATCTATGCATATGATTCTGGTAAAACTGTTTTTCAACTCAATGTCAAAAAATCTGAAAACTGCTAGATCACCACAATTCCATGGGCAGTTGGGAAACAATAACTACAGGAAGGCTACAGAAATTGGGGGGGGGGGGGGGGGGCAGAGTTCTCGTGTTTTTCCTTTGTCAAATTTTGTAACTAATTACATAGCAAATTTTTATAACTAATTATATATGCACAATATCCTTCCATGTACGAATCAGAATTGCATAATATGCTTTTTCAACAAGAAGGGGGGGGGGGGAATATTGCACAACACTCATAATATACTGATTCACAACTTCATAATTAAAAAAAAATTTAGTAGAACATTGGTGAGCAAGGTGCTAAAATAATAATAATAATAATAATAAAAGACTAGAAAGTGTTACGTGTATGGGGTCCCCCCTCTTTTGAAAAAGGGTTGCTATGAATATCCATTTGGTAAGATTCTGCCGGCATCCACATCTGGTTATGATTCGGCTGTTTGGCATCAAAACGTTTACCTCGTCAAGGCAAAAATTAAAAGCTACCTGTTATTTGGGTAGTTTTACAAAATTTCCTGATCTGCAGCCACACTGAACTACACAAATAATGAATTATTACATGACACAACAATTTTCTTTCTAATAAAGATTAATGTTCTAAGCACACATATAGAATTGTCAGAGATTTTAAGATGTAATACATTACAAGCACATTTCTCATACTTCTGAATTCTTTCTAACCATGACTTAAGTGACAAGCTTAACTGAATGTACAAGTATTTATTTGGAATAATTAATTTATTCTGTAATAAATCTGTAATTCACATACTGCAGATGCAAAAAGATAATTTTCATGCAAAATTTTTAATATGGAATTCAACACAGAAATTTTAACTGTGTAAATAAAAAGATAATAGTTATATTTTATCACACATGATATTGTTATTTGTTCAGAATCAGTAATGAACTTTTTAAAATTCTGAATGAATCTATGACACACTGGCATCAGAGCCAATTTTGCCATTAGGCAAACCAACAGCAACAAATACAGTTAAATGGTGTAGATATTGTTTTTAATGTAATAGTAGATGCACCATTATTGCATGCATTTCTTAAGTTTACTAATCTAGCAACACATTCCCTGAAATTAAAAGAACATTTGAAATAAGTTGAATTTCAGATGTAACACACAGAAAGCTTGATACTTGCAACATTGCAAGTTCAAAAATTTTAAGACATAATGGAATTAGTTTTTAACAGACTTTCATGCTGCATCGTTCTGGCAGTATAAGAACTTGAATCTTTTTTTACTTTTAATACCAGTGTTATTAATATTTCTGAGCTGTTGCAGACTTTAATGCAGTATATATTTATGGCTTTCTATCTCTGAAGATGCAGCAGCATGCATGCAACAGCAGTTCTGAAAATAAAAACTTTAGCAAATCCATTTACAACTAAAAAACTATACAAGATTGTTAAAAAAGAAACTGAATCCCCCCCTCCCTAGTCACAATTTTAGTTGTTATGGATGTAAAAACATGGAACTTTAAAATCCACATAAATTTAAATCATGATTACTGAAAAATACATAAAGTTAAAAAGATGCCAGAGGATAAGGAAAATTTTCTTACAGTTAGAGTTTTTGTTACGGTTAACTGAACACACAAACAATTTTGCCTAGGGTCACCAATTTTCAAAGCCTGACTTCATTGGCATAGTTATGTCCGATGAGACTTAACAAACTTATTAAACACTTCAGTTCTCCCCAAGAAAAATGTTTTTCTATAAAATTCAGAAGATGAAAACATCTCACTGGGCTATACTCACTTCTTAATAGTTTTTTTAATTCTTTTCCAGAGTCAATTACTGTTTCAACTGCAAACAAACAAATGTTAAAAGACATTTCAAAACAAGAAGCTGCATCTCATGTTTCACAGAATGCAAAACTTCCTATTCATTCTAAAATAATACTTATTAATGTACTTCTGTTTACGCACTCTCAGCATTGTTCGGTAAGAAACATTAACACTGGATGAATAAATGAAGCAGTACTAGAAAGAGAATAAAATAAAATACTTAAAAGTACTATTAAATGAAATGACCTCATTATGCTCCTTTTTGAATTATTTGGTCAAAGTGCAAATTAAGGAGACATGCTGCTAAAGTAATAACATGCCTTTCCTAGCAACCCACATATATGGATTGGGAGAAGCCTTAGAGCTCTTGAGTGATGTGAAAATATAAATTTACAGCTGTTGAATTATTCAGTAAATAAGAGTCAAATGTATTACATATTACACACTGCCAGTTTTTGATTAGTAATAAAGTTAGGCTTTAATGAATGCAATTCATTAGTTTTGATTCATATACACATAGTCAGATAAAAGATAAAACTATCTGCACATGTAATCCAAAACTATCTGCAAACTCATAATAGTTCGTGATAACTAAATACATAATGTGTATATGAACACGTGTATATGCATATGCGCACACATCTGTGCAATGCGTTTGGGCTATACTGACTTAAAAAAGATATTTCTTTTAGGTAACTATGCATAAAATAAAATAAAAACTTGGAATTACCAGAAAACTATCTGCAAGACCTTTGAATGTATCCGCGCCCGGCGTGCGCGCGTGCGTCTACATTATCTGACTAGGCATATACATTAGAAATGTGGATAATATTTTTCAGTTTTAGTGAACCCTGCTTTCAGCAATAGTGAACTAAAAAATTCCAGAAAAGGAAATAGTGATGTTTTTCGATGCTTACAGAAATGAAGGATATCTCTTTTGCCTTTGAATACAGAGAAAGATACCATGAAACAACTGTTATGAAACAGAGGCGAATTGTTAGAGTCTAGGCTGACATACCTATGCTAAACAAGGAGGAAGAGGGGCTGGAAATTTTCCATTGAAGTGATGCATACTCATCTTTGATAGCATTGACTAAGAAAAGCAAAATGCCTTTCAAAGAGAACAGTAACGGAAATATCCCTTTCGGCCTGATAATTCCAATTTCCATTCTTCATGCATTTAATTTATTATGCCCTTTCTTTTTCCTTTGGAAAAGGGGTATAGTAAAATATTTTTATTTTAATGTGTGGTTCACACTTGCAATTAGGGTTGCCACTCTCAGTTTGTGGAAAAAAATTCCCCAGATCTTTCCTGGTTTGCCAGACTTGCAATAAAATTCCAGACTATTAATGATTTGTTATGACAATCAAATCAACACATAGTCTTACAAGACATCAATTTAAGATTCATTGGTACTTAACAGCTAGTCACAGCTCTCATACAGATTTTTCAAACTAGGTAAATTTTATTTAAATAAAATAAAAGTAATAAAATCAGACTCGGGAACAGAATTATATCCAGTGTTCTGCAACATGACCTCTAAGAGTTGCAAATGTTCTGCAGGCACTTTGTCCAAATCTGGCAGTTAAAGTAAAACGCAAAATAGACATGAAAAGTGAAGAGAGAAGAGATAGCATAAAGGGCACCTTCGCTTTAATTGTTTTGCAGAACTCATCATTTCCCCCCTTTTTTCGTTTAAAAGATGAAATGTTCTGCAAAGACTGTGATTGTTCTATTCCAGCACCCTAGGGTGCTGTGGCACACAGTTCCAGAATTGCTGCTCTAAGTCAAGTACATACCTCATAGAGAACTATGCATACAACATTAAAAGATTGCAGGAATCAGTCCAGACTTTTCAGACAGGGTCCTATTTTTGTGAAATTGTGAAAAATGTACTCATAATTTTGTGAATCTAACATTAGCATTAAATCAGATTTTTCTATCCAAGGTCCTGTTTTTGTGAAAATGAGGTCCTCTTTTTATGAATTTGTGAAAAATATACAATTTTACAAATTTGAATTTAAAAATTATACTTGCATACATGTATAGAAACATCTACGGATTTTTATAAATAAACACATTAATGTTTTTTATGTGTATAGATTTATATCTACGATTTGAAAGAAATTAATTTTGGAAAAAAAACAACAACACAGATTTGTGATGGATCTGTTTTTAAAATGAAAAATATTGTGAAAGGTCCATTTTTACGATAAAATACCTAGTAAATAATTCGTTAACATACCCAAATTTCTCCTAAACAGATCTCTGGATGGAATAAAATAATCATTACAGTTTTCATTTTTTAGGAGTAAAAAAGAATACTAAAGAGTATTCTTGGAGCACGGGTTTTAAAAGTAGTACCAGGGGTCGATCTAGGAATTTTTCCCAGGGTCCTATTTTTGCGAATTTCACTATATTTTGAGAATTTTCATACTAATTTTTGAAAAAAAAAATCTCTTTTTTTGTTAAAATAATTTGCAGATCAAATTTAAATATAGGGTAAAATGTCAATGAATGGGATCAGCTTAATCAGGTGTATTTTTGTGAAGGGTCTGCAAAAAGGACCCACATGTCGACAGCATCAATCCCAGAGTACAAAATTCCCTAAAGGAGTGCACGGTTGTTCACCTTAGATACAACTAAACACAAACAGTCATGACACGAAAGAATAAATTATTGTGACAATAGCAAAAGTTAAACTTATTTAACTTAGAATAAGAGATTGAAATGCCAAATTAATTAAAAGGACGTGATCAACTCCATCGCAGGAAATTTAACATAGTTTAGAAATAAAACAGATAAAAAATTGTCAACCACCACACCTAGAAGAATCACCTTACCCTTTTTCTGGATTATAAGTCTCAAAAAGGGACGGGTGGCGTTGACAGCTCTGGCAAAGTTGTCATCATTATTGATAGGCAGTAAATCTCCATGAATAGGATCGGTATAGAATATTATAAAAGGAATGTCTTGGAGCTTGTGAAATTTTTCTACGTAGTTGTAAAAGTCTTCAAAAGTTGTTATCTGACCACGATCCATTGCAAAACGCCGGAACTCTGCATCCAGCTATAAAACAATGCAAAATTTTAGTGTGTTACAAATATGAGATTTTGTACTTTAAAAACTCTTAAGAATAACATATTGCACAAAATATATATCATTAAATTGTGTTCATTAATTAATAAAGGCATTTTTTCCCCTCTTTAAATTTAGCACTTTCCCATTATTCAGGGTTTCTACAAATTTCACAGCTTTTAACACAGCACACAACAGATTTCACAGCTTCCCTCACACCTATCACGCTCTTCCCTACTTTATCTAGCGTGCTTTCCCGAATTTTGCGATTCTATTTTTAACATTAGATCCTTTAAATAATAATTTTTTATATATTTTGCCCCTTTTTCTACAAATAATAATAAAAATTAATATACACAAGAATCTTATTTGACATCACTGGATTCTAACAAAAACCCTGTTTGATAATAATTTAAGATAAAACTAAGCATATTTTGACTGCACAAAATATGCTCATGAAGAACACATTTTAAAATCATTTATAAGGTTGAATGAGAAAATGAAAATAAAACAATTTCTATACTTAGATTCAAACAGCAAATATTTTCTTGACTTTGCCGCAAAATTCAAACATTCTTGCATTTCCCCGACCTTTCTTTCTTCAAATTTCCCCTGACTTTTCCCCCCAAATACCTGACATTCTTGGTCTGTAGAAACCCTGTTATTTGAGTTGTATAATCTAAGTAGACTTGAAAATTTGTAATAAGACATATCAGAAAATATACAACATAGGTCAAAATGCATATGAGAAACTGTTCACAATTAAAAATTATGGTAAAATCGACCAAGACGGTGCCACCCCCATGTAAACAAGGCGACATCGCTGGAGCTTGCTGGTGGCGGAGCCCCAGTGACTGTCGCCAACCAGTTTGCATGATTAACAAAGCAAACTAAAACAGTTTAACAAATTAAAATTGCAGTAAATTACACTAACAAAAACAGAAAAAAAAAAAAATATCATGAACTCACTACAAAATAATTCAAAAATCTTCAACCAACGGTCCATATTTAATCTAAAAGAACTTCCTTGGATTAAGCAACCTAGTAATATAGCTACTGTACACTGGGCAATCACTGGCCCATTTTTAACTTTAAAAAACTACAGTGGATTAAGCAACCTAGTTGTACAGCTACTGTAAACTAGGCAACACTACTTGACTACAATGTGCAGTGCCACTACTTTCACCTATTGTAACTGCTATTTCAAAAATTCTGCAAATTTTTAAAGCTTATGTAACATAATACCCATATCGTTTGCTGCATTCTTCTACAGAAGTTTGTTTTTGACATTTGTAATTTTAAAATCAAGGTTTTAATTTGTTGGACGTGTCCTGTTTTATTATTATTATTTTTTATATATACCCTAGTATCCAGCAAATTTTTCAAAATGCCTATTGTTCAGCATACAGAGATGTCATGAGCAAAAGAGAAATGAAATTAGTCATATAACAACTTGTAATGTATGAGTGGGAACGGATTCATAATTTATATGTGGCACCAATCGACAATTCAAACTCTCTAGCATATTGGGAGAGTTCAGGTAGACAGTGTCTTTTAATCCAAAGAAAAATGCATACACACAATTTTTCTCAACGGGGGGGGGGGGGGGGGGGGATCGTAGATGTATCTTAATGTTGAAAGGTGACATTTTTACATTAAAAATTATACATGTATGGATTTTTTGCTGAAAAAAAAAATCCGACAAGTGGGACTGGAACTCCCAATCCTCCTCTTTACATGCGCATCAGGTCACAGATAGAGCTGCAAGACAAAATCGAGAGACAATGATTATTTATAAGTAGAATCATGCTTTTGGATGGTTCACACAGTCCTTAAGTGTACCCTCAGAAAGCAGCCACAAGGAGTCAGATCAGGAGAATACAGAGGATTGTAATTACAGCACCATTTGTTAATGGCTGTTGCAAACACACTTCTTGCTTTATTTACGTTATTAAGACTTGATGTACACACAAATTTTTAATACTAAAAGGAATGAAATGTCTCTAAAGAGTACCAGCAAAATTTACTTTTTTTTTTTTTTTTTTACACTAGGCTAATTGCAGTTACTGAAAATATTAATTGATCAAGATGAAAATTACACATATTATTATTGAGTCAATTAAGGTAAACTTCAGTGCTAGGGACAAGAAATTAAAAAAAAAAAAAAATTATATTTTTTAGAAATTTTTCAATTTCCCCCCAAAAATTTAGTCCATGGCAGTAATGGAAGATCATAACCAATCGAGTTGAAATTTGGCACACACTTTACTAAGTCAATTTGGCCATAAAATAGAACTAAGGGTAAGCAAATTTTGGGAAAAAGGTTTTTTCATACACTCTAGTGTGCAAGACGGGTTCTACTGTATCACTACGTCACAGAGCTTCAACCATTATATGCAACACTCAGGGATGTGCCAGCTTAAATTAAATTTTGGAGCATGAAAAAAGACACTTTTGGAGCAATTTGGAGAAAGAAAATTAGATTTCTGGAGCAATTTGGAGCAAGAAAAAGTCACTTTTGGAGCACAAGAATGTCAATTTTGAAATGCAAAATTTATTTTTTGAGGGAAAGAGAAAAGTCATTAAAGAACGCCAATCTAAAAAATGAAAATTAAGGAGGGTCTTAAAAACTCTTAGGTAATAAGAAAAAAACAGGGTTTTTTTTGGCGGGGGGAGGAGAGAATGAGATGAAATAAATAAAAAATTCAGTCTTTTTATACACTGCTATACAAAATATCTATTTTAAATCAAAAATACAATATTTACTAAACTATATTAACCCATTTATGCCTAACGTCCCTTTTTTGGGATGGCATTTTCGCTATCAATTGAAAATGTTATTTATTTTTCCTATCCTTTATTCACAAGTATTGAATCTCAATTCCACAAAATATTCTGACATGACCCAGTAGGATGTTGACATCTCAATTTTTATACATAATGATTTTAAAAGAAATCATCCCGTGTTCAAGAAGTTGACATCAGAAATTTATCTATTATTGCTGGTACTATCAAAAATCGAAGAAAGTCACAAAAATATCTGGGCACAAATGGGTTAATTACCACAACACCTTATAAAAAATTTGTTAACAAAAAATTGACAATTTATAGAAAATGAAATTTGAAACAGAGTCAATTTTTACTCTTAAGGCATTGGAGGTTTAAACAAAGGGATGCCAAAGAAAAAAAATATTCATTTTTAAGATCAGTAGAGAAAGACTGAAATTAGAATGCTTAGAATGTGTGATGATTTTTGTAAAAATTCAGGAGATTTACAAACATTTTCAACGTATGTGGAAAAATTAAAAATGTAGCAGTTTTGCTGAATTTGGAGCAAAAATGCCCAAAAACGATCTTTTTGTAGCAGATTGGCACATCAGGATTGATTCGGCACAATTTGGAGCAATTGGAGCAGATGGCACATCCCTGAACACTACACCTGATATAACCAGAATGAGAATTTAGCATGGTTTCTACATATTAACATGTTCTTTTATGGGCTATGCAACTACCAAGTGTCAAGATTTAAAATGATGATTAACTACTCTGTAGGGAATTCGATGAAATAAAAGAAACATTCCTTTAAAACAACATAATTGTCACTTATTTTATTTGATCTCAAGGTAATGGCACGTAATGCAATGCAAATTCTATAATACGAAGTTGAAAAACGTGTTCTCAAGAAGTAGATTATGCAAACCTTTATTATATAAAACACTACAAAGAAGTTTGTTGGCGCTGACTTAATATATTCCAGCTTGTTTATATTACTTCACATTTAATTGTAATTTAAACGTGAATTCAATGCAGAATAGTATTTTTCTTTTAATTACTTTATTCTGTTGTCATCTAATTCTTTAACAGAAAGTGTGGAAATTTTTGGCAATTTCACATAGCTTTGATTTTTTTTTTCTCTTACAAGTTAAATTCCACAATTTTCTTAATCTTTATGAAGATTACTTTCTGCCGTTTTTTATTTGAATGATACGATGAGACAAAATGACAGTTAAAACTACGCCAACTACAGAATAACCCATTTATTCTGTAGTTGGCATACTAATTGTCTACTTTCTGTAGTTGGATTAATTGTCAGTGTCCATTTAGGACACTGACATTTAATTATAAAGATATTTTAAAAACTAAGCTCTAAATTTAAAGTGAAGTCAATGTTATATAAGCAGCAAAATGTGAAAATTTAACCATTTCTTATTCGAATTTTATTTAAACTTGAATATCGTGTAAAATAAACACAATGATATATTAATAGTAGTATTTGCATTAAAGCAGTCAAAAATGTTTTCATGAATGTATGTTGTTGATGCAAAGAAATTAAAAAAAGGAAATATTTATAGAAATATACCATTAGAACTCATTACACTAATGAAGTAAACATAGAATAAGAGATCAACATTACAGCATTAGACGCTTCGTAAGTAAGAATATAAAAAGGATCAGCTATGACAAATCAAATGACAGTTAACGTGAAGGAAAATACATACGAAAACTAAAACTAAACAACATGCGATCTAATGTTTAATAGCCGCCGACATTAAATGTCAAATCAGTTGCAACCATACATAGCACAAAAAATACCAACCTTGCTCTTGATTTCCACATGATTCTTAGTGTCATCATCGATAATTTTTGATTTCCTAGAATCTGGTCTTAGAGACATAGTAAACTTTTTAAAAACATTAAATAAGACAAGTTAAAAAAAGACATAAATATGGACGGTAAATCTCTCACAACAGGGCCACCATATCGGCCGCAACTCCTTTCAACATGACGTCACCAGGTTAAAATTCAGTCAACCGTAACTTAAAATCAGAGTGCAAGGTCATTTTTTGACACACCCATTTCGGAAAAAGATCTTTTGCAAAAACAGGCAAAATTCTTATAAAATAGGTGGTTTTTAAGTAATTAGACAACGAAAAATTCTTGTTACTTATGATGCCTAAACAAATGGCTTGAAACAAAGGTTCCAAACGTCCCGAACTTCAGTTTTTTAAAAATTTGTCCCCAAAACGTAAAACATTTTTATTTTAATGATCATTTTCCCCAATTTTAAATAAAATGAACCATGTTTCCTTCACTTTATAAATGTTAATAATGTTATAGTTGAATAAATAAAGGCGCATTAATGATGATTTGTCCCCAATTCTTTGTTCAACACCTCCCCCCCACACACACACTTCTCCTGCAATTCTATGAATAGATGGAAAAGGACCTGTACGAAAATACTTTGCAGAATCTATAAAGTTCTATTGAATTATCGCCCGTCTTTCTTTAGACGTGTTTCCTGTGACGTCACGGGCTGAAATGGTGGGCAAAAAAGTGCTGGGTTTTCAGCCTGTGAGATTGGTGTGTTCTGTTCTCTTGGTGGGCAGAACGCGCCAATCGGTTAATCGCAGGAAGCGGTTTGTTTGTAAACAGTAAACTTGTTTATAGATTCGTTTTTATAAGACTCTTACCCACGGAGTGACAGATAAGGACAACAAACGCCATTCTATCAAGTAGCCCAGCTTAAGTTGAGGATGAGCATGGAATAGATTGATTAGGAGATTATCTGATGCCGCCATCTAGCGGCAATAGTTACAAACAATTTGTCAAGAAAACTTTTTCCATAAATTAGGAGTCGATGTATCAATTTTATTAATTATTTATTTACATTTCGAAATTGAAGAAAAAAAAGAATAGCACTTTTAAAAATAAATAATCAAAGTTGTATGCATATTTAAATAGTTTTTGGGGCAATCCTCAAGATTTTGTTAGCTATTTAAACTGCATTTTTAAGATTAATAAATGTTTTTTTCTTTAAGTTCTTCATTAAATCTCCCCACCAACTTTTTGTGACACTGAGAAAAGTTGATAGTTTTATTTAATTATTTTTATAATTTCTCTATTCCTGTTATATTATCTAAGGAAGAGGTTATAAAGAAGATATTAAAACAGGAGCAGTGAATTTCACTATTTCTGTTATATTATTTAAGGAAGAGGTTATAAAGATATTATAACAGGAACAGTGAAATTATAAAAACAATTAAATAAAACTATCAACTTCTCCTAGTGTCACAAAATATTTATTAATCTTAAAAATGCAGTTCAAATAGCTACAAAAACCCTGAGAATAACCAAAGAACTATTTAAATATTCATACATAACTTTGATTATTTATTTTTAAAAGCATTGTAATATTTTTTCAATTTCGAAATATAAATAAATAATTAATAAAGTTGATACATCGACTCCTAATTTATGGAAAAAGTTTTCTTGACAAATTGTTTACAACTATTGCCACTAGATGCCAACACCAGATAATCTCCTAATCAATCCATCCCATGCCCATCCCCAACGTCCGTTTTCAGAAGAGGAATCCCATTGCCGATGTGGGCCCTTTCCAATTAAAGTCCATGCTGAGGAACGATGTTCCAAACGTTATGGAATTTGCTAGTCGTTGTGGACTTTTTGTGGACTCGTTGTGGAGAGATCGCTGCTGCATGATGTGGGCTTCGTTGCTGCTCGCTGCCGACTTTGAATTGTTGTTGTTGTTGCGAACATGTATAACGGATTTGTGTGCTTGGCTCGAAGGCCTTTTATAAATCCTTGTCAGAAGGACAACACAAGGGGGTGCCCTCCGTGGGGGTCTTTCTAAGGGGTCCTAAACCGTATTTACTCTAAGTGTCGGAGAAAATCACGGAAAACTCTGAACGGTTAGGCCGACGGACACGCGATGGGACCCGAACTTGGGACCCGTCTACCATTTCCAGTGACATAAACACTGTGCTATGGTGAGGACCAGAAATAGTCATTTAAATACACCCAGCAAAAAAGTGTTAAACTGACAGAAAAAAAAACTGTCAGCCAGGACGCCAGTTTATTTCAGAATATTTTACAGAAGTCTTCCGTATTTTTTTCCGTATCCGGAAAATTTCTGTAAAATAATCTGAGAATCTGTAACGGACTTTGAAAGAATGAGCAAAAGACAGATGAAGGCGGGAGGGAGAATCCGTGTTCGTTGTCCGGATCATGAATGAAGGGGAGACTGCGATGGAAACTAGGTTTGAACCCACGAATTCCGCGTGCTAGATTGAGGTGTTTTCCGAGCAGGCAAAAGGTACCCAGTTGCCACATGCCCGACCTTCAATTGTCTAGGTCTTTGTTGTTAATATTCAGTGTTGTACCCGTGGAGATGGTCTCGTGTTGCCACACCCGGCATGCTATAGGAATTTAAAAATTACGATCGGACAAGTCTTTCTAGTTACCTGACGGTGGAGCATGAAAAAAAATGGTTTCTTATTCATTCACTAAAGAAGGCTGTTACGAAGATCTTTGGACAGTCTCATCGACTTTCACGTTAAAATCTGCTTTGCATATTTTAGCCCATCTTACAATTCCTACTTGGACGGTGCCGTTTTGTATGCATAGAAAAAGTATCAAAGTTTCAAGCAACAGAATCTTAAATATGTCAAAAATGTATAACATTTATTATTTTAATGAAATACGAAATTCGTCCACTAGATAGCAGCTCTCCTCAATGTATACTTTATCAAAATATAAAGAATTATACAAGACTAGCTGAATGGCCCGTTCTTCGCACGGGAATGAATGGATTCTTTTTTTTATATTACGGTTTGTTGTAATTACTATCAGAGCCTGATTATGACCAACGGGTGTCCCGGGCATTGATGAATTTGGGGGCCCCCATCTAAGAAATTTGTTTTATTTTTCATAAAATTTTGATATAAAAATATATACTTCAGAAATATATTTGAAATTGGGGGCCCTGGCCAAAGTCCCGATTTGCCCATGCGATAATAAGGGCCTGATTACTATTTATCATGATAAATAGATATAGCAAAATTGATATCGCATAAATATTATCTGTGTTTAATAATTATGCATAAAGAATTTCATGGCGATCGTTTGAACGGTGAAGATGATTCGGTGCAGCGCCATCAACTGTCGAAGCTTTTGCAAAATGGGTAGCATCGAAATATTTTCATGTTCAAATATCTATGTGTACCAATTTTCATAGAAACAGTTTAAAGGTCAAGATACGTTTCATCACCATGTAGTGGCAAATTAAAAGTAATAATACGCTAAAGTGCTATCAAAGGACGAGTTAAGAAAAATGGATAACGCAAAAATATTTCCCGTGTTCAAATGTGTATGTATACCAATTTTCAGAGCGGTTAGTTGAACAATCAAGAAGTTGATTGCTGAAGTGTTATCTAGTGGCAAGTTAAAATAATAAAGTGCTGCACACAGGGGCAGATTTGCCGAGTTGGGGCCCTGGGCAAAAACTTAAAAACTTCATTAGGGGACATTTTTAAGGTGATTAGTCGAACGGCTTTGAAGTTAGTGCGCTACATCGGCATCTATAGAGCCAAGTCATAGCAAAACAAATAGCGTAAAAGTATTCTCCATGCTCAAATATCTGTGTGTACCATAAATCAGTTGAACGGTATTTTCATAGCAAACGGTTGAACGGTACAGAAGGTGAGTTATAGATAAACGGATGCCGCGAAAATATTCTTTTCTTTCAATTCGAATTTCCATGACGATCAGTTGAACGGTCTTGAAGTTATTGGTTTGAAGTGACATCTAGTGGCAAATTATAGCAAAATGGATAGCGCCAAAATATTCTCCGTGTACAAATATCTATCCATACCAGTTTTCATAGCGATCAGTTGAACAGTCTTTATATGCTGCTGCGCCATCTATTGGCGAGTTAAGGTAATGATGTGCTACAGCACAATGAAGTAGCTATTTATTGCAAAATGGATAGCACGAAAATATTCTCCGTGTTCAAGCATTTATGTATATCAATTTTCATAGCGATCAATAGTCCGGTCAAGAAGTTGGTGCGGTGCATTGCAATCTAATGGCGAGTTAAAGTAATAATGTGCTGCAGTGCCATCTAGTAGTGAGTAACTGCTAAATAAATAGTTAGAATGCATTCTCCGTGCTCAAATGTGTAAGCATAAACATTTTTATGGCCATTGGTCGAACGGTATAGAAGTTGATGAGCTGCAGTGCCATCTTGCGGCAAGTTATAGGAAAACGGATAGCGTAAAAATATTCTCCATGTTCATATAGTCCATGTGTACCAATTGTCATCAAAATTGGTTGACCGGTATTTTCACAGCAAGCGCTTAAATGAAATAGAATGCGACGTTCTGTAGCACCATCTAGCGGCAAGCTACAGCAAAACGGATAGTGTAAAAATATTCTACGTCTTCAAATATCCGTGTGTACTAATTTTCATCAAAATCGGTTGAATGGTATTTTCATAGCAAGCGGTCGAGCGGAATAGAAATCGACGTTCGGCAGTGCCATCTAGCGGCAAGTTACAGCAAAATGGATAATGTAAAAATATTCTACGTCTTCAAATATCCCTGTGTACTAATTTTCATAAAAATCGGTTGAATGGTATTTTCATAGCCAGCGGTCAAACGGAATAGAAATCGACGTTCTGCAGCGCCATCTAGCGGCAAGTTATAGCAAAATGTATAGTGTAAAAATATTCTCCGTGTTCACATATCTAAACGTACCAATTTTCGTCCGAGTAAGTTAAACGGCATTTTCATAGCAAGCGGTTGAATAGAATTCGACGTTCTGCTGCGCCACCTAGTGGTGAGTTAGAGGAAAATGGATAGTGCAAAAATATTCTCTGTGTTCAAATATCCATGTGCATCAATTTTCATCAAAATGATTTGTACGGTACTTTCATAGCAAGCGGTCGAACGGAATTGAATTCGACGCTCTGCAGCGCGACCTAGCGGCAAGTTATAGCAAAATGGATTGCGTAAAAATATTCTCCGTGTTCAAATATCCATACGTACCAATTTTCGTCAAGATAGGTCTAACGGTATTTTCATTGCAAGCGGTTGAATAGAAATCGATGTTCTGCAGCGCCCACTAGCGGCGAGCTAGAGGAAAATGGATAGCATAAAAACCTTCTCTGAGGTGTTTGACTGAGGTGTTTCATGACATTCGGCTGGACAGTTCTGAAGTTCATGTGTTGACGCGCCATCTGGTGGCAAGTTATAGGAAAATGGACGCCGCCGAACTCTTGCCCGTGTTGAAAGGGTTGCTGTTCAAATATCTATGTATACCTATTTTGATAGCGATCAGTTGCACAGTCAAGAAGTGACACACAGTAGCGCCATCTAGTGGTTAATTAAAGTAATGATTTGCTACAGCGCCGTCAAGTGGCGAGTTATAGCAAAATGGATAACGCCAAAATATTCTCATTGTTCAAATAGCTATGTATACTGATTTTCATAGCGACCGTTTGAATGGTCAAGAATTTGGCCTGCTGCAGCGTCATCTAGTGGCGAGTTAAAATAATAATGCATTGCAGTACCATCTAGTGGTGAGTAACATCAAAAGGAACACAGAATATATTTTTCGTGCTCATATGTGTAAGTATAAAAAAATTTATGCCGAGCGGTCGAACGGTATAGAAGTTGATGCGTTGCAGAGCCATTTAGCGGCAAGTTACAGCAAAATGTATAGTGAAAAATATTCTCCGTGTTCAAATATCCGCGTGTACCCAAATTTCATCGAAATTGGTTGGATGATATTCGCAAAGCAAACGGCTAAACGGAATAGAATTCGACATTCTGCTGCGCCACCTTGTGGCATGTTAGAGGAAAACGGATAACATAAAAATCTTCTCTATCATAAAAGACTTAGGTGAACCAAATTTCATGATGATCGGTCAAACGGTGCTGGAGTATTTCAACCTCATACACATATACCAACATTCATTTTTATTTATAACCAGTGTTATTATATATACCAGTCTCAAATCAAATGCAGTTTCAAATCTAAGTCTCGCCAAAGTGCAAACATACGCCATTTTGGAAGAGTTTTTTCAGGGAATCATTCGAAGCATTGACATAGCAGCAATCAAAATGGGAAATGGTTCGACCACTAAAAAGTAAAGCAGGCATTTATTTGAAAAGTGGAATACCTTAATACAGCCGCATTTTTTAAATTATCAACTATAACGTGTCTTATCCATACAATGTACTAAATGCGAAGATTTCAATTTTCTGAAATTTGGCAGACTTCCCCCAACTTAAATCAATGTACTCAATTGGCGAGAATTCTGAAGACAGATCGCTTGAAATCCCTTAATTACTGCATTATTTCTGCACGGACTATTAAAATTTAACGCTGTATTCTAATAAAACCTATGCACTTGTTTTCAAAAATCTATTTCCTTAAGCTCTCAGTAAATTGCACCGAGCTGAAAACTGTGCAAACCGCTAGAACTCACTTTCTCAAAATCGGCCTGTCAGCCATTTTATTTTCCGCCAAACTAAAAAATTTTACGTATTAGCCTAGGAAATCTTCAATTCTTATTGTTTGCGTATAAAACATTTCATTCCTGCTCTGATTTTCCATGCACACGATTTTATAATTTAAAAAAAAGAACCTTACAAATATAAACTAACAAAAAAAATCATTATTATTCTTTTGTTTTTACATTAAGAATTTAAAACACTTTATTCGGCACAATCGCCACACGTGGCAACCACGATGCTTATTTCACACTATTTTCACTACAGGGGTTAAAATTACGGAAAGCTTTCTGCGTGGAGAACATAAAAAAAATCTCTTAAATTCCGGGAACGGGTGGACTTACAAAGTTTTAAAGTGGACTATCATATATTCTATATTATTTTACATATCTGTACAAAAAATTCCGGCTGATTGGTCCATTTTTATGGATTTGTATACTATCCAAATCCACAAACTGACAAACAGATTTCATTTTTATTTATAAGGATTTGTTATAATTTCAGGAACAACTGACATCATCTTTACGTTATGTATGTATTTCAAACTGCAGAGTTAGATGCTTAAAAGCTTTGACGATAAAATTACATAACGGGTAAGTTAGTCTGGAAAACGTGGATTATGATTGGAGGATTTTTGCGCATCTCTGTCACCAGTTCTTTCAAAAATCTCTTTAATATATGGATTTTGGAATGCAGTTTCACTAACAAATAACTGCCATCCCTTGTCCTTAACACTTTGAGCGTCTGCATCATAAACTTATTTCACGGCAACATTTATACAGAGATGCGATAGATCTCAGCCATTTAAAACGCACACTGTCTAGTTGGACCGTGGATACATAGACCAGTAGCCTATGCTCTGGGTTAACTATGGATTTCGGGCTAGGCGCCCTGGTCAAAATTCCGTTCTGCCGATTCGATAATAAAGCTCTAGCTGTCACAGCGTCTCGCACGTAAGTGGTGTAATATAAGACACAGTAATACCCCAACATAAGGGTGCTCTAACATTAGTGTCGGATTAGCCATATAGCAGAACTAGCTCAAGTACCCGTTCTTCGCTTGGAATGGTTATTTTTAAACCAACAAATACGAATGGATTTTTTTTTTCTTTCTAATGGCCGGGTCAGTATCCAAATGTAGCCTTGAAAGCTACGAGGACCGAAGACGTTGGTCATTTCATTATGGGAGCGCCTATTAGGCAGACCAACGTTGCCCATCTTTCAGTATTCTCCTCATTTTGAATGCATTCCAGATAAGAGCCGTAGCACCTGAAATTGGCACCCCAAGAGGTAACCCTTGGACATGGAGAATATTGGAGCCACGAACTGATTTTACGCGCACCAACTCCCATTAGTGTACGACAACAAAATGCCTTCATTTTTACTTCACAGTGCGAAGTATAAAACGGACAATCGTCCCTCGTTTATCGCGGTCTCGAGAGAGACCGAAGACTGGACTGGCACACTGAACGACAACAAAATGCCTTCAATTTTTACTTAACCCTTTAATGCCCACTATAAGAAATTTACAAGCAAAAAAGTTTCGTTGAAATAGTGTTTTTTTTTTTTAAATTCTAAATTATTCTTATTTACAATTTTATGCTGAAAAATTCAAGACATCCCCCCCCCCCCAAAAAAAAAAAAGAATTTCATATTTTAAAGAGGGCCCCCTTTATTTAAAAATTGTTTTTGACAGACACCGGTACAAATTGAGCTTCCATTAGTTGACTCAAGTGTGTTACTGCGGGTACATAATTAGGTAATGGAAGCAGTTTTAAGTTTTCGCCCAGTCTTGGAAATTTAAAGACCTTTTTCATTATTTTGTATCCACTCGACCCACCCCTAGTTTATTACTTGATGACATGTGAAATTGGGATGGAACATTCCCTCCTTAACATGTGACATATTAAATTAAGAGTAATATGGGGTGCCCCCAAATTTAACATTGCCGAGTGCCCCGCATTCTGATAATCGGGCTCTGTTAACAGCATCATACGAATGGAGACATCTTGAATATTTGTTACCACCCATAGCGACTTTTAATTCTTTGGAGATTTGCTCATGCGCGTAATCGATAATAATTTTCCATTAAGATTACCATCAAAACAGATCTCCATCGTATGCATGATCCTTGAAGATTGAGGTATTTACCATCGCGAAATGCTTCATCTCGCCGTGGCGGAAATATCCAAGCTGTTCTGGACGTATCCGGAAGTTATGGATACGTCCCTTCAATATGTTCTGGACGTATCCAGGAAAACATTTCGGAGGGGGTCCAAACGGTTAAAATGGCAGAATTTTTCTTAAAAAGGCTTTATCATTATAATTTTAGTGACAAAATTCAAAATTTCGGGGGGGGGGGGGGCTTGGAATGGTTATGGTTTCACATATTCACTTGGAATGGTTTCACATATTCTCTGAAAAAAATTTAAAATCTTCCACCCCCCCCGGACCCCTCCTTAAATATGTCCTTGCCTAATAATGTTGTTTAGGGGAAAATTAATCAGGACAGAGTTGTGATATAGTGATATATCTGTTTTATTGATATAATTTTTTTTTTTAAATAAAACGTGTATCTTCTTTTGCAGCATGTGTCCATATTCTGTAAGTTAACTTCTTCTCATGCAAGCTGATAACTTTAAAACGATGTCTCTAACCGGCAGACCAGTTACATTTGATATTATCTGAAGGAAGTTAATAAACTCCTCAAAAGATAAACCTCGATGCCTGTGAATGAAAAGAAAAAGCAATTAAAACAAAAAGAAAGAAAGAAAATCTCAAACACTTTCAGATTTTAAATACGCACTAAAGTGCTATATATAAAAAGCGTATCATAATTTATGCATCATCCCTATTTTTTGTTCCTTATTCCATTCAGTTGGAAAGTGTATCATTATTTATGAGTGGGCCGTACAGAGCCCAGTTAAGGGGGGGGGCTGAGGGGGCTGCAGCCCCGGGCCCAGTGAACAAAGGGGCCCTAGATAGGGCCAAGAAAATCCAGTAAATAGAAAAAAGAAACGTAAATTTTATGTGAACCTAAAAATGGAGCGGGTTAATTATTTTAATGTAAGATAAAAGTAAAGTTAGTGCGCCCTGCTTGTAAGTTTTACAATCAAACGATGGCTTTTTACGATTGAAGGTCTTGAGTATCTTTGTTAAACATATTCTCTGAAAAAAAATTAAAATCTATTGAGACAAAATTTTTGCCTGAATAAACAAACTATACGCAAAGAAAAAGACATAGATTCTCATGAACAACTAGACATACTAGAAACTGGAGTAAATAAACACTAGCTTCAAACAGCATCAATCTTCTTTCACCTTCCATTGCACTGACAGACAGTGTGCAACAGAGACGCCTAACATTTTAAATGCTCCGAATAAAGTTAGCATTTATTTTCAAAAACCAGGTCTTGAATTTATTTACAGCTGTTAACTTGATGAAAGGGTGGATTGCAAATATTGCATCCTTCAGTGATCAATTTGAGTTAAAAGAAAGATCACAATTGCTATCTCCACATGTAGCGACTTAACCTCAGGATCAGGGAAAAAGATTGAGAAGAAAAAAATTTACCAATGGTACTCTCGAATCCAAAACAACTAGCCATGTAACTGAAAAAAACACTCAAAATACTGGTGTTAAACAATAAAGTAAATAAAAAACTTTGTAAAAAACACTCATAAGATGTTATAGGTAAGAGGATACGCACGTTTCAACCAAAAATTGATTTGGCCTTCATCAGTCCAAGCCCGTCGCAAGCAACACAGGGAACTGAAAAGAGATAAACAAGCAAGATGTTGCCACAAGGGGCAAAGAAAAGTCGAACAAAAACACGGAGAGGGGAGAAAAAAATATATAAATAAAATATGGGATAAAAAGGAAAGGAAAGAAGCACAAAAATACAGAAATAAAAAAGGAATAAATAAAAAAAATTATAATAATAAAAAAGGAACACACGAATAGAAACACACACACAAAAAAGAGAAAACAGAAAAAAACAAAATAACAAAAAACAAATAGAACACAATATATATATATATATAAATATTTTTTAATTAAAAAAAATTTTTTTTTAATTAAAAACCACGAACAGGACAGCACAATATATAATTTTTTTTTAAAATATAAAATTCGTAAAGGAAAGACAGTAACACACGTACACACATAAAAAAAGGGGGGGGGCAAACAAAATAAAAGAATGGAGAGGGAAAGGGAACGAAAGAAAAGAAAAAAGGGGGAGGGGTGGGAGTAGACGAAGAAAGTGAAAAGAAACTTACAACAGCAGCTTCCAAGCAGAATGAACGAAAGGAACGGAAGAACAATCGTTCACAAGACGTTCTAAGTGCTGGGTAATGGAAAAACCTTCCAAAAAATCCAGATGGGACAAAGACTGAGGAGTGCACAAAATCTTAGCCTTAGAAAACTGAAAACGATGATTGGAATTCCAACAATGTGAGGCAATAGAAGATTTGGAAAGTTCGTGCTTAGAAACATATCTCTCATGCTCTTTGAACCTAAATTTGAGAGCTCTTCTGGTCTGACCAATATAGCCCAAATCACAAGATCCACAAGGAATGTAATAAACACCCTAACGGTTCTCAGTAGGAATAGGATTTTTAAGGGAAGAAAATTTAAGTTTATTAACAGGTTTGAAAATGACTTTGAAACCGAAATTTTTGAGAAGTTTAGAAATTTTGTAGCATAAAGGTGAAAAGAAAGGTAGTACAATTAATTCGTTGTGAAAATTAATAGTATTAGTAGAAGTATTAGTCTTATTAAATTTAGAAACAGCTTTATCAATAATAGAGGGGCTAAAACCACAAGAAACAGCTAAGGATTTTAAGTAACTAATTTCATTATTAGGAGATGAAGAATCAGAGCAAATTTTGATAGCACGAAACACATAAGTGTAAAAAGCAGAAAGTTTTTGCTGGTAAGGATGATTAGATAGGGCATGAGGAGGTAAAGATATAGAAAAGGGTTTGCGGAAAACAGAAGTAGAGAAACCGTCAGGATTCCTAGAAACAAGAACATCCAAAAAGGGTAAAGAATTGTTGCACCCCTCTTCTAGAGTAAATTGGATACACGGATCAACAGAATTAACAATCAAAAGTAAATTAGAAATATCACAATTGGAATCCACTAGAACGAAAGTGTCGTCAACATATCTGACCCAGCACGGAAAATTAAAGACCTTGAAGAGCTTCTCTTCAAAATAATGCATATAAATATCACATAAGAGAGGAGAGAGAGAATTACCCATAGCAAGACCCTCGGTTTGTTTATAGAAAGAGCCATTAAAAATGAAAGCAGTTTGTTTAATACAAACTCTTACTAAAGCTATAAACTCCTTAATCTCAATAGAAGAATAATGAAACTCCCGTAAACGCTTTCCCAAACAGTCAATCGCACCTTGGATAGGAACATTAGTAAATAAAGATTTAACATCAAGAGAAAGCATTTTACAATTAGTAGGAGAAAGAAGTTTAACTTTGTTAACGAAATCATAAGAGTTTTTAACAGTGTGGGTATTACTAGCAGTCAAAGGTGAGAGAGTAAACTGATTCTCAGAGAGATGCTCTTAGTTTAGGTTTGAATTTTTCTCGTGTTAGCAACGTTTCGGTTTCCAAACTTATTGCTCCTATGGAAAACTCCTTTAAAAATAGTAAACTCTCTTCTAACCAACTTGATACTTTGCGACATCTTATTGCTAATACTATCTCTTCAAATAATATGCATGCCAAATCTAACCTTTCTCGTTCTCAAAAAACTGCTCTCAAAGAACTTAATTCTAACCCTAATTTACTCATTACTAAAGCTGATAAAGGCGGCCAGACTGTTTTACTTGATAAATCTTCTTATGTTGATTGTATCAATAACATGCTAACCACTGGTCCATACACTAAATTAAATTCTGATCCTACTAACAGTCACCTTTCTGAAATTAAACACACTGTGAAGTCCTCTGTAATCTTAAATGCTCAAACTAAACGTTTTGTTATTCCTTCTATTGCTAACTGTGCTCGTTTCTATGCCCTTCCTAAAATTCATAAAATTTCTCTTGCCTTTCGCCCCATTGTTTCTAACATTGGTACTGCTTCTTTTAACCTTGCACGTTTCCTCTCGCATACTATCTCACCTTTGACTGCTAGTAATACCCACACTGTTAAAAACTCTTATGATTTCGTTAACAAAGTTAAACTTCTTTCTCCTACTAATTGTAAAATGCTTTCTCTTGATGTTAAATCTTTATTTATTAATGTTCCTATCCAAGGTGCGATTGACTGTTTGGAAAAGCGTTTATGCGAGTTTCATTATTCTTCTATTGAGATTAAGGAGTTTATAGCTTTAGTAAGAGTTTGTATTAAACAAACTGCTTTCATTTTTAATGGCTCTTTCTATAAACAAACCGAGGGTCTTGCTATGGGTAATTCTCTCTCTCCTCTCTTATGTGATATTTATATGCATTATTTTGAAGAGAAGCTCTTCAAGGTCTTTAATTTTCCGTGCTGGGTAAGATATGTTGACGATACTTTCGTTCTAGTGGATTCCAATTGTGATATTTCTAATTTACTTTTGATTGTTAATTCTGTTGATCCGTGTATCCAATTTACTCTAGAAGAGGAGTGCAACAATTCTTTACCCTTTTTGGATGTTCTTGTTTCTAGGAATCCTGACGGTTTCTCTACTTCTGTTTTCCGCAAATCGTTTTCTATATCTTTACCTCCTCATGCCCTATCTAATCATCCTTACCAGCAAAAACTTTCTGCTTTTTACACTTATGTGTTTCGTGCTATCAAAATTTGCTCTGATTCTTCATCTCTTAATAATGAAATTAGTTACTTAAAATCCTTAGCTGTTTCTTGTGGTTTTAGCCCCTCTATTATTGATAAAGCTGTTTCTAAATTTAATAAGACTAATACTTCTACTAATACTATTAATTTTCACAACGAATTAATTGTACTACCTTTCTTTTCACCTTTATGCTACAAAATTTCTAAACTTCTCAAAAATTTCGGTTTCAAAGTCATTTTCAAACCTGCTAATAAACTTAAATTTCCTTCCCTTAAAGATCCTATTCCTACTGAGAACCGTTGGGGTGTTTATTATATTCCTTGTGGATCTTGCGATTTGGGCTATATTGGTCAGACCAGAAGAGCTCTCAAATTTAGGCTCAAAGAGCATGAGAGATATGTTTCTAAGCACGAACTTTCCAAATCTTCGATTGCCCCACATTGTTGGAATTCCAATCATCGTTTTCAGTTTTCTAAGGCTAAGATTTTGTGCACTCTTCAGTCTTTATCCCATCTGGATTTTTTGGAAGGTTTTACCATTACCAAGCACTTAGAACGTCTTGTGAACGATGGTTCTTCCGTTCCTTTCGTTCATTCTGCTTGGAAGCTGCTGTTGTAAGTTTCTTTTCACTTTCTTCGTCTACTCCCCCCCCCTCCCCCCTTTTTTCTTTTTCTTTCGTTCCCTTTCCCCCTCTATTCTTTTATTTTGTTTGCCCCCCCTTTTTTTTATGTGTGTGTACGTGTGTTACTGTCTTTCCTTTACGTTTTTATACTTAAAAAAATATTTATATATATATTGTGTTCTATTTGTTTTTTGTTATTTTGTTTTGTTCTGTTTTCTCTTTTTTGTGTGTGTGTTTGTATTCGTGTGTTCCTTTTTTTATTATTATAATTTTTTTTTAAATTTATTTATTCCTTTTTTATTTCTGTATTTTTGTGCTTCTTTCCTTTCTTTTTATCCCATATTTTATTTATATTTTTTTTTCTCCCCTCTCCGTGGTTTTGTTCGACTTTTCTTTGCCCCTTGTGGCAACATCTTGCTTGTTTATCTCTTTTCAGTTCCCTGTGTTGCTTGCGACGAAGGGCTTGGACTGATGAAGGCCAAAACAATTTTTGGTTGAAACGTGCATATCCTCTTACCTATAACATCTTATGTATGTTTTTTACAAAGTTTTTTATTTACTTTAGCCATGTAACTCTTCAAGGATTTAAAAAAAATTAAAGTTGAAACTTTATTCGTGATAATCGATAGATTCAATTGAGAAAGGATAAGCGAATTGATGCTTATAACTCAATATGCAGCATTTTCAATTTCATTACTAAATTAGGTCTCGAACAAATAAATGAAGAATCAGTCAATAATTTTCCTGAATTTTATGAAGGAGAAGTAGATTTTGAAGCCACAAAATCTGAAGTCATTCAATTTTTACAATATTTGTTAAGCTGTAGCTTAGAAAAAAATAAAATAAAAAAATCACCGGCATAGCCTGATTATGACCAACAGGGGCCCCGAGCTATAAAATTTGTTTTATTTTTCATAAAAGTTTGATATAAAAAAGAATATTTCAGAACAACATTTGATATTGAGGGCAATCGGCAAAGTCCCGATTTGCCCATGTGATAATATGGCTCTGATCACCGATACATATTTATGATCATATGTTTAAAAACGAGTTAAAAGAAAATTTTCCAAATATGTTTATTGCATTACATATTTATTTAACTCTGCTCTTTCGGCTTTGCAATTTGATATCGGTAAACTCCAAATCAGAGAGAATTCTATCTCTTTGAAGAACAAAAATGCAACAGAATAAGCTGCAATGTTTGGCTTTGCTGTGCTCAGAGCACGATTTAACAAGCAACCTGGATTTTTAAAGATGTAATTGAAACTCAGCGCGGCAAAGGCTAGGAAGAAACCAATTTAATATTTTTTTTTAATCTGTAAAATATATTCATTAAAGTTTTTGATGCAGTATCTTTTCCTTTGGTTGGTGTGTTAGATTCTTTTATTTTAAATATTTTTTTAAAATTAATTTTTTGCAAACAGTTTCAGAGTTCATTTAAATGGTAATGAGAATCTTATTCTAATATGACCATTATAAAATTTTATCTAGCGACGAACATTCATATTAAAGAAAAGAAAAATGTGCGTGCGTGTGGGGGGGGGGGGGGCTCCGCTACTTTCACAGCCCCGGGCCCGTAAATGGGTAAACTGGGCTCTGGGGCCGTATTTTTCTTCCTTGTTCCATAAAACCCATCTTTGGAATCGAAATATATCTTAAAATCGCGTACTAAAACTATTTTACTATCTTCGCCAAGTATATTCCAAAGATACTTCACCGTTTTAAATATTGTTTCGAATGTGTATCATAAGCCATGAGTGTGCCGTGTTTGTCTTTTTTGGGCTATAAACAATCTAAATATTTTCATATATTGGTGAAAGATGGTGAAAAAATAACTTGAAAAATTATATAATTAAATAAAATATTAGTAAATTGCATTTATTGAAAGTAATGTTGAATTTTAAATTCTATTCCTGAGTTAATTAAATTTATGTATATACAGAAATTTATCTAACTAAGGAATACAGTTTAAAATGCAATTTTACTAACAGTAAATATAATATACTTATTTTATATATAAAAAAAGGTTACTTTTTCACCAATACATGAAAATATTTAGATTAAATAATTTTTTGTCCTCTTTAACAAAAATATCTAATACAGTCAAAACAATTAAATGTACCGGAGAAAAATGTAAACCCTTTAAAATGTAAAATAGCGACATAAGCTGTTTATACGAGTTACTTATCAGTTAAATTCAAAATCAAGATTATATATTTAACTTTAATCTATTTTCTGTTTGTTTAAACATTTATGAATGTACAGGATGGCCATAATTAAAGTGCAAGTGTTCAAGGGGTGCTGGAGAGAAAACTACCGAGAATATTCCAGTGAAATTTGGTATCTAGACGTTTCAGAACACGCGCAAGACAAGCATACAAAAAAAATCGTCATTTTCACCCGATAGATGGCGCTGTACCGTATTTCAAAGCTCAACGGTGGCATATACAACTTCCAAAACCGATAGACAGAGCATAGTGACCTTCTAAGAAGCATATAAACAATATAAAACATCATTTACAGTTTATCAAAATTCCATACAATTCGCTATAGTAATTAAATTTTTACAGTAACATGTAATCAAAAATTGACGGAAATTAAGATCAAAAATTAAATAATTCATAAAGACGCTTTGGTAAACAATTAAATCATTATTTATTCTCATTGACATTCATTGGACCTCTTCTTAATCGTTTCATACGCCGGTAGTCTTTCAGAGTAGCCGAATAATTGCTACCATTCTGATAGAATATCTTCACTAACAATGCACGTTCCTTCTTATTCAGAGTCATGATTGACCATTACTCAACGTGGTCTTGTTTTTACACTGTTCGATGGGCTTAAAATTTGCATATATGACGTCCATAAGCATTGAAACACGATATAGCGCCACCTATCGGGTGAGAACAGCGATTTTTTAAAATTGCATATCTGACTTGCGCTTGTTCTGAAATGTGTAGATACCAAGTTTCACTGGAATATTCCCGGTAGTTTTCTCTCCAGCACCCCTTGAACACTTGCAGTTTAATTATGGCCACCCTGTATATTTTATATCTAAACGATTAGTTAATTTAAAACTTGTTATTTCCCAACATTTAATTCAAAATTGCTTTTCATTAGCTAACAACCAGTTGTAAGTGTATTACATTTAGGAATGTAAAGTGTTTCCTTTTAAACGATATGTGCACAAAGTAAGAACTGCTTGAATTTCCATTCTTTCACGACGTGCTTAAATGGTATGTGCTTCATACATTCTTTAAATGTCTAGAATTGCGGCATAATTACTATGATTATAAACTATCAGGATTCGACGAAATTGTCAAGGAACGACTTCTATTAGACGAATAAGCCTACTTTTTTAAATCTCCATATTTCTATCTATAGGCCGTATACATTACGATAGATTTTGTAGCCCAGTAAAAAACTATTCCTATGCATACCAAAATCGATACCGGTCGTACGACGGTCTATAATATATACACCAAATTTGAGTTCAATCGAATGCACCGTTTCCCTGTTGAAAAGTGCAACGGAAACGTGTCGACGCAAATCGGTCCACACATTATGTCGACAGAAAATGCCGGAGTTAACGAAATAGCACAGTAGTGCTAAGAATTAAAACTTTGTAAAATAAAACACGTTAAACGAATATGTACTGAAAATCGGACAGCCGAAGTTCTATTGTAGTCTACTGAATTTTAGAACTTTGCACACTGACCTGCTTCCATCACAGGCTAGAAAACTGAATCCTGTATGAATCAGAGTGAGTTCAGAGTGGTCTAGGATGCCGGCTCTTTCTAACCACTTGTCTGCGTCGACCATCGACATGTGAGTTCCACGGTGGGAAAAATCGCTCGCTTTGGCGACGTCTGCGAAATGCTCTTTGAATTCGTCCGTCCACTCGTCCGTCGCTTTCGGTTCTTGTCGGGCAGTGGCAGCCGATATTGCACGCTGTTTCCTCTGAAGTAAACATTGGAAATGAACGAGTTAATTCTTACGGTAGAGTAACGCACTGAACACTACTTACAGAGTTTAGGATTTGTATATGAGTCGGTGACACGGACTTTGATATAGGACAATCATCGATGTATTGAGAAAGAGCTAAACGAAATTTGCCCGTAAGGTGGCGCCGCCAGTCCTAATCATTAAGTTTATGGTCTGTACATGCATGCGTTTTAAATGGCACCACGGGCTCTCTTTTGCTACGCTCGTTTAAGCGAACGTTCGGACGTGTGACATCAAATTGACGTTATTCGTAACCTGCTAACGTATTCTGGTATTCTGCAAGGTACGGTAGAGCTTTAAGTGCAGATTCTCCTTACCGAATGTTTACATTCTAGCATTCGTTTCGTATTACGTTACAAATCCGAACGTTCACTTCACCAGGTATGGGCAACCTTTGAAAAGTTGCTGGCCAGACTTTAGGAAGAAAGCGGAAGTCAAGTGCCGTATAATTGGAATTTATATGGGATTTTGAATGGTTTATGTGGTTTCTATGCAGAGTTTTGATATGTTCCGCGGGCCGGCGGTTGCCCATATGTGACTTAAACGAACGTATCGGAATAGACCTCCCATGATTCGTTGCTATGTGTCGTTAGAGGACGCTTATGTATCTAATCCTTAAAAGGAGGTTGAGTATTTTCCTTTGAGAGACTGACGCTATTTCGTACGTCTGCCTCTAGTCGATGATCGTCCTGCATCCAAGTCCATGGTTGGTGTGAAGCAAAGGGATGTAAGTTTACTAAATGTGACTCGGTTACAGGTTTTGCAAACCAATGACTAATAAACTGCTTTCTGTTGAAATTTTCGTCACTACTTTTAGCAATTTCTTTTTACTTACGGATCTACAATATTTTTTACTCAAAAGTCCATGGAACAGGTTTCCAGGGGTACATACAGTATTTTATCTGGAGTGGGTTCAGTCCATTTAAGACATACAACCAACAACTAAAAGGAATGCAGATTTTTTGTTTGTCTGTTTGTGACCATCTGTTATAAATAAAGACTCGTAATAAACGGTGATCCATTGGTCTCAGGCCACAAAAATATATCACGGACCAGTAGAATAGTGGAACAGAAAAATGTGTTGGTCCGTGGGACAAGTAACAGTGTTATTTACATTTTCTCTTGCAAACTTACCTCATTTAGTCATACAACACATGTCACCCAATTCTTCAAATACAGGTCACATAATTTGATATGCTTAATAATTTTATAATAGGTATTCACATTTCTTAATTCAGCTCTTAACTGAAATCAATATACAGTGTGATCCACTTAAAAGAATGCCCGTTGGTTTTTCTTATCACTCTTAAATCTGGCAACTATTCTAACACTGAAGTATATAATTGTTGGAACTATGTTGAAGTGTAAAAGACAATTTCCAACACTGTTGGGCTGTTACAATTTTATGGGTGAGGTCAAACAGACATGGAGACGTACCCTGTTACTTAATCCTGTGATCATTTTATTTTTGAAGAACATAATTCGAATTTCTTACAATTTCATTCCTTACAGAAAATTTTGAAAATGTTCGCGCGCAGGTAGAGTTTTCCAGAGAACTTCTGCAAATAACGATGAATTAAAACAAATCATAACTGAAGAAGTTTCGTCCATAACAACAACAACGTTGCAAAGTGCGTCCAAAAAACTTGGGTTCGACGTGTTCATGCTTGTATTCAAAAGGGTGGCAGACATTTTCAACATTGGCTGAAAGAGATGATAATGTAGCACATTTAAATTAAATTATGTTTTTCAAAAATAAAATGATCGCAGGATTCAGTAACAGGGTGCCTCTCCACGTCTGTTTTGCTTCACTCTTATAGTCGTAACAGTCCAACAGTGCTGTAAAAGGGCTTCCCACACTTAAAGAAGGTTCTAACAATTATATACTTCAGTGTTAGAGTAGTGGCCACATCCGTCATACTGAAGGGTGATAAGAAAAAAACCAAAGGGTACTCTTTTAAATGGATCACCCTGTATTTACATACATTTTCTTTTTATTTAGTAGTGTTAGGCCTGTAATAAGCAAAGTGGTTCATTAACGTTTCATTTATACGTCGTTTAACGTCGGTTTCTTGAAAGACGTATACAAACGGTGCTTTACTGCAGTTTGTATTTTAACCCATTTGTGCCTGGATATTTTTGCGACTTTCTTCGATTTTTACCGATAACAGAAATAATGGATAAATTTCTGATGTCAACTTCTTGAACAAGGAATGATTTATTTTAAAATCATTTTGCATAAAAATCGAAATATCAACATCTTACTTGGTCATGTTAAAATATTGTGCGGAGTTGAGGCTCAATACTCATGAATAAAGGCTAGGAAAAATAAATAACGTTTTCGACTAATAGCGAAAATGCCGTCCCAAAAAAGGGACGCTAGGCACAAATGGGTTAAGATGTTTCAAAGTATTTCCCAGAAAAATAATCCTTACATTTTAGTTGAATTGTAGACCTGTCGGAGAGTTTTAGAAATATTTAAAATCATAACTCTGGAATAAGGTCTTTGCCAGTAAAAGTACTTTCGTCCCGCAGTGGTCTAGGCGCTAAACTCCGTTCCCAAGGAGACGGCAAGTGAAGCAGCATCCGGCTTGGCCAGTGCTTGGGAGGAGGGTCCACTCCCTCTCGGCTCGACTGCTGTGGGACAGTGTACACTAATGGGAGCGGGTGCACGTGAAATCCGTCGTGGCTATAATGTCCCATAAGTTGTTAAAAGTTACCTCTGGGGTGCCGATTTCGGGGGGTGGTGCCTTCTATTTAATGGGTTAAAAATGAGGGGAGACCAGGGCTAAAGTCGGACTTCCTCCCACTGTTGCCCGATAAAAATGGAAGGCGCCCCCCTCTGCCCATCGCCTCCCTATCTGGGGGGGGGGGAGAGAACTGGCACCGCATGCGGTTGCCAGAAGGCATAAGCAACAACAACAACAACAAAAGTACCTTCTCTTCAAAGTCTTCGTCCATCTCTTCTTTAAGTGCTTCAATTTTTGTCAAAGATTTGGATTTCAGAGCAAAGAACGCAGAGTCTTTGGCGATGGGTCTTTTCATAGACATCTCGTACCACGGTTTTCTTTCTGCATCTGCACTAAAGCTGACCTGAATATTCAAAAATAAATAATGAGCTGTGTTGTTTTTCAAAATGAAAAATCGCTGTAGTTATATAGGCCCGTTATGGTGGAATACTACATTAGAACTACATTAAAACCGTTGCTCATCAGCAAATGATAGTGCAGTGGAAAAGAACCAGAGAATTGAGGTCAGTATTGAGTTAGTTTGGAAATAATTGTACGAAAATTTTAAACATTCGTGGGAAACTGGACTGATTCATTTTACTAAAAATTGGACTATAATTCTTTTGCAACAACTACTTTTTTCTTTCTTTTTTTAAAATATTTGAAGATTCCTTTTTCATAGTTGAATTGTCTGATTAAATATAATTGTAAGCAGATAGTTTTAGTACTTGTAAGCATAAACTGCTGAAAATAACAAGTAGTATAAAAAGAAATATTCTTGATCATAACCACACTATGTTACATTCATGACTTTAAATTAAAAAAATTAAAATAAATGAAGTGCATATATAGTAATGCAATGTTCAGAGTCTGCCAGAAGAAAGAACATCATGTTACATTAATTACTTCAAATATAAACAAAATAAAATAAATGAAGTGCATATATAGCAATGCAACGGACAGAGTCTGCCTGAAGAAAAGACACAAAAAACGCTCGTAATAAAAACATTAAAAAATCTCACGTTAATATCAAAATTAAAATAAAAATTTTTAAAATTACTAGACTTCATAAAAATCCATAACTACTCAAATACATGCATATATAATACATGTAATACTTTATTGCGTAGTGAGTACAAAATTACTTATTTTAACTAACAATCACGTTTGCTTCCAAAAGTAATTAATTGATCGTTTATTTACGGTCAATACGTTAAATGATATGCGATATACATTTTAAAGGTCTAGCTCAAAGTCACTTTAACCCTCTCGTCACCGAATTATGAAAAATCAGAGAAAACAAATCTGTCTAGCATTTAATGCATCTGAAATACTATTATAAATCATGCAAAAATATTTTTTTCTAATGTCGATAATAATAATTTCTGCATTTTCAAAGCATTTTGTTATGCTAAAATTAATTTAAAAGGATGCAAATATTAGGTAAAGGTTGAGGAATAAGAAAAAAACTATACTTACCTTAAAAGAAAAAAACGGTAAAAAAGCAGCGTAAATATTTTCTTAATTTTTCTCCTGAAACAATGAAGCGAAAACTGTAAAAAATGATCTAAATGGACTAGTACTGCAATCTAGGCACGATTTATGCATCTAGTTAAGAGCCTCCTATACTTTCTACACGAATGAATGATATTGATATCACTGAAAGAAAAAAATACTCAATTCAATTGTTTTCTCTCTCAATATTGCTATTTGAAATAGGAGCCTCCTATGAGGTTCAGGGTGACGAGAGGGTTAACAGTCATACTTACGAACTCTTACACAAGTCTATAAAGGTGCTTTCAGACAGTAGGCTTTTCGGATCATCCGAACTCTATAAAAGTGCGTTCAGACTGCGGTTTTTACAGGAATTTCGGTTTCTAAGGGTCTTCCAGGCTTTTGTCATTATTCTAATCATCAATCCTGACTGTTAATTTTATCTGAAACAAGGTACTGTTTGTTCAACCATTAGATAAAAACGTTAACATCCGGTTTAGAGGCAGAAACGGATATGTCCATAAGTTGTTAGGGGTGCCAGTCAGATGTGGGCTTGTCGAATTACTTCAAAACGATTTATTCTCGGATGTTCCAGCCATTTTATTCTTTAGGAATATTATGCTTACAAATACAGAGTCAAAATTCAGAAGGATATTATCATATTATCAAATCAGTAGAACTAAGATTGAGAATTCAATGAACAAGACCGAAAGACGTGCAAGACTCGCCCCCCCCCCCCCTCGACCGGTCCATCTGGATTCATCTTTGGCAGCTTGCCAATTTTGCACACTAAATGCAATCAGACAGTACCCGTAATCATTCCTACAGCATCAGACTACCCAAAAAGAGCCCTGTATTTGAAACCAGTTCATTTAATTCTACCCCCCTTACCTTTCTGGTCTCTTCGGGTTCTTTCTCTTCGGTTGTCCAATAATCCTTACCGACTATGTAAGTTCCGACCCACGATCTTTCTTGCTTGTCATCGGGTTCCTCCAGAAGGTCGGACGGTCTCCAATCGGAACTGGAACGGGTGTCAGCGAGTGAACCCCCGGACAGGAGTGTCAGCTCATCTAGTTTCTCTGTTGAAAAAAATCCATTACAAAATAAATAAATAAAATAAATCTGATGTGGACACTGTAAAACAAGTATGTCAAATTTAGGGAATAAACCGGTCAGCCAGGACGCTAGTTTACTTCCGTATGTTTTACAGAAGTCTTACACGGAAAATTTCTGTAAAATAAGCTAAGAATCTATAAAAAATTGCTGAAGATTTCTGCAAAACATATGGAAATAAATGCGGAAGATTTCTGTAAAATAAACTGAGAATCGTTAAAAAATTACTTAAGACTTCTATATAAAACATACGGAAATAAATATGGAAGATTTCTGTAAAATAAATTGGGAATCTGTAAAAAATGACGGAAGATTTCTGTAAAACATACGGAAATTAATGCGGAGGATTTCTGTAAAGTAAACTGAGAATGTATAAAAAAATGACGGAAGACTTCTGTATAAAACACGGAAATAAATACGGAGGAGTCCTGGCTGACAGTTTTATTCCGTAAATTTCACAGACTTTTTTTACAGTGCACTCTACGACTTCTTTGCACTAATTCTTCTTTGCATTAAGTTATACAGATTTTCGATGCACTTCATTCAAACTTATTTAATTTGAAATTGTGATACGGTGCTTCAATACTTAAGTGGTATCTCGCCAAACGTAAGAGATATCAGCAAGCTGGGCTCAATCTTGGAAACTTAAATTGGGTGCCAAGCTGGGCGAAAGTGCGCATGACCCAGACTGTGAATTTTTAATTTATTGAAGATGTCCATAGACCTCAGTAAATCTGAAAGTCCTTTGGGTAACCCTGTCAATAAACTACCCAGTTAATTGCAGTAAGAAAGAGAGGTCCATAACTGTTGTGCACAGCAGAGGTAACTTAGACCTGTTGTAACATCTGGGTTAGCAGAGGTGCATAACCCAGATGTTACAACAGGTCTCAGCATAAAATTTCAACATTCTGCGACTAATCTCTATTCGAGTTAGATACGGTCATTCGTACATTCGTACGTACTAACGTCGCCACAAAACTATTCAAAATGGATTCACAGTAGGTCAAAATAGATTGAAAATGCATAAGTGTGAACATAATTGCGAACGTTCGTCGAGACGTCACACAGAAACACGTCAAAGTAAATTTAGGGATGGCCAAAAATTGTTTCGTTATTAAAATACCGTAGAGCCTCGATTGTTCGAGTTTCAGATAAATCCGAGTTAGGGAAAGAAATCAGTTTATCTCCAAATAATGATTACCATATACACAACACGCGAGAGAATTATTTCGCACCACAAAAATCAAGTACATGGCGCACTCGGACGACACTATTAGAAATCCACCTCCCAAAGAAAAGGGGTACATTCTTCCTATACCTGCCGCAGATATTTCTGATACGTTAAAACATGATGTATTAAAACAAAAAACAGTTGACAGTTATTTTCAGATATAATCAACTGTTGCTATCATCGATAATGTAATATTATAAGTGCATTTTTCATTTAAATATCTAATGAATTTAAAAATTGCTTTATTTCCATTTATTTGTCCAATAAATTTTATGATTTCGATGATTTCAGTAGTTAAATGATTGCATCGAAACATACGAAAAATTTTCAAATGCCCATACATAGTAGGAAAAGGTCTAACAAGGGAAGCACATTTCTGTGGTCACCGATTTTATTGAAATTTCAAAAATAAGTGTAGAACACTGTTGGAAAGGATTCTATTATTCCGTCCGGTTTCAATAAGCCTCTCCCGCCCCCCCCCTTTTCAATGAATGAATGAGGTGTACGGATTCCAAGAAAAAATTGGTGGATTCTTGGTAGTCTTGTAATTTATGCAGTCACACCTGTATTTTTAAACTAGTTTGAAAAGAAAAGCGTTCGCAGCTTATTATTATTACTATTTTATTAGTCGCTTAACTTAAAAAGAACGTATAATATTGAAATAAATGATTCTTATGTTTTAATACCGCTTGGACACTTGAAATGGGATTGATATGCATACTAATTTGTTTTAAAAAAATTAGTTTTTATTTAATATTAATCCCGAAGGACTTTTCAATAGCTTTTTTCGTCTTTTTTCATTTTCTCACTTAAGTGTATTGTGAGCACAAACTTTTTTCCCAACTGAGAACAGGTATTTGGCTAATAAAATTAAAAATACAGCGTGTCTCATAAATGTTGCGACAAATTTCTAGAGGAGGTAGAGCACACCATGAGGACTAAGAATTACATTGGAATCCATGCCTGGAAACGTCATCGTACGCCAACAGGTGGTGCTGTACGGGAGAGTGCTGAAGAGGAAAGTGAGGATTGCCTCATAGGAACCCACTCTTGGAAATGTTGGGAGTAAGTGGCGGGAATGGAAACACGAGAGTGATTAATTTGAAACATTCATTGAACATCATGAATACAAATGATGCACGACAGCTCGAATGTTAAAGCATATGTTCGAAGATTGCACTGTCTGACGTCAAACATGCCTGACACCGAGGGAGCGTTGATTGCCGGACATGTTCGAACCCACCGAGTTTCTTTGATTGCAGCAGCTGCCAGACACTCATTTCAGACTCAACAGGATCGTGATGCACGACACTTTTGATGACTCGCCCCACAGAAAGAAATCAAGGCTCAATAAATCCGGTGAGCGTGGCGGGGGGGGGGGCAGGGAACCAGTCTACCACGCTCAATCCATGGATGCGGTAACGATCTGTTCAAATGGTTACGAACAACCAGTCCAAAATGAGCAGGCGCACCATCCTATTGGTATGGCATGCTGCGCCTCAATTTTGGTGGAACACAGCCAAGCAAGCCGGGAAGAAAGATCAGATCTTTCGCGGAATTCATTCAACCTGAATGGTAGAAAGTTCGGCCCAATTAAGCAGTCGTCGACCAAACCCATCCACACGTTAACTTTCAAGTGTTGCTGTGCCACCACGGACTTGGATAAAGAACGATCATCGATGTATTCTAAAAGAGGTAAACGAAATTTGCCCGTAAGAGGGCACTGTGAGTCTTAATCATTAAGTTTATGCTGTGCGCATGCGTACATCAGTAGCAGATTGCATCATGATTCTCGCTCTGCGTCGCTAGAGCAGGCTTATGCGGCTAATCATTAAGAGGGGGTCGAGTACTTTTTTTTTGAGAGGCTGACACTATTTTCCCCGTCTGCCGATAGTCGATGATTGTCTAACATCCAAGTCCGCGGGTTAGACACACACACATTCCGTGGGTTTGTTCCATGTTTTTATGTTGTTCGTTCTACCGCCGGCTATCTGTGTTATGTCGGCGGTATAGTTTGTAGTTTTATTACAGTTTTAAATAAATTCCCCGGGGGGGGGTCTTGCCGTAAACCTTCGGGTCGGCCCCTCCGGTGGGTGTCTAAGTCCGTGGGTGCCGCACATCGTGGGGGTTTTGTTGTGCCCCCAAATACAGATTGTGGTGATTGAATACGTCATCCCTAATAAATGTGGCCTCATCGGTGAACAACACACAAGCTGGGAAATTCACACCACGGGCACTTTCTTGCAGAAACCATCAAACGAAACCCACACGTTCAGGATGGTCATCGAGAACCAGTAACTGAACACTTAGGAGACGAAAGGTGCGGAAGGACTCGACGTTCAAAACAAGCTGGACACTGCAACGCGACATTCTTACTTGAAAGTCAGCGGCACGTATGCTGATCCTTGGATTATTCTTCATTCCCCAGCAACTAACTTTGATGCCGAAATCGACGCCATCGGCCAAGCTGCATTGACTTGCAACCATTTCTTCTCACTCCAAGACTGTTTTCCTTGTTGATACCCTGGCCGCAATCTAAACTTTGGGAACCTTTTGTAAAGACGATACTGTTAGGGTGAATAATACTCGAACTATTCTTGACAATCTTTTGTACAGTGGGTGGACCGTCACACTTCAGTGGATCCCAAGCCCCGGTGGTATTCCCGGTAATGAACGTGCGGACAGACTAGGTAAGGTTGGTTGTTCATTATCTGAGTCATCCTGCCCTTGTCCCTATTTTTATATCTGTAATGAAATTAAAACAGTAATTGAAGGTGCAGTTAAGGACTATCACAGGACCCATGCTGCAGGAAAGTCCTGAAACAAACTTTTGACTCACCCCTTGCCGGGTAACCTTCCTAGACGTGTGGCCGCTGCAAATTTTAGACTTTTAACCTCTCATGACTTTTTATGTGGCACCTACACCGTATTGGTGTTTCACCTTCACCTGATTGCCCTCTGTGTCGTGAGGCGAATTTTATGAACTTTGACCATTTGTTGACTTGCACTGCACTTCAAGACAAGCACTATTCTGTGGACAATTTTTTAAACCGTTCTGGGCTGCGAGAGGGAAATTGTAGTCTACAGACTTTTCCTAGGTGTATGAAAAAACAAAAAAGGATTATTCTTCACGGCGTCCAACACGCTTTCTTCCGTAACGGCCTTTTCCCGCCACTTCTGAATGACCCGGACTCGTATAAATTTTGATGCAGACGTGCAAACAAACCGTGGTGTGGTTGACGACTATCTGGGAAGCTTCCTCGAGTTCTCGATCAGTGCGTGCAGCGGTCATCCATTACTCTCTATGCAGCTTTCTCATACGCTAACGCCCAAGTTCCACCATTAACTTAAACTGGCGGTTCAACCGATAGTTCAGTAACTGCTGGTTGGAAAACTCGACTGATCAGTCCAAGATTCATATTCATCGTTAACCGGGAAAAAAAAAATCCCCGAACCTGTGGTAACTCAACCTAGGTTGAAACAGGTTCAATCAACGGGATTGAAACGGGGCTCGGTTGAAATCAAAACGTACATTGGTCAAGTGTTTACAAAGCATTGGGAGTTCGGTACATGGTACATGTAGAAGAAATGGTATATGTAGTACCATTTCGGTAGTACACGGCAAATTCACTCTCACAGAACCCTCTTCCATTTCATACATCGACACCCGTTCTAAAGAACGTTCTTCATTACATTTTTCCTTATTCGGGGCCATACACTGAGGTAACAAATTTTGAAAGGAATTCAAAATGCTCTTAGGGTCCAAAAATCTCTCGTCGAGTTGGCCAATAAAAATGTTTAAAAATGGTATTTAAACAAAACAGATCTCCTGTAGTATTCTTCTAGAGTGCCTGTTTCTAATTTCTTTCGCTGTGAACTCATGAAGTAGATTTTTTGCAGCATTATATTTTTTATAAAAAAGGAAAAACACACACAAAAGTTTGTCCTGCACTGCAAAAAAAAGTCTGTTAAACTGACAGAAAAAACTGTCAGCCAGGACGCCAGTTTATTTCCGTATGTTTTACAGAAGTCTTCCGTATTTTTTTCCGTATACGGAAAATTTCTGTAAAATAAGCAGAGAATCTGTAAAATTTACGGAAGACTTCTGTGGGAAAAAAAGAAAAAAAAAGAAATAAACTGGCGTCTTGGCTGGTAGTTTTTTTTCTGTAAATTTGACAGACTTTTTTTGAATTGTGGGAGGGGTTTTAACCCTAAAAACCCCTCTCTTGGTTGAGCGCCTGATTTATATTTGAATGATTATTATTTCACAGAAAATATGTGCAGCTACTAAAACGTTTTTAACTATGCAAGTAATAAAAAAGTCAATTTTAGCTAATTTTTACATGCACTAATGTATTTCATTAGCGAATAAATGTTTTTTTAATGTTTCTCCGAAAGTGATTATTAATAGGTGTATTAAGACGGTATTTCCGATGCCTCATTGGCATTTGATTTTAGATCGATCATTTTGGTTCTTTTTACCACCCCTTAAAGACTGTGACAAATACTTCTGACATAACCCTGCGTTTACCTTTACTCGCCAAAGTGGGTAGCTTTACTTGACTGCCGCTTTTCTTGCTAGCCAACTTTACTTGACTGCCGCTTTTCTTGCTAGCCAACTTTACTTGACTACCGTTTTTCTTGCTAGTCACAGTGCTCTTTCTCCGTGACAGCACGACTCCTTTCATGTAATAGCTGAGGTCGGCATCAACGGCCTTGACAGAAGCCCTCCTCTCTTCTGGTGTCTGTTTGCGAATCGGCTTCCTTCCTTCCTCTTCCCGATTCGGTGCGTCTTCGACGTACTCCTCCAGGATTTGGGACACGTAGCCCGGCGTCCCCACCAGGCTCGACTTCCTCACCCGCGACTGCGAACCGGCTCGTTGCTGTCTCGAATCTTCTGCTTCGGCTCCGAACTGGACCTTCTTGGAGATTTTCGAGTCGGATGTAGACGGCTGCGGACTTGGTGCCATGCTTGGACCGGGTTGGGCATCGTCCCCTTCGTTGCTCATGAATGTGAGGGCTTAGGTCAAAAAGGCTGTGGAACGAAAGGAAATATCAGATTTGTGTCTAGCCATTAGCAATGCAGTTGAAAAAAAGTAACCAACAAGATAAATGATCCGAAGACCGAACGAAAGAGATTGGGTCTTTGAATGCTCTATTGTGGCTCAATACTACAATTCAGAGGCATCATTCAAAGACTCATGCCAGGAAAAAATGGTGGCTGCAGAAGAAAAAATCCCTGCCGCAGTGTCTTTGCAACAACAAGAACGAACAGTTTAAAGCAAATAAGACACTAAAAGAGTTTTTTTTTTTTAAAAATCAGTGCCTTTAAAACCTAATTCATGACCATAATGTGTGATTTATAAAGCAAAATCATAAACATTTTTCAACTCTATTTGGAAAGTGTTTAAGATGAATGATCAAAGAAAAAATAATTTATTAGAGACAGACCTTAATTTTCTTAATATTAATTACATAATAATCTATTAATTACACGAGTTATATCTGAGATCTAAAAGAATTACACTGAAATAAAAACTCCTGGTCAGTTTTCCGATACATTGTCAATTTAATTAGCATGGTTAAAATTCTAATTTAAAAATTATCACTGAATGCCTAGTAAGATACAACATATGTACTAAAATACTTAATAAAAAATACTTTTACAGTTTATAATTGCAAGTTTCGAAAATTCATTTGCTTTTAGTTATAATTTTCATACACATCTTATAATCATTTGTTTGATCATAAGTTGGGCATAAAGAATGAATGGCTTTCATACAATTCGCTGTATGAAATGCCTCAGCGAATGAAAAAGACGTTGATGTTAAAATTGTGCAACGGAGCATTAAAAACTGGAAACAGAGTTCTTATCAAATGAGGTCTTTTATATAGTAACAGATAATCAATATTTACCCTGTGAGCTCCTTAATTAACATTATCGAATTCATATTTTTATACGGTAAACAAGGACTGTTAGAAGTTTTTGACTTTCAAATATTTAAATGACCTGACCTGGCGCTTTCACTGACTACTAAAAGTAAATTTGTTTGGGAAATTGCATTTGAATAGTTTGTGCAGTTAGGAATATCAATACTGACTTTCATAGACTATAAAGAGAAACCTTATCGTTTAAAATGATGCCTAGTAGGCGATGCGTAGTATTTGTATACAGAGTGAAATCTTTAAGATACACTGGTGAAAACAACTAAAGGGAGGAACGTTTATTTTTTTTCTGCAATAAGAAAAAAACTAACAAAGCAAATAAAACGAAACTTGGCCAAAATATCATCCGATATAAGATGATCAATATACGGTGAAAAATAATGGGCACAGTCTTTTCCCTAAATAAGGAAACTGATCACTTGTCCAGCAAAGCATATGATTGACACGCTGCCAGTCCGAGAAAAAAATGTCTAATACGGTATATGATCGCCTCTAGCAGCTACACAACTCTCGCATCGACGTTTCATACTGTTTACCAGGGTCCATATCAGTCCCTGTGGCAACCGCATCCACTCTTGTACCAAGGTATCTTTTAACACATCGATGGTCGTTGAGTTGCAATTGAGCGTCCAAGGGCGTCCCATACGTGTTCGATGGGATTATGGTCAGGGACATAGCAGGCCACTCCATTCGTTGAATATCCTCAGACTGAAGGTAATCGTCCACAAACTTAGCCCTATGGGGACGGGCGTTATCGTTTCTAAAGACGAAATTTGGTCCGTATGCTCCGCGGAAAAGTCTCATATAGGGTGCAAGGATGTCATGCCTGTACCGCTGGGCTGTCAGAGTACCTCTATCAAACACATGAAGGTCGGTACGCGCGTCTGCCATGATGCCTGCCCAGACCATCAGACCACCTCCACCATAGTGGCCCTTTTCGACAATGTTAGAAGGCCGATAGCGACTCTCGGATTCTCTCCAGATGAGAATAAGTCTCGAGCCGCTATCCAGACTAAATAGCGGCTCATCACTGAAGAGAACCCGCCCCCAACTCTGTCCAAGACAGGTGTTCTCGGCACCATGCTAGACGTGCCTTTTGTGGTTCACAGTCAAAGGGAATGCAAACTACAGGGCGCCTGAAAATACAGGCCACCTGGTCTCTGGGTGACTGTTATTCTTGAAATGGGTGTTCCTCTTGCATTATACAGGTTACGAGACAATTGTTCCGCTGTCTTTCACTTATCCCTTTTGGCTATAAGTCACAAATAACGGTCTTCAGACACCGTTGTTGCCCTTTTGCGGAATTGACCAGGTCGTCGGACTATTGTTCCTGTCTCTGTGAACTGTTTCCACAGAGTGGACACCACATTTCTCCTAGCACCGAGGTCCCTGCAACAGGTAGACTGTGATTGGCCCGCCTCGATTCTTCCAATTATCCGCCATCTTGTGGCATCGTCCAGACGATGACGACCAGCCATATTAATGATGGATAAACAAAGAATTTCAGAAAACAAGAACTGAGCTATGCTACGACTTTCAGAACGTTCTTACGCTACAAGTTTCGGGGAGAAAATGGGGTACCTCTACATGAATGCGATCGCTGTTCCTCTACATTACGACGACAAGTGCTAATTTGTGGTGGATTTGTCTGCGAAGAGCTTAGCCATCATCTGATACCTTATTTGCACATTGGCGTTGCTTAATTTTGTTCTTTATCTTTAAAAAACCATTCCTTCCTTTAACTATTTTCACCAGTGTATGAGACTACCCAAGAATTCCTCCGGAAAAAACACTCAAAACACTGGTGTTAAACGATAAAGTAAATAAAAAACTTTGTAAAAAACACACATAAAGATGTTATAGATAAGAAGATACGCGTATCTTCTTACCTATAACATCTTATGTGTGTTTTTTACAAAGTTTTTTATTTACTTTATCAAGAATTCCTTCTTCTATGAAAATTTTTCTTATTTTATGTCACACTATTAGGATTCCAAAATAATTTTACTTTTGTTTCCACGATAAATAGAAGCAAAGTTATGCAAGAAATAATGAACCAGAAGAGGATAGTATTTTGTACAGTATTAGAATATTTAATCGCGCTTTCTGATAAGTGTGTTTTTCATAAATTTTCTTTACGATAAATGTCATACCTCATAACGTAACCTCAGGTATGACATTCATCATAATTAATACCTCATATATCGTAATTAATACCTTAAATACCTAATAACGTATTTGACTTCAAAACTGAACAGGATATTTTGATCATTACTAGCTTTGTTATGAAGCAGAATACAACATTTCTAGGGATGGACACGAGACAAAAAATAGGCGTCTCGCAAAACAGCCTAAAAGCTTATTTCGTCTGGCAAAATCCCTCTATTGTAATATTAAAACTGATTGTCTCGTCTCTTAAAAAAGCTGTAAATCTCTGTCTCGTCTCGCACACATCCCTAAACATTTCTGTGTTTATTTATGGCTTTTACGACGATATTTTTCTTAAAAAAATGCTTTTAAAAATATGCTTTATAGAAAGTTCATAGAGAAATCAAAAACATTTTCATAACTATTAAAATTTTCGCGAACCATTTGGATCATAAGACAGGTAAATATGCTAGTTATATACTGTATAAATATTGTTAAAAATTTTCATTAGAATTATTTACAAGAGGCTTGGAGTAAATGCAATATTTTTACAAATGCTTCACTTAAATTTGCCAATAATTCAAATTTTCATTGAATTTCATTATATCTACATTAATTTTTTTGTTTTATACCCCATTTCAATTAAAAACATGGATTTTTCATTAAAATGTAGATTTTTTTAATGTACCTCGAAGGTAGCCTCATACCTAAATGGAGAAGCGTTGTTAAATGAACAGAATTATGCATAACACAATTTTATTTAGTCATCCTTTCTCCGACTTCGGTTATTGTAAAAAGTACATTTTTAAGACATTGGTTATGGAAACATTTGCGATAGGTGAACATGCCAGTTTCATTTACTTTATCATTGTCCTCTTTTACACAAGTGCATCTAATTACCAAACTACCTTAATTATTTCAATTTCGCAGTTACATGGCAGTTACAATACAGTGGAACCTGCCTCCAAAACCACATTATCTCGAGAGATTTCTGCTTTCATAATACTTACAATCTATATTCAACGTATTTTTCACGTTCATATCGAAAAACTTTTCTTCGAAACCTCTGTGTCTCATATTTCGGATAGTGTAAATCGCAAAAATCGATGTCTGAGGACAGCTCCCCCTTTCTTCAACTCCGATGCATTTAGAGCCTGACTAAGGCATTCGGGGGCCCTAGGCCCAGTACTTTTTTGGGGCTCCCTATGCAGGCATACCTTGTTGACACATATAATCACAGGGTGCTATTATTTGTTTGCTGTGGCATATATAAGTGTGTTTGTGGAGTGTGTGTGGGTGGGAGGTTACAAACCCTTACCTACAAAACTTTTTAATACACAGAAGTTATGCTTCAAATGACGCCACTTCGATGAATCAACGCGCCGACTACGTAGGTGCTCCGGGGCTCAGTCACCCACAGAAAAGAATCACATGGATGTGGAGCACCCACAAAATTTTAAGAAACAGTTTTAATTGCCTTCGTAGAAAAAAATATTCTCTATCCTAAGAAACACCTTAGTATATCTGCTCTTTTATGTAGTGAGAAATCTGTTGCTTTTAGTCAGAGCATCACGATGTCTGCATCAGGACTCTAAGACTTTTCTTTTAAAAGGATCTGTACGTCATTTAGACACAGCTTTCCCCAAGTGTAAACCTGCCTCGAAATGTATTATCGTCTGAACCGTGTCTGATAGGGATGGACGCGAGACGAAAAATAAGCGTCTCGCGTCTCGCAAAATAGCCTAAAAGCCTGTCTCGTCTCGCAAAATCCCTATATCATAATGTTAAGAATGTGTGTCTCGTCTCGCAAAAAAGCTGTAAATCTCTGTCTCGTCTCGCATCCATCCCTAGTGTCTGAAGAAAGCATAAATGAAGAAAACGATTCAAAAGAGTTCTAAGTTATCTCTTCTTTACTATTTAATCCAGTTGTTTTCTTTCTATCTTAAATACGATCATGTCTGTAACTATCTTCATAAATTCAGATTCAGAAACAGAAATATAGTTTTATGATTTTTTCTGGAATGATCGATAACATTATGACACATATAATGCAAAGGGAAAAAAATTACGATCGCTGCATACGACATAAAAACACTCCAGCACAGAACAATAAAAATTGTAATAAAATGTAACAAAGAAAAAGGGAATAACCCCCCAAAAAGTTAACTCTTTCGATTTGAATCTAGTGAGCAATAGCTACCAACTTGTACCCATATAACAAAACGTATTTTTACGCGGGCAATAACGTTGTCCAGAACATTTTCATCTCCGGGATTAGGATGCCAACGAGCAGTTGCTCTTCCAATCTAGCTCCACACGTGTTCTACCGGTTTAAGATCAGGAGACATTGCTGGCCACAGTTTTCGCTGAGTGTCTGAACTTTCAAGGCATTCTTCAATGATTTTTTTTTCCAATTGCGTAACAACCGATTACATTTTAATGGCGGTGCTTTGGTGAGATCGATTTGGATTTTTTGCTCATGTATGCTTGAAAAAGATACTTGTGTTGGAAAGTGCTTTTTAACAGACGCATTCAACATGATTTATCCTTCTCTTTTCATCTAAATAGTGTAAAACTTCGGTACTTACGTATTATCCCGGCGGTCATTTTCGCCAAACTATTTTTCCGCTAAATGTGATGGCAAATTGTTGCCAATCGTATTCGAAACCATTAATAATTTCATGCATCCGGCATTTAACTTGGCGAAAAATCGCTCGTCTTGGCGGACCGCCGGGATAATACGTAAGTACCAAAACTTCTTTAATGACGGTCTTGCTTCACTGTTAAGTTTATCTTGACTGATGATGGAGAAAACGGAGCCTATTCGTCTCACCAATAATCAGCATGTAAGGACCCCTACGATTTAGGCCGATGGTTCCAAACCCCTCTCTCCCCTTGCGAAACTCGTCGAAAACACAAATAATCTAAATTGTCAGGGAGCCTCCGAAAAGGGAGTCATTAGATCGGTAAATTCTGGGACTTGAGTTAACGAATAAATGAACAAATATGGGATGTCTATTATCTCACGAAAGCTGTATCATTTATAGTGAAACTTATCGGGTGCTACCACCCTCCGTTGCGCAAAAAATCGGTCGTTAAAGGAGGTAGTCGCTCAGAAAGATTGGATAGCCAAGAAAAGATTATATTAAAAAATTGTTCATTTGTTATTTATGAAATTCCATACTAATACGTAAGTTATTTATACAAACATATTTTAAAAATTTAATAAAATATTTAGAAATTTCGGATTCTTCTTTCTGTCTCCGGGAGTACTTCTCCCTCTACTTTGTTTTTTATATCTGGCAAAAGAGCATTTATGCTCATATTCTTCGTGCAATCTGAATTTGCCATAATAATATACATTTGCTTTAAAATTTGCTTCTTGGGTTTTCCCACAGCCAAAAGGAACCACCAACGTCCTCGCCGAATTTTCGTTTTCGTGTGACTCGATCCCATTCATGTGCTGCACACCTATATTTTTTACTGCATATAATAGTTTACTGGCGCCCACCGATAACTAGATTTCTAATTTTTACAAAATTCTGAAAAACTAGGAAAGTTGAGCCTCTATACTATGGATTATATTATTGCCTAAATAATTTTCATACTCTGTGGCAGTCAGAATATGTTTTGAATGTCGTCGGCTTACTACAGATTTTAGAGTTGTATATTGCATTTTTCTTTCTTTTTTTATACCTGGGATGAATTGACGGATTATTTAATTGAATTATGTATATCTACCTAAATATTATAGTAATATTTTTCTGTACTTACGTATTATCCCGGCAGCCATTCCCGCCAAACTATTTTTTCGTCAAATGAGTTGCCAAACTGTTGCCAATCGTATTCAAAACCATTAATAAGTACATGTGCCCTGCATTTATTTTGTCAAAAATTCGCTCGTCTTGGCGGACCGCCGGGATAATTCCTAAGTACCTATTTGGTATTTTTCTTTTCACAATGAATAATATCAGTTAATGAATATATGTCCTGTACTACATGTATACGATTATTTTATCCAATACAATAAATTAAAGAAAAATATTGAATATGCTGAACAAAGAATTAACAACTCACTTGTATTAATTTCAGACCAATATTCTCATGCGTTCTATCTGTTCTATGTACTATAATCTCGTTCTAAGATACATTAAAAATATACAAAATTTATCAATAAAACTTCGTTCGGAACTTAGATAATTTTCAATATAGACAATGACCTCATTAAAAAAAGAATTTTCAGGATTTTTAAGTTGAAAAGGGCATGTTGCGTTACAGTTGCGTCACATTCAAAATAGTTCTTCATAAAAACAGGATTGCTTTGAATAATGCTCATGACAGTAATATTACTTTTAGAAAGCGAAAAGTTTCGCACTTTTCGAGAAAAATACTTCATTTGCACGATGTTAAGTTCAGAGGTTACATTTCCCTTAGAACGTTGGACAGCGCCAATTTGAGCATACAGATCAGATGGCGCAACACCTCACTTTGTAACTAGTGGTATAGCCATTGAAGAGAAGACAATACTCACAAAATGTTTATTTACAATGACGATGACACTCAAACGGTATATAATTTTATCTCATGAGACGATAATTTTTAACACAATTTTAATTTACCGCTAAACTCAGTGAAATCCCATAAGTCTTATTAAAATATTAAACTCATGTTGCTTAAAAACTCAGTATTGAACTCAAAGCCATTTTCTGTCTAAGTATACACACTCGTAACAAACATAAACTAATCATCTGAAGATAGAACATCTTTTCCTTTTTTTATTCATTTGTTACTAAGGCAACCACGTAAACTGTACCTTGGCGAAGTGAAAAAAAAAAAAAAAAAATAAAATAAAATAAAAATGAGTGCTCGCGTTCATAATCTCGTTCACATACTAGGTTGGGAAATTAAAAACGTGTAAAACTAGTTATCGTCAGCACGGGAAATTCTTTATTCTTTAACCGTTAGGATCGCTGCACGTCGCTCGATTCCCAATCTTTACATGTTTGAAAGGTAGTTTGGGGAGTATAAATCCCAGCAAGCAGCTACGGAGAGTGTTAGCTTCCACAGTATACCTACAGGTTCATTATCTAAACATTAGTTGATAGAAAGTCATATGGGCTACCTAAGAGCACATTTACAATCATACACCGAGCTATTTTGCAACAGGGCTATCATTTAAAAACAGCTCATTTATACTTTTTATCAAAAGGGGAATACTTACCTATTTTACCTCACCATATCTTAATTCCTGTGCTGCTCATATTATTTTTTTTTTCTCATTTAAAGTTTGTGCTTTAAATGAGAGATACAGGTGTCGTAACTACTCTATGGAAACTATGCACATGTCACAATTGCCATGCGAAAAGAAGAGCAGAATACCATCGTCATAGACGTAACAAAAAATTTAAAAAAGTAAGAAAATCTGAAACACTTTCAGATTTTAAATGCGCATCTGCGATAAAATGCGATATATTTAAAGCGTATCGTAATTTATGCATCGTCCCCATTTTTGTTCCTTATTCCATTAAGTTGTAAAGTGTATCATTATTCCTGAGTGTGCCGTATTTTACTTCTTTCTTCCATAAAATCCATCTTTGGAATCGAAATCTATCTTAAAATCGCGTACTAAAACTATTTTACAATTTTCGCCAAGTATATTCCAACTATACTTCACCGTTTTAAATATTGCTTCGAATGTGCATCCTGATCCATGAGTGTGCCGTGTTTGTCTTTCTTGGGTTGATTCCTACTTCAATGCCCCGACTCTCGCCAAGGTAGCGATAATTAAACATAAGCAGTTATCAAGGTGGTAATAATTAAACATGTGCAGACGATATTTTGTATTTATGTCGCAATCGTAGTTTAGAATTAAAATGGCGATTTGGAACAACATGTAAGTACAGCATTCCATTACTTATTTATTTATTTTGGGTTTCCAATGAATGTAGTTTTAATAATTAAGTGTCTCAATTCCTTAACTGGTGCATTTATCGCTTTAGTTTTCATCCAGTTCTTCGGGGAGCGTTGAAACTTGTGCATAATTCCTACAGACCCATGGCTGCAAAGCTCGCCAAAGAGCGGCGATTTTTTAGGTCGGCGAAAGTGGGGGTGCTAAAATACGAATCAACTCTTTCTTGTTCCATGAAACACATCTTTGGAATCGAAATCTATATTAAAATCGCCTACTGAAACTGTTTTACAATCTTCGCCAAATATATTAACTATACTTCATTTTAAACACTGTTTGGAATAGGCATCATAATCCATGAGCGTGCCGAGTTCGCCTTTATCGTTAAGTAAAACGCACCTCTGGAATCGCAGTCTATCTTAAAGTCACCTAGTAAAACTGTTTCACAACCTTCGCCAAGCATATACCAACTATCCTCTACCATTTTAAATACAGTTTGGAATGGGCATCCTAATCGATGAGTGTACCGTGAGTTCTCCTTTAGTTCACCTTTAGTTCATCGATGAGTTCACCTTTATAATACCACTAGGAAAGTGTATCATAATCTATGAGATTAAGGGTTTTGTCTTCTCTGTTTCATGAAACATTTCTTCGAAATTGAAATCTGTATTATAATCGTCTACTAAAACTACTTTACAATCTTCGCCAAGCATTTTCTAACTAAATTCTCCCTTTATTATAAATTGTTCGCGTTTTGGCATCAAACTTAGCGATCCATTATCCAAAATTGCAAACCTTGTGCGACTTTCAACATTTTATGAACGTCCCCACCTCCCCACCACGTCTGGCAAACACTTTTCAAGAGTTGATATCTACAAAACCTGCCGACAAGATCTCGTAGACAAAAATGGGTACACAGTAGAGATGACTTCGGGCTCATTTTTTGAAGCCCGAGCCCGAGCAATATTATTTAAGTCGGAGCCCGAGCCCGAAATTTCAGCTAAAGATTAAAGAAATTAAATTACTTCATGGATAGAATAGAATAAATTTTGACGTTTGTGCAAATTAAAGACAAATAGAGTTGCAAACTCTCAATGCACTTTCTAATTCTTTATATCCATGATTATCTATGTCCGATCTGATGACTAACTATAAGCAATATAAGCCGCCGTTCTGAAATACCCAAAGAGCTTCACGCACCTTCGAAGTGCCCGTGCCGCTATTATTTTTTTTAATAAGTACTTTTATTTTCCCCATGGATCACTTTTTAAAATCTGTTTCAAGGAGTATGTTCAATAAAGGAGAAATTTTTCACGATCCCGAGCCAGAACGCAATTGTGAATTGCAGAGCCCGAGCCCGTCTCATCTCTAGTACACAGTACAGATATGATAAAAATGAGTTTAACCCGATAACGTTATTTATACATTTGCATATAGCGCTATTATATACAGTAAAACTTCGCCATAACGATATTTGATACAACGATAAAGTTTCGCGGTCCCTCGGAATTCCAATACAATTCAATCTCTCCTCGATATAACGATACATCCCTTTACAACGATACTCTTATTGGGTACCTTAACTATCGTTGTACCGAGGTTTTACCGTATATAGATTCTTTTCTTTTCTTTTTTATCTTTGTATCATTCAGAGTTTCTCAAACTTTTTCAAAGCAATAGCTTTTTTATGTGAGATTGTTTGCAGACCACCTTCACTTACTCCGTGTATATGCGTAAAATTAAAGTTTTCTGTTTTTCGTTTTATATATACTAGTTGTCTGCCAGTGGTCGAAATTCGACCATAAAACATTAATTTTTTTAATTTGAGAGTGAATAAAGTTCTTCTGTTAAATAATATGTCTCACCATTCCATATACACTAGAACCTACTAAAGTGACCACCTTGACTCTGTTTTTAGTGACCACTTTTGTACAATTTCACTTTACAACCACCACACTTTTCTGTGAAAACGGCATTTTTATAAAAACTCTTTTATATTTTGCTAAATGCAAAGGCAGCTCCAGCGAGTGAGTCTTAAGGGCATCTCCCTCTACCGACCTTGGATTTCACACATTCAGTTTACATTTTGAACAATTTAAGCTAATCTAAAAAGTCTACTAATCTAAAAAGTCCCTCCGAAAATTGAACCTGGACCTGTCCTCGACTAAAGGCCTATTACGTATGGAGTTATAAAATCTTAAAAAGTCGAATGATTCTGTTCTACTTGCTGAGGCGTACCACTGATGCAGGTATATTTGGAAATTGAGTTTTTTGAAAAGATATGGTAAAATAGTACCAGAATATTTTATAAGTGGAATTAAAATTATTTTATTACCTGCGGTTCCAGTTCAAACTTCGCAATCAATAGCATTAGGATGTATAAACTTGATGCGCATTCCTGTTCCATGGACTAATGCTTCCTTTGAATTTAAGTTTCTTATTAGTATAATGATGCAATTTACAAACTTATGTGGTGCAAAACTCTGTTATATTTTTAGCCAGGTGCAAATCCCGCCAACTGTTTTTTCGGGGAAACGTCTAAAGACTACTTCTGAAACATTGTCTTTCCCCCCCAAAAAGGCGGAAATTTTAATCCGTATACAAAATAGTATTTAGATACATAATTCAATATATACAAAAATATCAATTTACTAAAAAGAAATTTGTGTGCTTATTGGTTACATAATGGGGAATTTCTGAAAACGTGTCGAATTGAATAAAAATACGAAATTAAATTATACTTGCCAAAATATGGAAAGGGATAAACAATATGCACTGGAAATCGCTTTAGGTTTATAAGCATTTTTTGCAGATCACAATTATTTGGCAATTTTTCACTTGCTCCGGGCTAACCGAAACAAACAAACAAAAAAAAAAACAAACCACTCACAGTCAAAGAATTTAAAAACTCTACTGGATAGTAACTGATTTCATTGTCATCATGTCAAATTATTTAATCGTTGCTACGGTGAAATGTTCTCTTTTCATCAGATATTCGATTAAGCCAACATTTATAAAAGTTCAATCATCATTTTTAGGTTCTATGATAACTGACTTCAATATGTTATCAGAGAGTATGTTTTCGGAAATACTTCAATACACTTCATTAATAATATTATTTTCATTTCCTCTTAATTGCTGAGGTATTTCTTCAATAAAATTTTTGGAGAAAATTTGCTTTGACATAATGCCTGGCGGGAGATTATGGAGAAATTGTCGAATTGGCGCTTTTCTGAGTAGCGTCTCTTGGATTGGTAGCTCGGTTCGTTTTTTCCTTGGAGGAACCAATAGTTAAATATTATTCTCTCCTCCAAGATTTTTCCACAGCTTTAAAATATAGAATTTACAACACTTAGCTCACTTATTGCCGTCTAAAAAAAGTCGCCATGCACATTGCTAAAGCATATTTTAGTCATTGGCGTATCACCACTTTACTTCAAAATTTTTGTGTAGTATGCTAATGCACCGTAAAAAATTAGAGAAGTAATTTTGCACGCGTATTTCGCTCCAAGTCGGGCGATGGTTACATTGTTGTGTCCATTTTGAAATTACAACACTTAGTTTCAGCAGTACTATAGGGTTATAGTATTACAACAAATCTATGTATATATAAATACGCTAAGCAAAACCTTTGTGTCCCTTTTGCAGCGCACTGCTCCAACGGATGACCGTGAAATTCGGTACAGTTAAAGTTCGTATAGGGTTGTTTGTGAGAATTTTAAAATTTTTGTGTAGTATGCTAATGCACCGTAAAAAATTAGAGAAGTAATTTGGCACGCATATTTCGCGCCAAGGTAAAAAAAAAAAACCTTGGCGCGAAAATACGCGTGCACTTTTAAAAAAGTAATTCCACTTTTTTCAAATTTTGTTGTAATACTAAAATAGGTACTAGGTTTCAGGAGTACTATAGTACTCCTGAAACTAAGTGTTGTTATTTCAAAATTGACACAACAATGGAACCATCGCCCGACTTGGCGCGAAATACGCGTGCCAAATTACTTCTCTAATTTTTTATGGTGCATTAGCATACTACACAAAAATTTTAAAATTCTCACAAACAACCCTATACGAACTTTAACTGTACCGAATTTCACGGTCATCCGTTGGAGCAGTGCGCTGCAAAAGGGACACAAAGGTTTTGCTTAGCGTATTTATATATACATAGATTTGTTGTAATAGTATAACTCTATAGCACTGCTGAAACTAACTGTTGTAATTTCAAAATGGACACAACAATGTAACCATCGCCCGACTTGGAGCGAAATACGCGTGCAAAATTACTTCTCTAATTTTTTACGGTGCATTAGCATACTACACAAAAATTTTAACATTCGAACAAACAACTCCATACTAACTTTAACTGAACCGAATTTCACGGTCATCCGTTGGGTCAGTGCGCTGCAAAAGGGACACAAAGTTTCTGCTTAGCGTATTTACATATACATAGATATATTAATATTAGTAGACTTATTCCGCCCCCGTCAGTACTGACAAACGTAATGACAAACCTTAAGAGTTATTGTTGAAATGTAAGCCACAGCTTAGAAAGTGTTTGTAATTAAGGCAAACCTATACAACAGAGCTATCTGAGCGTAAGCGTGGAGGCCATGCATTGGGCGATGGCCTTTTAAGCGGCTCTAATATGTATTCACATTACATCTAGTGGAAAACGCCTAAAACTCCAGACCGTTACATTGACAGCCGCGCGAGAGACCACAAGTCTTAATAAATGTTCAGTGTTATTCAGATGGCCGTTGGTGGACTCCACAGCTTGAGAAACGCTGCGGTAATAAGTAAATGTTGTTACTGTATATAAAAAAAATTGAGGTGCTCTAAAAAATACTTTGTTTTAATAAAACATGCAGAAGTCTTCGGATGCTTTTCTATAGAGAAAACAGTTGTATCATTCTTTTTCGTACATAATATCTGTATACGTGTTACTCTCTTGATGTTTTACTAATTTATATAAAAAGGTCTCAATCCACGATTTAAAGCAACTGCAGTAACAACTGCGAAGTTTTGTCTCATCTTACTTAGCAAACAATTTGTTTTACAAAAAAGACGTTTTTGAATTAAAACTTCTTTAGGCGCAACTAGAGAGTAACTCAGATTTTTTTTCTGACGGAAGTAACGCTCAGTAAAGGAAATGACGTATCTTTTTCCCCCTTGCTTCTTCATTCCGCCATGACTGCAAAAACATTGCAATGTCAAGGACAAAAAGCCTGATAATTTCTACACCGTTTGTACGATCCCCTTGAAAATTTCCATAATCATGTATAAAAATATAGAAAACAATCTGCGCTACTTTAAAAATCTGAAAATCCACCCGTTCCCTCACTTTTAAGCGATTTTTCGCTATTTTCAGCAACATTTCATATCCGAGAGTCAAAAAAGTTAATCATTTGCGTGACAAAATTAGCTATTGCAAGTGATTTTTACTTCATATTGACGTCACACTTAACAAGCTTTTTCCAGATTTATAAGTTTAATTATTTGCGGAACAGCTCTCGGGCGTTCGTTCCTGAGAACGTCGACTCTGCTCCCTGCGCGTCGACATTACTCCCTACCTGTTTTGAAGCAAGATCTTGTCTGATGACCCTGTTCAGTGGATAAATGGAACGGCTCTTGTCAGAGCCACTGTGTGAAGTCTTTCTCTGAACAGGCGGCGATCCTGCTGACTGTCTTTCACTGTCGTTACAGTACCCAACCCGTCACCTCCGATAAACAAGGCCTACACACCGAATACAGAAAGTGGCATTATGGTGCATTCCGTTGCTTTACTCATATGTTTTCAATGGCATTAATACAATATTTAATGGAATTATGAGTAAAAACTTGACATGATTGGTTGCCATGATACATAAATATTGTTTGTCTGTACTTAAATAATATATAATCTTTTAATATTGCTCATGTGTTTTTGAGTTATTTATAATAATGAGCCAAATGTAAATTTTTAAACAGAATAATACTTCGAGCAAAAACAGCAGAGGAAAACAAAGGTTTAAGAACACTGCCATAGAAAAACGCAATAATAGACCCTACGTGCATTCGATACCAACCGACAGAAGAAAACACCAGTTTAGGAACACAGTTAAAGAAAAATACCACAACAAAGACATTCTCTCGATTCAAACCCTACGGGAAAACATTTTAAGAAAACAGTGAAAGAATAATAGTTTAACACGGACGCTTCCTGGATGCTAACCCGATATCCAGACGGAACAACGGTTTAAGAACACGGGTATGTAACACCACAAAGAAACAAACACTGACTGCAAAGGGTTTAAGATCAAAATAAAAGAATAACAAATGGACACTCCGTGGATTCTAACCCAACCTCAAGACGGAGCAACAGTTTAACACGGGGATGGAACATCACAAAGAAACGGACCCTGGCTGCAATCATTCCCAAACAATCGATAGAACCTGCAGTTTGAAAACACGGATACAGATAAATAAAAGAATAACTACCATCAGACGAAATCAACGCTTAAGAATACTGTGATAGAAAAACATTAAAAAAAAATTTACACTACCTGCATTCGAACCCAACAATCAGAGGAAAACATCAGTTAAAGAACAAAGTATAATACTAGACTATGGACATTCTTCCCATTCAAACCCAAACTCCCGACGGAACAATGGTATAAGAAAACAGTTAAAGAATAATACTACAACATGGACACTTCCTGGATTCTAAATAATTATCATGAATTACCGGTGATTCTTTCTGGAGATTTTAATGTTAATTTTCGCTACCAAGAATCTCAGCCGTCAGTTGATTTTTAAAAATAAAAATTGGATCTAACTATGAATACTTCACGATTTCAATCAACAACGCGTTTCGGTACAACGATAGATGCTGTATTTTCAAGAAAGTTAGCAAATTTAGAGAGTAAAATTTATGTTTCACAGTATAGTTAACACAAACCTAGAATTTCATACATAAAATATTATGATGACATTCAAGTTCCTATTTCCAATGAATAATATGAATATAACATTTATATAATCTTTGTAAAGTACATGAATAATAAATATAATTAAATTATAATATGATATTTATTTTAAGTTAAAGTTTAATAATTTCAGTGATATTTATCGTAAACGTCAAAGAACTTTTACTTCAATCGCGATTAAAGATTACACGCACACACTTTTTTTTTTAAAATTGTATCATGTGGCTATATGAAACATATATGAGGTCAGTAAATAATCTTTTATTGCTTTCACAGATATTGTTTCATTGGCGAAGGCTGAAAAGTTCGAACTTTAGTCATGCTTCACTGACAGGGCTCATGGTGTCTGATATTTTTCTTACAGAAGCAAAATTTCTTCATAACTTGAGCGGGAACGCAGTCGGACTGATCTCCATACATGTTGATTCTGCTGATTCCAAGAACTTTATACGTGCCGCTTTCCCAATTGTGCCGGACGGATCCTTCGAACATCGCCCCTCCGGGACATGCCCGAAGCGTTACCAGATAATCGGAAATCGGGCTCACTTTATTGCCGTAGACGACGTACCTATTTACTACAACATTTTCGTGTTTGACGAACCTCAAGACCATGTCGTTGGCCTGCCGCATCGAGGCGTACGTGATCTTGTCCAGCTCCAGGTGGACGCAGATGTCTTTGAAAGGTTCCAGCTGGTCGTTGATTTCGTCCAAGATTGCAGAAGCCGCCTTTTTCACGACCTTATCACTCACCGGTACGGGTTGATTTACTTGGCATGTACACCAGTGCGGAAGGATGTTGGCCGTCTCACAAGTTCTGTCTTCTGGTATCTCCTCCAGCAGACTCAGGCCGTTCGGCGTGACAGTATTCTTCAGGTCTTTAGGTATCGGCCCAGTGGGATCCAACAGATGGAAGAGAGTTGCGTGAACGTCAAAGAGAGTTATTAGACGATTTTGATTTGTGGTCATGCTACTCGAAATTTTGGGGTATTTTTTAAGAAACCAGTCGGGCAAGATCACGTACATAAACGGCATTCTCTCTTCATACTTGCCGATGTACGTTTCACGTATTTTTCCGAAACGAATTCCGTGATCGCTGAATATTACAACGATGCTCTGATTCATCACACCTCTCTGCCAGAGATCTTTGAGCAGATTGTACGTCGGTTGGTCGGCGTACCCTGCTTCATTTAAGGAATCATGCGTCAAAGTGGACACCATGGCGAATGCGAAATAGGGCCTGCGCTCCATCGTTCGCACAAAATCCTTGAGATATCCGTAAATTATATCGGTTTCTAACTGATTATTCAAACAGTACCATTTACCTTTTTTCCTCAAATCAGACCCTGCTAAAGCAAGGCCCAACGTCCTGAAGTAATAGTCTGTGGGAGGTTCTTTAAACCCTCTTTTAAGGTAATTGAACGTTCCCGTGCTGGGACTGTCCTCTGCGTAGAAAGTCCGGTAGCCATTTCTGGAATAAGTTCTCCAGATGAAGTCTAAATTGTCGAAAAACATTTTATCCTTTAAGCTTTCGTTCCAGTAGTGTTCCACGAAGTGTCCGGTGAGCAGCGGGACCAAGTTGGGAAAGGTGTTGTCGGCCAGCTTGGTGTAGCCTCTCATGTCGAAAGCGGACACGTTCGACGTCAGAAACGCGTGAGTTCTCTTAAAATGCCTCAGAAAGTTCAGCTTCGAAACAGAATCGATTCCGATAAGAATGACGTTCAGAGGGTCGGGAGAATTCGCTCGCGAAACCGATGCTCGTTTTTCGACTTCCGGTTTGATTGGTACCAAAGGAACATACTGGGTGAATTTCTTTTCACCGAGCAGGCACTCTATTTTGAGGAATTCTTCATCCAGCGGCACACCGAAGACTAATTCTTTAGTCTCCCCGAACTCGATGTAATCTTCACCGATTTTCCCATCGGGTTCTCCTACTCGGTGAATAGATTTATAAGAACACCTGACGTCTTCGGGCGATATCTTGTAAGCTGTCCTCAAAATGGTGTGGTTGAGGAGGAGTGTGGTGTTGGGCATGGTCACCAGGAACACAGGGTCTCCTCCGCAGACATAAGGTGACTTCTGTACTATGAGGTCCACGAGTGTTTTATCGTATGGATTAAGTTTCGGAATTTTACAACCGGGCGTGTCCAGAATAAGTCCAAAGTGTCCGTGATCGAGGGGGACTTCAGAGAAGATTTCAGTGTGACGATCCCCTCTGAAAATACTGTGGAAATACAGCAAGAATAGGGATGCCATCAGCATAAAAGTTGCTAGAAGCCCTCTGCGCTGGCGAGGCATCGGTGATCTTTTATCCTGAAAAGAAAAGTCAGAGAATTATTGTTAGTTCCTATGTTACATCCAACAATCAACTAAAGTAAAGTAACAACCATGGCAAGGAGAGGACCGCAAACGCGAACCCTTGTGGGGTACACCCCCTAACCCAGCAAAAGCAGGATCTTCCACATCCTTTTAACGGGATACTGCCAGACCTTTCGGCATTCACAATAAAAAAGGCTTCCAAAAAATTCTAATATCTAGTTATGAACCATATTTAGCAATAAATGATAACGAAATAAGTTCTAAATTTGAAATTTTAGAAAACATAACAAAACTAATATTTGTATCTATAAATAATACACCCGAAAATACTGATATAATAAAGCAAAATTCTTCTTTATCATTTAGAATCAACGAAAAATAAAGCAATTGGCTCATTTAAAGTTAATAAAGCCCCAAGACCTGATAACTTGATCATAGAACAATTAGAATTAAAGCATTAATCTTTTTTCGAAAATACTTATAATGCATGCCTGAATAGGGTGACCAGATTCCGATATAAAAAATGCAGGAAACCATTGCAGTCACGGGTGTGGGGGGGGATAGCCAACTTTGCATTGGCTGATTTTAAGAAATAATCATTTAATTAATCACTATCATTTAAACAATTACCATTCTGCTCATATGTGTGCCACTACAATGGCTTGGAGGCATCGCTTTTTCTCATGTTATGCTCAATCTAGTTTTTCCAATATATTTATGACTGTAACTAGAAAAACTTTTCTAAAAAGATGACCTGGCAACATTTTATAAAAAGAGTATTAAAAATAACAAATTATCGATGTCAAAATATCGAAATTATTTATCTTGAAATATCGGTATATCGATACCCATAGATGAATTGTGTTTTTCTCTACAAGCCATGATTGACACAGAATGTAGGACATTTTGCAGTGCAAATGAAAAAATAAGGATATTCTTACGTTTTTTGGTACGTAATGCAGCTTGTAGGACAAGACGTGAAAAAAAAAAGAACTGTCCTGCGAAATGCAAGACGTCTGGTCAAGTCTAAGCCTGAAGCTAAACTACTTCCCGGAAGCTTGGAAACTGGGCAAGCTAGTGTACTTTCTTAAACTGAATAAAAACCCAATCTTACCCGATTCATACAGACGAATTACACTCCATCCAATCCTAGGCAAATGTTTAGTTGATTGCTGGATGAAAAGATTGTTTTAAACAGAATAGAATATTTCTTGACAGGGACAAACAAAATTCACACAAAACAACATGATTTCGTCGCTGGGAAAAATAAAGAAATGCTTTAAATGAAGTAATAGAAATACCGTAATTTCCGGAAGAAACGCTGCACCGGCAGAAACGCCGCAAAATAATGATCTGCACAGAAACGCCGCACTCTGTTAAAGTGTGTGGCATCGACGTGAACGTCCGAGTCGCAAAATCTTGCCCCGTATCTTGATGTATGGCATATTATTTAAAAGAAATGTATAAAATCAAATCATAACAGAAAAATAAATTTCATATAAGAAATTATGAAAATGTACTTTTGTTCATGAATCCCAACTAATATTATAAATGCGAAAGTGAGTTTGTTTGTTTGTTTGTTTGCTACGCTTTCACGTCTAAACCGCTGATTCGATTATGATGAATTTTGGTATAGAGATAGCTAGGGCCCTGGAGAAGGTTATAGGCTACTTAGAATTTTGGAGCTTTAATTACTTTTTTAACTATTAATTTAAAAACCGTATTTAGGTGTTCATGCTTGGCGAGTTTCGCCCGTTTAAAATGATTCATAGTTTGAGCTAACAGAAATGCTATTACTTCAATAAAGTATCGCCATCATTTAAAAAACATAAAATACCACGGAAATTATGCCAGTTTGTCGCCAAATCTATCTATCTATCTATAATAATAAAAATGAATGTTCTCCAGACAAATCTACTGCACAAGGAGCTTTGAAAATTTGAGCATGTAAGCGAGTGACTTCGGTAATGTGCACCTGAGGCCCAGAATTTTGAAATTTTAGTTACTTTTTTAACTATTAATTTAAAAACCGTTTTTAGGTGTTCATGCTTGGCGAGTTCCGCCCATATAAAATGATTCGTGTTTTAAGCTGATAGAAATGCTATTTCTTCAATGAAGTGTCGCGTGCATTTGAAAAACATGAAATACCAAGGAAATTATGCCAGTTTTACGCCAAATCTATCTATCTATCTATAATAATAAAAATGAATGTTCTCCAGGCAAATCTACTGCACACAGAGCTTTAAAAATTTGAGCATATAAGCACATGACTTCGGTAATGCGCACCTGAGGCTTAGAATTTCGAAATTTTAATTACTTTTTAAACTATTAGTTAAAAACCATTTTTAAGTGGTCATGCTTGGCGAGTTTTGCCAGCACAAAATGATTTGTGCTTTTGAAATAAAGTAGAAATTCTATTTGCAGAATCGTATAAGTTTGACATGAAATGCCATAGAAATTACGTTAGTTTTACACCACATTAAAAAGCATTAGAAAGAAAAGTCCAATTGCGTTCCGTAAAGTTCATGAATTTCCAAATCCTGCATATAATATAAATGTGTACGTTTGTGTGTTTGGATATTCGTGACTGAATCACACAAAAATGGCTGAACGGATTCGGATAAAATTTGGAATGAAGATAGCTTATACCTTGGATTGACATACAGGCAAACTTTCATGCCTATAGCATAAATAATTCTTTTACGAAGACATTCAAAATAATTCTAATACTCTACGCTCTATGGACATTTTGTAGCTACTGAACCGATTCTAGAACTATTTTCACTGATTGAAAGTTACACTATTCCTGAGTATTATTGTTTGTTTGTTTGTGAATTAAGACCGATTGACTGCACTAGGGTTCTAGGCCTATATAAGGAATTCCCTCTGAGTGTGTGTGTGTGTGGGTGGGGGGGAAGGCGGGACTTTCTAAGGGATCCTACCCTTTATTTAAGCGAGGTTTCGGAGAAAACCACGGGAAACTCCGAATGGCAAGGTCGACAGGCGCGACTGCGATTTGAACCTAGCACCTCTCGCCTTCCAGTTTAGAGAGCAGAACCTCTCAGCCACTGGTGTGGGCCTAAGTATTATCAGATAACTTTTATGTATATCACAAATAGTTCTTTTACCGGGACACTCATAAGAATTATATTACGCTCTGTGTGTATCTCTGTAACTACTGAACCAATTCCAAAACTTTTTTCGCTTACAGAAAGCTGCACTATTCCTGATTAATATAGGCTGAAATTCGTGCGAACAGCATACATATTTCTTTTACAAGAACGCTCAAAATAGTTCGCAAATATTGTCATAACTGTTTGTATTCGCCAAATGCGTAAAAAAAATCTAAATTTAGTAACTCTGCATACTCTCTTATTTTAAATGAAGTATACTACCATGTATTATACTCCATTTAAAATAAGTAAAAAATAAATAATATTTAAATACAGTCACTTTTGTGTCTGTAGTGCAAACATATTTATTATTTACACATGCTTCATTTCTCTCTGGACCTAATTCTGAAGCCGACGCAAACGAAGTCGCGGGTAGCAGCTAGTGTACTTATATTTACACACTAAATAAGTCCATATACGTAGTGCTCATACTGTTATATAAAAAAAATAATGTCTTACAATCTGTAGAGCATTAAAGTGACTAATAATTAATACATCCATGATTTTTTTTAGTGCACGTAAACGCCGCACTCGCTAAAATTTTAAGTTTTAGACACAAAAACGTTGCGGTGTTTCTTTCGGAAATTATGGGTAAAGAACACGGATAATAAAAGATAATAACACAATAAATATTACACAGGCACTATATCAATTGAGCTTTCGATTCCCTATCTTGGCATAAAAAAAAACCCGCAAAACTTGGAACCAGCCTTCGATCGGACGAATATAATAATATCCTTTTTAGTAATAGATTTGTAATAGTAGACTGTCAGAACTCGGATTATAAACATTATCTTACAAAAGGATGGCCATAGCAGTATTTTCCTCTGGCCGAAGCCAGAAAAAAATTTGCGGGAAGGGATATGTAGCTCTTTCGCGTATAATTGATCTCCAGAGCCAGCTAAAACAAAAAAAGTACTATTGCGCTGACTAAAATTTCGGAGGGGGCAATCAAACCTCCATAATCCCCCCCACAATCCCTCGATTAATATGATTGATTTTATTCGTTTTCGGATGGGGGGGGGGAGGATATGTAGCGCTAAAATTTTTTCCCCTATAATTTGTCGCCATAGTCAACTCAAATAAAAAAGTACTATTGCGTTGACCAAAATTTCGAAGGGGGAATCAAACCCCCAAGATCCCACCACCACCCCTCACCCTGGCTAAGGCCTTGCACAGGTCTCATGTTTGGGCCCCCTTCCTTTGGAAAATTATGTTGAATTCACTTTTTAAATTATTTAACCATCAAAATGTAACACTAGTAGCTTTCTCCCAGGATTTGTTAGCTTTGGGAAAGGTGCAATGACGCTATATTCTTGAACAAAATATAAAAAGTGCACTTTAATACAACATATAAATTGGTCATCCGGTGGCAGCTTAACAATCACAATTGATAAGTGCACATCGTTATCCATAGGAAAACTCAAAGCAATACAAAGACATCCCTATTTTAAAATTAACAATATAACAATGCCATGCACTTCTAAATTTAAATATTTAGGTGTTATCTTAGATAGCAAACTCGCATGGATTCGATATTTAAAATATACGTAAACAATAAGATAGACAAAACACTCCAGTACTTTTTAAAATTTTATCCAGTGGCGGCTCGTGGGTTATTTAAATGGAGGTTCATAAAATAAATTTCGAAAATTAAGTATGCAGATACGACGCAACTTGCTCGTTGAAATATATTTGCAGCAGTAAAAGGAAAACAATGCATTCAACTGAAAGAACCCAAGTCTTCTTGGGTCTTGCATTTCGTCACCAAGATAAGTTTCAGCTAAAGGTGTTGTCTGGATTCATTCTATTTCAATTATTTTTTGAAGGATATTATTGAAAAACGGCATTAGCTTTAGCTTCCGGAATACTTATTTGACTCCCATTTTAATGATTGACACTAGTTTGTAAGAAATATTGCAGTGAAAAATGATAAAAATAAAGAAAATAATAAGAAAACGAACCTACAAAATCATAACTAGCCGAACATAACAAACCCAGGGAGAATCCGGAAGAGATAACCACAAAAAAATTCTCCGTGTGCACACTCAAAATGTGCGAACGGAATGATATCAGCAGCTCCTTACTTCAGCCGGGACTGTCCGCTTCTGTTCTCAGAGACCGGTTCAGAAGGGAATTATTTCCGCTCGCACATGCAAGCGGAGGAAATACTGTGCTGTAGTAACCTGCAAAACAGTGCGTTAGCTATAGGCGTATTTAATAACAGTGGGGGGAGGGGAGGTGTAAAACTCACGTTTTAATTCACGAAATCTAGAAGTGTACATAACTTTTTCTTAATATTTAATTTGTTAATAAGTTTATATTTTTTAGTTTTTTATTCGGAGTTTCACATGCTCACATGCTCATGCCGCTACTGATTTCATCAAAAATTCATGGTATTTGAAAGCGCATTCTAAAAATTTGGTACAAATATACCTTGGAAACAATAATAATATATGCCTCATCATGCTGATTTCTCTCATTAAACGCATTCGGTAAACGCCTTTTGCAATTGATCTGAAGAAAATGTCTATTACTCGCCACGCGTGCACATAGGAAAGCATCTACTACTTCATTACAAATATTAACTGGCATAGTACCCATTCACCTTAGGCAGAGCCTGATTACGACCAACGGGGGCAGGGGCTGGGATGGATGAATTTGGGGGGCCTCCATCTATGAAATTTGTTTTACTTTTTCATAAAATTTTGATTAAAAAAATATTTCAGAACAATATTTGAAATTGGGGGCCCTGGGCAAAGTCCCGATTTGCCCATGCGATAATAAGGCTCTGATCTTAGGATAATAAAAATAAATCAAACATATGCTTTTATATCAAGACCAGTGGCGTAGCCAAGCGGGGATAGGGGGTCACAACCCCCCCCCCCATGAGGAATATTTTGCCTTACAAAATGTATATTCTTCACTCTCTTATTACACACATAGATGCATATATGTGATTAGCAATAGTCGTAACCTCCCTCCCCCCACGAAAAATTTCTGGCTACGCCACTGATCAAGACTAAATACTAATATGATTATAAATAATACTTTACATAATCCAGATATGTATGATATCCCACTTTTAAAAATGGCTCTCCTCCGATTTCAATCTCCTCGTCTGCTTCCAATAATATTTCCGATTTCACAAACACATATACTTGCAGGCGGCTCAAAGGCAGAAGAGAAAAGCGGAGCGACTTTCCGTGTTTCCCAGAACAATAATTTTATTTATAGCATTACTACTTTATTTATAGCTTTACTAATATTACTACAGAAAAATAACTGCATATTTCAGGCTGATATGCTTGCGATACTTCACATAATAGAATGGTTTCCGACTTCCACATTTAAGTGTTGCTTAATTCCATCTCAGACAATCATTCTAGTATACGATTACTTCAAAATATTAGCGCAAAAAATACTTACTAAAATAATAACAATAAACGATTTAGTAAAATTTAAATGGATTAAATTTCATTCATCAATAACCGGAAGCGAGCCATATATACATATATGAATAACAATAATACTAATACTCCATTATTCTTCACCGAAATAGTACTATTAAATTGCTTCATGCAGTGTAATCAATTTAAAAGAGTACTCTTTTTTTTGTGTTATCCACGTGTATAACATATGTTGCAAGACTTTCAAGATTCTTACTTATGTAATATGTGTATGTTATCGTTTTTTTACTTTCATTGTCTAAATGTGGAAATTCGTTTTTGTCGTTTATATAAAATATTTATTAAAATAAGTTTTATATTTTTAGTTATTTGGTTTTACTGTACTGTCTTCAAATTAACGCTTTATGATTATGGAATACGTATTCAAAATATATTAATTTTCTTCTTACACTATTTGGCTATCAAAATTAATATTGAATATTATTTTGGAGATATTCGGCTGTTTCAAACCAAACAAAATGGATATATGTTATTCAGTAATACAAAATAATGCTCTCCATCGAAAGTAGTGGCTGTATAGCTATTCTACAGGAGCACTCAAAAGATTGCCAATATTTTATAGTTTATGATAGCTAATCCATTTCAAACACAGTGCAATGAGTATATAAACGTTTACAACAGATTTCACACGATTTAAAGTTTTTTTTTTCTTCTCAGGGCCATGCAAAATTACATCTACGGTGATATGCAGCTTGCTTGAGGTTATCTTCGAATTTAGCGATAATACATCGCCGACTTTGGCGAACAAAAAAGACCTTTGTGTTGGTGATGGATTTATTACCGATATGCGTCTGACACGCTTTGTCTTTCTTGTTGTAGTGGTTGCAGTGAGTAAAAAGAAGTCAACTTTCATAGAGAAATTTACTTTTCAAATTTTACAATATACATATAATTCTTAAACTTACCTGTGTAAATTCCATGAAAGTAAACCAAGATGCCATATGAAGTTCATCCAGAAATTCCAAAGTGCACCCACTTGAAAACCCGAATTTAGGAACTGAAGCTAATGCTAAATACTTTATCACGTACGCGAAGGAAAAAAAAAATATGGATCTCTGACTCAAATTAAAAAGCGATGCCTGAACCGGAACTGGAAAAAAATTGCTTTTCTCCGAAAAACACCCCTTTGATTAGCAAAATTTTCTGCTTCACCGATATCTGCAGTGCCTTTTTAGTTGTTTTAATTAAGCTGTATTTCATTTACTGGTCGTCAAAAAATTCTATTTGTGTTTTTATGTAATATTTAACATTCTCCGTTTGTTTGTTAGTTTATGGCAACGCTACGCTAGGGCGACCTGCTAAGGATGGATGGAAGGTGCCTTGGTAGAAGGACTTTCTAAGAGTTTCTAGCGCGCATTCACGTAACATCTGAAGAAAACCTACCAAAACTCCAGACCTTTAGATCGATTGCCGCGCGGTGGGATCCGAACCCGGAATCTTCACACTTCGGCAGTCAACCATTTTCAGTGACATAACCACTGTGCCATGGTGAGGCTTAAATATTCTCCGTCTGTTCGTGTCTAACTGCCTTAAAATGCACCCATTACTAAGAAATTTATATGTGTTTTTCCTATGTACAGCTGCGGAAAAAAAAATGTCCCACTTGCTCTTTATTTCGCCGCCATTCGTCGTACAGTAAAGTTATATATACCATTCGTTTGCAAATAACGCGTATTTTAATTTCTATTAATTTAATTTGCATCAGGGGCCGTCTTCATATTTAATTCTGCATCAACTTCGTTTTTCTCAATGGCAACCCCAATTTTTTGACTTTATTAAACGAAAGAAAACCTTCAAATTACCCTAAATATAAATTTTCACCAATTTTCTACGATAATTTCCGGAGATATTGCGATTTAATTTTTGCGCGTTTTTAAGGGACTTTCTGCAAATTGAAAAACGCTATTTGTAGGTTCCGAACTTTTCGCCTTTCATTAATTTCGCTCGCGAGAGTTAAAAGAAATTAATATTATTTTCAAGGAAAATATTGTTTCCATCTCTCTTAAAGTTTTTTGTACTGAGAATATCAAGGGTAGAATAGAATATTTAGTCTGTGGTCCAAATGACCCGTGAGTTCATAACTTCCTTGGTTCGTACACATGATTTAAGGGAAAAATGCAAAATGACTGCTCACGATTTTGAAAATCTTTGTAATTTTGAAATTGTTATTGAGTATTTCCGTTGATGGTTCTCTTAGACAGGTGAAATGTTGGCAGGAGTTAGAGGCTGCTCTCTGCTCTTCTGACTACAAGCTTGAATATTACTCAGCTATGGTCGAACTTGAAGAATGATTTCCTGATAGAAAATTTATTTGTTTGAATTTCATGTAAAAAACGCAATTACTTTTTTGCCGACCCAATATTATCACCGTGTTTGTTATTTCACTTTCTTCATTTAATACTATCGTCTACAATGTGCAATATTCTTAAGACTTTTGGCGGTATTTTAATTTATAGTTAGATGAAAATTTAGACAGAAAAACGTGATTTTGAATGTTTGATAAAGTATGGGGAAGTCCAAAGACCTAATGTTTCCGATATTAAAAAAGGTCACATTCACGTCTGGAAAGTTGAGGATGTTAGTTTTTCAGAAATAGGACGTTGTATTAGAAGACATACATCTACTGCATCTAATTCTATAGCTGGAAAATATTTTATTTGGGGGAATATGGTAGCGGACGCAACAATACACGCTTTATAGAATCCCTATCAAACTGTAAAAACCTCTAATTTATTTGCTTCAAAATTTGATATTTTTAATACTGGTATCTTTTACTGTGTTTTTGCACAAAATAAATCTAATTTACGTTTATTTTATGCAATTTTCAAAAAATTTTCACTTAGTAAATTTATATATGGTCCCTTAACTCATGAAAATAACACATTTTATTTAATATAAATTAAACTACTGAACGTAAAAATTTGAAATTTTGCACAGCCATGTAATATTAATTTCTGCATCTATTTCCATCGAAATTTGGCTAGGTCGCTATTCATAATTTTTTTGAATATTAATTTAATAATTCATAATTCATATTCATAATTTATTAAAAATCACAATAACATTAAATTATGTTTGGGTCGTTTAGTTCTAATAGTACGAATAAAAATCAGCTTCTTACTACCAATATTATATGAGATATGAATTGAAGTATGAAAAAATATTTTAACATAGGGGGAGGGGGATTTTGGGTGCTCATAACTCACTCATTTTCTGTCCAAATTTATTGAAAATTGGTGTCCGGGGTTAAAATGAGCTAAATTTTTGAAATATGAAGTGAAATCTAGGGTTGCTATTGAGAAAAAAAAAGTTGGTGCGAATTTTAATATGTAGATGGCCCCTTATGCAATTTTTATGCATAGCAAATTAAAGTGTACGTCAATCGTAAACGATTGGTATCTGTAACTTTGCTGTGCGACGAACGACGGCCGAAAAAAGTACAAGTGGGACTTTTTTTTCCCGCAGCTGTACAACACCATTTATCCTATTAAAGAAGTGTAAAGTAGCATGGTTCTTTTACAGGAGCGCCCAAAAAAATTCCAATACAGTATGCTCTATAGGTAATCATCCTTCAAAGGGTATGATACATGTATTCGGTCATTTCAAACAAAAGAAATTGATATATATTAATAAGGATATCAAAATAATGATCTTCATCGAAAACAGTGTCTGTAGAATTTATAGTTCTTCTACAGGAGCATTCAAAATACTTCCAATTAATTGCGGCCTACGGTAGTTTATAACAATTTACTCTTCAGCTAGAAGATGGAAATAAATTTTAAAATTATTCCACGGTTCTCGCAAAATTACATTAATAGTGACACGCAGCTTTTAAAAAAGTTATCTCCCAAATCTCTACAGATTTCAGGAGACTACATCGCCAAACTTGGCGCAAAAAAAAATATTGTTGTTTTAGAAAGTGTTTTATAATCAATGCGTTTGGCATGTAAAATGTAAGTTTCTATAATTAGATGCATTATTAAAACTAATTTATTATAAAGGTTCCTTAAGAAATGACCTCACTCATTTGTGGTAGTAGAAAACAAGATAACTACGTCGTTTTCAGTTTAAAAAAATTGTGGAAGGAAATTCTAATGTAAAAAGTGTAATATGAGTAATTTTGTAACATTTGAGAGAATCGGTGTTTCATTCTTAGTTTCATAATAAAAGTGTTAATGATATTTTATTTTATAGAAGAGTTAAAAAACAAGAACAATTGAGAATTAGAAAGTGATTATGCATTATTAAGCCCATAAATTTATAAAATATAAGCCACGCATCAAAAAACACTTACCGCAATTAACATATTATTTATTTTTCAATAACATTATTCACTTAGAATATATTTCAGAATATTTTAATTCATTTAATACCAGTAAACAGACGATTTAAGCCTTCTGCTGCTGTACTGACAAATTCAGGACAGATTCCGAAAATGACGTAGATTCCCCGAAGCTACACCTTTAGGACACTTCCCATAAAAAGTGAGAAAACGCCGTTGGTGCATATCAATAACGTAACACCTCAGTCTGTAACTGCTGCTGTAGCCATCGAACAGAAGACAATATTTTAAAAATGCTTATTTATAATGACGATCACACTTAAACAAACAGAATTTACATTAATTTCGAGAGAATTTACATTTATTTCATGCGGCGATAAATTTTAACACAGCTTTAAATTTCCGCTCAACCCTAAGATCTTTGCAGTTACATAAAAAACTTAGTTATGAACACAAGGACATTCTTCTTTTCGCAAATATGCACACTCGTACTCACGTTCTTAACAAATATGAACTCAATATTTTAATTATCTCAAGATGGAACATTTCACAAGTTTTTTTTTTATTCATTTGTTACCAAGGCAACCGTGAAAACGCAAAGCAAAAAAAAAAAAAAAAAAAAAAAAAATTAAAATTTAATGCTCACGTCCATAATCTCGTTGACATGCTTGATTGGGAATTTTTTTTAAACGTGTAAAAGTAGTCAGCATTGATAATTAAATAGTATAACTGAAATATTATTATCGAACTGTGGCATTTCATTTTGTTGATTCAATAAATATTTTTATGCTGTTGTAACACCCTTCTTTGTATGGTGTGATGTGAAAGTTGCTTTGTAGGATAATAAGAAGGTTTTCGTAAAGAGGGACCCCGAACGAAGCTTTTGCCCTGGGCCTCCATCTCTGAAAATCAGTCACTGTGTGAGGGTTAGAAAAACTTAAGATGCACAGGAAAAAAAAAAAATTGTTAAATTGAACAAAATTTCGTTAATTCTGCCAAAATTTGGTTGGCGCAATTTTAACCGATTAACTTTGTAGATTTTAACAAGATTTTCGTAAAATTAACAAAATATTTCGTGAATTAATAAAAATTTTGTTGAATAAAAAAATATATATATTTCTTTGAAATAGCGCCAACCCAAACTAGTATCAATCAAACATTTTTTCAATGCGTTTCTTCACAAGCTGTACTATTCAGCGTAATAAGGGAAAAACATGTATCTGTTACGGAATTTTTTGAATAAATTCTTCAAAAATTATTTTTATATTGTTGCAGAAAACTCTGCTTGTTTCCTGGGTTCGACGTTCTAAAGTCCAGTAGGTGTAGAAAGTTCTGGTAAAGAGTCCATTTGTCGGGATGGAATACGAACTTTATTGCTTCTAGAACTTAGTCGAACAATCAGCTGTACAAAATTCACAAGCAAAATCAGACAATAACGTGCTTATAACAGTTCGATAAGTACAGAAGCTTTCACAAATGCTGTATTTCTCACATAAAATAAAACACTTCCACAGGTAAAATTCAGTGGAAAATTTCGAGGGAAATCGTACACAGTCCCCCAAGACTTAGATTTTCATGCATAGCACTTAAAAAGCAACTTCGAAAAGCAAGCGAAAATACCGCTTCTATAGCATAACGCAGCAAACTCACTCAACGAGAGTTCGATAAACACTGACTTGAATTATCCGGCCTGTCTGCCTATTTATACCCTCTGACGTACTTTCTAGAAAAATCGGGATGTGTAGAAAGACCCAGAACAATCGCGTTTTGATTACGTCATAGAAGAGAAATGGACTATTAGGCTATTATGTGATGTTCATGCAGAAAAACTAACTTTACAACCCCCTTGGGAAAATCGCGCCATTTGACCAAAATGTCTCCAACCTTGGCGACTTTTGGAGAAATATCACCCAATTTGGCGACAAAAATAAATCCCCAAAAGTTAGGTTGGCGAAGGCCTAGGACCCATATTTCTCGAGATTTCTAGAAACGCTACACCAATCAATGGGAAACCTAAAATTCCGTATCTCCGGTTCTAGTTGACCGATTCTGATGCAACAAAATGCAAAATTTACCTATTTGACCGTAGAATGCGAATTATAAACTATTTTTAACAGACCAGACAGCAAATTCGTAACAATATGTATATTCTACTGTGCGGCGCAGGTTATAAAGGACCATGCTGAAATTCTTTCGAGTTCCTGCAGCAATTAATTCGTTTTAATTTGTGGTCAAATACGTGAGTTAGATTCCGTAATGGATGTCTCGTTCTTTTAGTGCCATGGAGCCAGGAAGAAATAACACAGAGTCAGGTGTCTAATAATAAAATAATTTTTTATTGACGAGACAATAATACAAGAAGAGGTTTATTTACAATGGGTGGGAGCACTGAGAATGAGAGATAAAAGAACAATTTAAAAAAATGAAAATGTAACCTGCAGACACAATTTCTATTGATTCTGCCCCCGTTTATAAAAACTGACCATTGTAACACAACAGGGCCATTTCATGTGAGAGTCATAGAAGTATACAGTATGCCCACTAAAGTTCCTCTATGTCCATAAAACGGATGTCGAGCTGTTGTAAAGTTGCCATGCGCTACTGAATGAAGCCGCCTTCCGCGCCACCTGGTGGAAAACTGCGGAGTTGGCAATTCTATCGCCAAAACAGAACGAGGTACGGGGGGGGGAGATTCAATTACGAAGTTGTAGAGCATTATCGATTTGGTACGAAAGGACACATTGCGGACATAATTGCGAAGAATAAGATGCGTATTTGTTTCTTCGTGACTTTCCACACCCACAACGTTGACGTCACAAATGATCTGAGGGGGAAAAAAAAACTAGTTAGAACAATACCATACATTTATTTGATTAGGGATCACAAGTAGGCTTGCTAACTTTTATACCCGGATTTACGGGACATTCGCGATTAAAATGCAAGACGTAGATAAAACAAGTAAAAAAAAAATTTTTTTTTAAGTCAATTCCTACTTAGGTCAACAAAGAAACATTTCAGTTTAGTTACTTTAGTTAGTTTAGTCCCGCGGGACAGTTGGCAACCCTAATCACAAGCGATACCACTGTGTCACATGACAGTGTCGTGCTTTGTCCGAAAGATAATCATTTCTCCTTAAGTTGAAGTTTCGTGACGTCAGAATGTTGTAGGAAATACAAATGCGCGTTTTAACCATTCTACTCTTTATATTAATGTCGACAAGGTGTCATTTAGTCGGAAATCGGACAAAACAACTCATGAACCTCAACAACTCAATCACTCCTCAACAACATAATCACTAACTTAACTTACGTAACGATTAACGTAAATCACTTTTCCCCCCCATTTCGTTCTATTTACAAGATAGGAATGCTCCAGGTGGCGTCGTAGGGGGTTTCATTCAGTAGCGCATGGCTACTTTACTATACCTTGACACCGCTGTTACGAATAGAGCAGCATAGCCGTTCCGAGTTTAAGAGGGTAGCAAGGCACTTTAGTGGGCATACTGTATGTGTAGGGTGCCCCCAAAATACTGACCTAGGCCCTTAATCCTTAAATATTGATCAAAGATATATACAATAAATTACAAAGTTGCGTAAAAAAGTACAGAAATTTATGGTATCGATTAAAATTTTCAGAAGATTTAACATAAATAAATACAAAATTAAAGTTTTTACACGGCTTCCTTACAAAACATTGCCAATTAGTACAATGTTTCGCTTGCATTAATGAGGTGGTGTACAAAATTTTAGTGTTTCATAAAAAAAAAAGGCTCAGAAATATGAAAATGAATATACATGAACTTACAACACTTTTCATTAGTTATTAGTTAACTTTAAATAAAGGATGTCTGGTAGTGATCCGGTAAAAAAAAGGCCTTTAACTCATATCATTTAAAAGAAATAGGCCGGTTCAGGCTCTCAGTCATTCACCGTCAGAGAAATACGTGAAACAGGAGTACTTACCCTCGATTCTTTAACCGCTAGACTGGAACTGTCGGCCTTTTTTATCACAAGCGTCAATTTTGCTGTATAGCAAAGGCACAAACTACAGTAAAATCTCAGTACAACGAATCTCAAGGAACCGAAGATTAAATTCGTAATACTGAAAAGTTCGTTCTATCGAAATTTCATTATAACCAAATTCGCACACTGTGTTTTTTAATGGTAGATATAGTTTATTCGTTATATTGAAATATTCGTAAAAACGAAAAGGAAAATTCAGTAAACGAATAATATATATATATATATATTACTTGTTGATATATTTTATTCGTTATACTGAAATATTCGTAAAAATGAAGTTCGTTATAACGGGATTTTACTGTATCGAAATGAGATCTAAAATTATTGCGTCGATAGGATGCATTAACTTCTCGCCATAACAAAAAATCTCATGAAACTTATTTTTAAATATCAAATCAATATAAAATTTCTCGTAATTTTTTTTTTCTAACTGTACGTTTCAAAACACACGTATAAGCTCTGTGTTCTCCTTGAACGAATCGAGAGAAAACAGAACTGTAAAATTCACGAAGGGATGAAGGGTGTAGATGCAAAGCTCACTCTCTACCTAACCTAAGGCGACCCCATTTCTAAACAGTATTTTGGGGACAAATCAAGCATTGTCCTCGAAGCCAAGGAAAACTTGGGGACATTAGAAAATATTTTTGGGGACTTATTCGAGGACACAACCTATTACCATGTATACCAGTATACACATACTATAAATCTTACTGACTTTGATACTTAAAAAATCTGGAGTGACTCCACTCGACTTTCCGAACACTTACGATTAAGATCATTACCAAGCACTTAAATAAATTTTAATCGATGAATCATTCAAACATATATACCAAATTGAAACTCAATGGAATGCACCGTTTAAACGCTAGCGCACTTTCAAGAAATTCCCCCCATAGGCCATAATGTAAAAGAAATCTTTGTCGTAGCCCTGTAGAAAAACTATAAGTCCTATACACACCCAAATCAATACCGGTCTTGCAACGGTGGTTTATAACATATATACCCAATTTGAGCTCAATCGAATCTACCGTTTAAACGCTAGCGCACTTTCAAGAAATTCCCCCCATTGGCCATAATGTAAAAGAAATCTTTGTCGTAGCCTCGTAGAAAAACTATAAGTCCTATACACACCCAAATCAATACCGGTCTTGCGACGGTGGTTTATGACATATATATCCAATTTGAGCTCCATCGAATGCTCCGTTCAGGAGCTATCGTGTTCACTCACATACACACAAACACACACACACACACACACACACACACACACACACACATACACACATACATACATACATCTCGTAAAAATAGCATAAATGGATTCAGAAGCCCTCAAAACGTGTAAAAACACCAAAATCTCGAAGTCGAATTTTTTCATGATTACAATACTTTCCTTACATGGTACATGTTCCGAAAGTAAAAAGAACTCTAATAGCTTTTTATATCAATTGTGTATTCTTATTTCTAATAAATTAATGGAAGCATTTCATTCATTTGTAAATATTTATTTAAACCAGAAATAGGAAAAGAACATCCCGTTGAAATATTGCAATTCATTCAAAATTTAACTCTTGGCATAAGTATTAGTGTTTTTCAGAAGACATTGCTTTTTACACTCGCTCATCTTGGGATAATTTTTCACGAAACAATTTAGATACCTTCTAAAAAAGTATTCTAGTGCAAGAAAAATTTCGTACGTCCATTTCATATTGAAAGCATGATTCTTCGTGAAAAGGGATTTATCATTAACAGAACTGAAATGGGAAATCTGGCTCAGAGTCGAATACTTTTTTGAATGTATGTACACGCTACACACACAATGACAACGAACGTTTTCAGAGATCCAATTTCATTGTTTTTCTGTAGAAGGCGCTTTTAGTTGTTTTATTTTATTTCTTCAGTTTTTTTCTGAAAGATATAAACTAAACGGAAACTTCCAGGGAAAAAAAGTACAAATCTTTAGATTTGGGGATGTTTCGCGTCCGCAAGAAGTCAAAGTATTTTTGTGGACAAAATGAAAAAAAGATCAATATTTGGGGACTATCCTCGAATTTAGAAGACGTATGGTCACCTTAACTTAACCCAGTTCTCAAAGAAACGCAAAAAAAAACAAAACAAAAAAATACCTGACTACTGAGAAACTTTAGTGAGCGAATACCTATATTAAGAAACCCTCCCCACCTCCTTCAAAAACCCACTTTTTAAGGCACCGATTTTTTACCCTATCTACTTAATGGGATAATTAGATCCCCCAGAAGAGTCTACGCGACCCTCTACGAGCGACCGGACGCGGTCCGAAAAATTTCGAGCATTTTTCCGGAAATAAAGAAAACAAAAAACCAGGCGTTCTAAATCAAAAAGCAGGTGCAAGCGCACGAACACATCCCGTACAAATCTTGTAGTTGGGAGATGAGGCATGTCTAAGAAAACAGTGATTTTACCGTTGGACTCGCGCATGGATAGGATCGAGTCACACGAAAACGGAAATTCGGGGAGAGAGTGGGCTGTTACGTTTGGTTGTGGGAAAACCCAAAAAAGCAAGCAGAGAGAGAAGTACTCTCGGAGGGAGAAAAAAGAATAAACAGTCCGAAATTTTAAATATTTTATTAAAATTAAAGTTTTAAAAAATATGTTTGTTTAATTTCGTATGTATTAGTATGCAATTGCATAAATAATACAGCGAATTATATTTCCTAGAATTTCATTTTCTTGCTTATCAAATGCTTACACTTCTTTGAGCGACCACCCCTCTTAAAGACCGACCGAAACGGAGGGTGGTCGCTCCCGAACACTTTCACTGTATTATTAACAAATTGGACTCTTTTTTTTTCTTTTGTGATATATTTGTTGGCCCCACCATGGACGAGTGGATGAGACACTGGAAATGGTAGACGGCTGAAGTATGAAGGTTCCGTGTTCGAGTCCAACGCACTGATGTCGAGCTGATCGTCAGGACTTTTGGGCGGTTTTCTCCAGATGTACAGTTTCTTAACCGAACAGCAGATCCCATTGTAAAAGGGTGAGGAATGAAAACGTCCAAACAAAGTTAATTTTTACAATGGGGGGGGGTAACGTTTTGCTAATTTTATAATTAGCTGTAACGTGAATACGCGTTAAAAACCTTTAAAAAGTCCTCCGAACAAGGTACTGTCCCTCACCCCTCCCCGTAGTCAGATGCTCCTCATATAGACATGCAATAACACAAAAATATGTTTGTTGGCATAACAACAACTTGTACATAGTTCTAAACACGTAATCATTCTGGTAAAGCTAGAATTCAAACTTAGATATGGAAAATGTGAGTTTGGGAGAAGTGGAGAACGGGACTTTTGCATCTGCACCCCTCCAGATAAAATAATGAAAGTAAAAAAAAAATAAAAAAAATAGGAAGACAACAAATTGAATGATTTAACCCCTTGCGCAAAAGGGACGTTCGTGCGTGCGTACGTTTTTATAACGTCGTACATGAATACCATGGACGTACCCGCGTACGTTCGCGGTATTATTGTAGACAATTTTTTTCTACCCGGTATTCTTAAACACAGTACAGATATCTGGTATTCTAAGACGTGTTTTTTTCACATCGCGATATTTTTAGCCTTCATTTTCACTCGCTAGATGGCATTAGTAGTGACTGAGTTAAACAGCACTTAATAATCAGATATTACGGTCCCTTTATAGATAAATTGGCCTGGTGCGCAAGGGGTTAATAGTGAAACTTTTTAAATAGTGTTGCGGATGTTCGAGCATTGTTACAGTAATTTACATTATGAAGATACACTCTTAACACTAGTGTTCTTGTGTGGACGCTGAATGCGAGAGCGTAGTGATGACTTTTCCCGGAAATTCGATTTACGAAATAATTCAATTCCTTTGTCCATTAACGAAAGAAATTCCAAGGATACACACCGATGCTGATGCGTAGCATGCATAGGTGCTCATAAAGGTGCAGGGAGGTGCCATCCCCTCCCCATACTAGTTTCCAGGGAAAATACATATAGTACCACAACGATTTACGGCAGAAGTAGTTCAACACTGAAATACAGTATCTTTCCAGGCAAGATCCCTAACTTCTTGCCCCCCTCCTGCAACAAACAGTCATATGGGCATCCATGGTAACATGCATTCTGAAGAATATCTTTCAGCACTTAGATAAGATCCTGGAGAACTCGGCGCTGCTAGAAGGCTTGGCGACTCAGTTTTCGATTTTGGCCACGGTCACTATGGTCACTTCGCTCTCGGAGGACTTCTTCATCTTCCTGCCGTTCTTCGGGAACCACACCTCCTCGAGGTTCAGGAAAGGAGCCTCGAAAAGCAGGTGGAACGTCACGGATAGGCAAAGCGTCAGCGTCAGCGTCCCCAGGAACTCGTAGAACTGCAAGTGATAAAAAAGAATTCAAAAAGTTAACGCCTGAAGTTGTCTGCGTTTAGATTAAGTTGAGGGTGTTCTACCTGAAGAAGGATTGCCGTCAGAGGACTTTTGAACAGTTTTAAAAACAAATCAATGCTGTTAAACACTCGGAAAAAATTAATGTTTCTCCACCCTATGCACTAACAGTCGCAAAAATAGGGTTAAATGTCTCCCCGACGCTGAAAAAGTACAGCCGTTGCTCTATTTAACTACCAGCATCAAGACGTTCGACCGAAACGCCAATCGCGTACCACAGAGCTAATAAACATTTCAGGCACAACAATTCGATCGACCGCCAAGTTGCTGGTCATTAAATCAAATTACGGCAAACGGTTGTACTTTTTCAGTGCTAGGCAGTATATAGTAATTACCAACTGATATATCCGACTGGTCAGTCCGAGGCATATATTCACCCGTCAACCGTTGAGAAAAAGTTATTGAACCTGCGGTATTATCTGAACCTAGGTTGAAACGGGTTTTCCCAGTCACGATAATCCCGGTTGAAATCGGAACTGGTCACTGGCCATTGGTCAAATGTCCATAAAAAATTGCGAGTTCCCATCACGGGGAACGCCCTCTCAATTGTTTTCCTCCCCCCCTTAGATATCTCTTTCTCATTAAGGAAGAGAAGAACCAGTTCTTCGAAAGGATGGTTGCTGGGAAACTAATTTTTGCAGGAAATCTAACTGTGAATGCTATGTCAGTTGAACTCAGCTCTGCATGAGTTTTTCCAACTTGAATATGGGGGGTCGATTCTCCCCGTATCGGTTGAAAACACAAGTCGTCAAATCTGTCCCGCCTTGAGGAGGAGCGTTAGCCGACTCTCATGATTGGCTCAACAAGGTTAGGAACACATTAGAAAGTTGTTAGAGCAGTTGATAGCGAACAACTCGCTCGAGAAAGTTGAAAGCTAACCACCGTCTAGCTTCGAACAACTGAGGGAGAACAGACGTCCTGGATATACAGCTCGGTCATGGGTGAATACCATTTGAGCTTTCGATCGAGAGAGTTTGCCGTTAAGGCTGATCTTTGAAGAAAAAAAAACTCAGTTTTTAGTCTTGGTACACAAATTGAAATAAACTAATAGCACCGTGGTCTCCCAAAAATTCCAGAGGGTTCTTCATAAGCTGCTTCACATACTGCAATAAGCGAAAAAGCTGTGCCTTTTGTGAAATTTTCAGAAAAAATTCTTAAACAGGGATCGGAACTGCAGGATTTTTCGAAGTGTGGCACGTTTTGTAAAAATTTCCGATGTTTAAGAATTTTTTCTAGAAGTTTTGAAACGGATACAGGTTTATCGTTTATTTCAGTATGCAGTACAGCTTGTAAAGAGACAGTTTCAAAATTTTGACGTGCCTGATATCATTAGTTTATTTGTACTTATGCACCAAAATCACATGATTTTTTTCGAACGACACCGTTAACCTTCCGTGGTAGACGGTGAATACGGCCGTGACAGCCTAACTGCTGTGTTGTAGTACTATGTCGGGGCGCATACTTACGATGTCGTAATGATGGAAGTGTAGCAGCTGCCTCCGGAGCCCGTTTCTCATCCAGAGCACGGGGAAGTGGAGTATGTAAGTGGAGTACGACAGACGGCCCAGAGGCACGAATAGGTCCCAGGACAGGAACTTGTTGATGATGCCTGCAAATAACAAAGGAAATGAGTGAATTGTAATGATAATCTACGCATTGACAAGTATGGACAGCTTTATCTGTTAAAAGTGTTTCAATCCATTCAAGGTATTTAGTATTAAAAAGTCTGGAGTGACTCCACTCGACTTTCCGAACACTTACGATTAAGATCATTACCAAGCATTTAAATAAATTTTAATCGATGAATAATTCAAACATATATACCAAATTGAAGCTCGATCGAATGTACCGTTTAAACGCTAGTGCACTTTCAAGAATTTCTCCCCATAGGCCATAATGTAAAAGAAATCTTGGTCGTAGCCCTATAGAAAAACTATAAGTCCTATAAACATCAAAATCAATACCGGTCGTACAATGGTGGTTTATAACATGCATACCCAATTGGAGCTCAATCGAATGTACCGTTTAAACGCTAGCGCACTTTCCAAAATTTTCCTCCATAGGCCATAATGTAAAAGAAATCTGGGTCGTAGCCCTGTAGAAAAACTGTAAGTCCTATACACATCAAAATCAATACCGGTCTTGCGAAGGTGGTTTATAACATGTATACCCAATTGGAGCTCAATCGCATGCCCTGTTCAGGAGCTATCGTGTTCACTCACATACACACAAACACACATACACACACACACACACACACATACACACATACACACATACACACATACATCTCGTAAAAATAGCATAAATGGATTCAGAAGCCCTCAAAACGTGTAAAAACACCAAAATCTCGAAGTCGAATTTTTTCATGATGACAATACTTTCCTTACATGGTACATGTTCGGAAAGTAAAAATCAGAAAAGGTTAGCACTTGATTGGCCGTCGGAATAGACATTATTTCCTGTTCAAGGTGTTACAGTCCATACAAGGCGTTTGATATAAAAAAGTAGAAAATTTTAGCCTTTACTTGACCAATCGAATAGACAGCATTACCTGTTTAAGGTGTTCCAGTCCATACAAGGCGTTTGATATAAGAAAATTAGAAAATTTTAGCATTTACTTGACCAATCGAATAGACAATGTTACCTGTTCAAGGTGTTCCAGTCCATACAAGGCGTTTGATATAAAAAAGTTAAAACATTTTAGCCTTTACTTGACCAATCGAGTAGACAACGTTACCTGTGCAAGATGTATCAGTCCATCACGGCGTTTGATAAAAAAATTACATAAGATTAGCATTTACATGGCCAATGGAATAGACGTCACCCCTTCAAGGCTTTTCAGTCTATTCAAGGCGTTTGGCATAAAAAATCCAGAAAAGTTTACCACTTAATCGAACAATGAGTTAGACAACATTACATGTTCAACGTCATATTTCAATTCATTCAAGGCGTTTGGTGAAAAACATGAGATTTTTTAAAAATTTTATTTACTTGTTAATGGAATGGACAGCGCTGTTCGTTCAAAGCGTTTGGTGTAAAAAATTAGAGAAGTTTAGCTTTTAATTGGATAGTGGAATAGACAACATTACCTATTCAAAGCGTTCCAGTTGATTCAAGATGTTTTGTGTAAAATATCGGAAAAGTTTTTCATTTACTTGGCTAATGGAACAGACAACGTTATCCGTTCAATGTGTTTGGTGTGAAAAAATAAATCAGAAAATTTTAGCTCTTAATTGGCTAATGTAACACACATTGATTATTCAAAGTGTTTCAGTTGATTCAAGGCGTTTAGTGTAAAAAATCAGAAATTTTTTTTCATTACCTTGGTTAACTGAAAGGACAACAATATGCGCTCAAGGTGTTTGATGTAAAAAAAGGGAAGAAAGTTTAGCCCTTAATTGGCCGATGGAATAGACAACATTACCTGTTCAAAATGTTCCTGTTGATTCAAGGCGTTTGGTGTAAAAAATCAGATTTTTTTTTTCATTTACTTGGTTAATGGAATTGTTTATGATTATGATGTTAATGAAATTGTTGGTTAATGGAAAAAAAAATTTAGAAAAGTCTTGCATTAACTTGGCCAACGGAATGGACTTGACTATTTATGCGTTCGTTACCTCCTTTTCCTATGATGCACATGTAGACTATCCATGCGATGCCCATGGCCCAGGCTGTCCTGTGAAAGATGGCGTACGTCACATCGACCACTTTGGTGGGGATATTGCCCCGGTTCCACTCATAGGCGCTGTACAGAACGGTCAGATTGCAGGCGATAGCCGCGCACCATCCCAGCACTTGATAAAGCTGGAAGAACAAGAGGGAAGTGACTCTGGATGATCGGGGATATCACTCTCCAAATATAAACCCTCTGAAAATCAAGTGAACACGCTTAAATCGAAAAAGCGAAAAAAAAAAAAAACCGATACATTGCAGAGCGATCCGTTTGCATCGAAACCTACCGGTAGTTCCGCAAAAGTGCTCTTTAAGTAGTCTTTTTTTCTGAGAATTCCCCTTCTCGCTTATTGTTCAAGTCACGCATATTTCGCTCAGCTCTTGTGATCGAAAAGTGCTCCTAAAGGCGAAGCACACTTTTGAAAACTGCGCCAAAAATCGCCCCGACTGATCGAATTTCGCTTGTTTGGTTTAAGCGTGAAGATAAACAAGGCTCATAAATCTTGCCAAACACAGCTTTTATAAAACACTTTCGAACACTGTGTTTGAAATGCTACTACAGAGTTACGCTGATTCCTGACTCACCGATTCTGTAACCATTCTAGATAACCACTCCAAGATAAAACTTTCATCGTCATTACTCCAAAAAGACACTAGAACTTGTAGCCTAATAGCATCTACATCATTTATACGATACGCTTGAAATTTTCCATAATTATGTATAAAAATATATAGAAAACAATCTGCGCTCCTTAAAAAAATCTGAAACTCTACCCGTTCCCTCATTTTAAAGAGATTTTTCGCTATTTCCAGCACTATTTATTTCCGAGAATACAAAAAGGGGAATCGTTTGCGCGACAAAATGAGCTGTCGCACTGGACGTGACGTCCTATTGAAGTCACAGTCATGAGGCTTCGAAAAGAAAGTTGCAAATCCAATTCGTTTAAAATAATTTTAATAGATAACAAAGTTTAATTTTTTTTATTTAAATGATATGTCTGCATGAAGTATTGATATACGAGAGGCTGTTCACGCAAAACGAAATCGTTCGAATGCAAAAAGTTTACGCACGTTTCCAAAAGAGCAGGAAATTTTATTTGTGATTGCCTCCACAACGGTCTTTGACTTCTAGTAAGTAAATATCAATAAAGTGTAACAAATAAGTAAATATCAATGAAGAACAGTCCATAGAAATATATGTACTGAAAGCCTTTAGGCTTTCCTTCTTTTCATGCTACGAGAAGAGGTTGTTTCTATAAAGTTTGTTGGAACATTAAACCAAGGTTTGAAAAAACCGTTTTTTTTTTAAAAAAAAAGCCCATCCCACTTCTGCCACCATCTAAATCCCGGGTTTCACCAGTCTTTTTTTTTCCCAGGAAACTTTTGAATCTTGATTTCATTTAAATTTTCTATCTAAAAATGGGTCAGTTTTAAATGTGATCTCAGGAAAATACTTTAACCTAATGTGAAATTTTAACGTTAGAAGGTGCGTCAGACCCTTATTTATTTTTGTTGTTTTTAAATTGAAGAGGTCAATTTAATGCGAACTCCCGACGTGAAAACAAGAGCACCCGCATTCTAAGCAACAAGAGAATTGTGAGATGTTCTTCCATGAAAAAACAAAACATAAAACAACTCACCGGTTTAATATCCACTTTCCTGTAGTGAAGGACTATGTATCCCAGGGCGAGACCCACACAGTAGGCTCCCATATGCGGGTAAGGCCGGAAGTACATCAAGTCGCATTGCAGCATGGTGAACCTAAGAAAGAAATTCAAGGACTTCAGCAAACACTTCTCTGCTAAAACCTCTATTTTCAAATCTGCGCTTCAAAGGGTTATGGCATTGAGATAACACTCATGGTAAACGTTCTAAGGGTTCGATTGCAGCGACTTACGCCTCGTTCGGAGTGAAGTACAGCAAAGTCGGGTAGAAGTCGTGCAGGACGGTGAGAAGGGCCACGATGCCCATGCAGGCCACAGTCAAGAGGCCCATCACCATGAATCCAACGGCGGGCCACCTAGCGGAGAAAGAAAATATAAGTTATACGCAACAAGAATTTAAAAAAAAATTCCATTTAAAATTCCATAAAATTAAATAAAACCATTCTCGAGCAGATCACCCCGTGCACGTGGCAGACATAGAGTAGAAGTAGGAAACAGAGAGCGCTTTTGCAACCCTGACTTGAGCCACTTGTCCTAGCCGCTGACTTATTGTGGCAAAGATCTCACTCACAAAGTTCTTGGACATCCGACTTGCCACAGTTTTCTAGCGTGCTCATTTTCGTAATCACCGTTAACGTTTTTAAGGAAAAATTATACATAGCTGCTCTGAATATTAATGCGATTCATGATTTGCAAAAAGTTCTCGAATAACACTACACAGGTGTGTGAAGGTTTTTTTTTCATATTTTGAAAATATACTTTTTATAAATTAAGATTTTTTTTCAATGTACCTACATCCACTAAACTTTGGCGATCTTATTTTTACTCCAAAACTGCTTGTAATGCGTATGTTAACAGTCCATTTGTCTAGTAGTTGTCACTTACCACTCGCCAAAGAGGGTAGTGAAGCATACGTTCAGCATTTCTGCTCATTTCCATACGTTGGTGGATCCAGAGAGGGTGGGAACAAGGGCACCTGCACCTCCCTCTTTCCAGACGAATAAAAGATTGACTTAACCTCTTCGGATCTGACAAAAATCTCACGTCTCAAATTAAAGAGCAATCTCACAATTGATTTATTTTAAAACTTATTGCACTTAAAAACGACCTGTAAAAAGCGTATTTTCAAATATGTTTCGAATAAAAAACTGATTCCCAATCTCTGTTGCAGTACTAAAAAGTTGTTATCATCCATAAACGAAGACTGTCAAGACACTTTTAAAGGTATAGGATGTCCTACAAGTTCTTTCCAGCTACACCCTCCAAAAAAAGTATTCGAGCAAGAGGGAAATTTCCTATTTTAGATTCGCGAATAATAATTGAGTTTTTGAAAAACGCACAACTTGATAGAAATATGGAAAGTCATATTTATACATAGCCTAATTCATATTCTATAATAAATAATTTTTAATATACGAAACCAACGTAGGAAATTTCTCTCTTGCTCGAATACTATTTTTGGAGGGTGTACATGAATTTCGGAAAAAAAAATATTCACAAATTCAGCTAATGAATTTTCAACAATTCATTCAAAATTCTTTTGTGCAACGGCAAACAAAACTAAAATAACAGCAAACAAAAATAAAATATGTGCGTCATGGTGTAGGACTGACACATTCACATGCATTAAAATCATTTGTTCAGAAATTAAAGAATCGACGCATATATACGTCCATTCAGAACTACAATTTTTTTTTAAAAATCTTTAACAATGGAAACAAAAATATGCATGCTCCACCTCCACATATGTGGACCTCTGGAACGAAGAAGTTATTTTGTAAATTCAAATGAAGCTATGCGAATATGAAAAGAATCCAAGTCGCTACTTACTTGTACAGAGGTATCAGAATAAACGGAGCCAGGAAGTAGAAATGCATGTCTGAAGCGATGTACCAAGTATGAAGCAAGCACTGGAAAATTTGACAACATTAGAGACATTAACAACAGTAGAGATAAAGAGAACATTAGAGAAAAAATTAGCCGTTTTCGAAAAATGCACACAGCTTTTTTTCCCCTACAAAATGTTGTAGAATAAATAATAATTTTCGTTGATATTCTGTTGTTTCAAGAGCATTATTCGATTAGCTACATCTGAAATTTTGTTTTAATCAACAACACACTTTTTTTATAGTTACTTTTCAACGATGGATCCATGGATTAATATTCAAAATAATGTAACATCCACGTGGCTAAAGCCGTCAAAAACGTTCCAATTTTTTCGACACTAGACGTCGCTGCCTTTGCGAGAGGAATGGAATGTTGCCGCAAGTGCGGAGAAAACAAAATGCAAAATAACCAGGATAGCACTAAGAATCCGAGTATTTTTAAAACGCCAGTTATTCATGCTCTATTGGTTTCATATTTATGTATTTTTATTTTTCGATTCTAAAAGAATTCTAGGATGATTTCAGTTTTCTTTGGACTGTTGAATAAATTAACTGCCAGCAAATGGACTCTCTACTAGAACCATTCTAGCAATATGGCTTTTGGATTTCATCTCTTGACTACATAACTTTGATTATTATTATTATTATTTGAATATTATTATTATTTTTAGAAACATTCTAACAACATGACTTTTGGATTTCATCTCTAGACTTCATAACTTTGATTATTATTATTAAATTTTAGAAGGCCAATAAATTGTTTTGTTTTGAAACATCTGAATAAAATGAATAAATAAATAAAATTAACACTTCAAATAGTAATTCAGGCAAAAATATAATATCCTAACAAATTGTTTGTTATTATAACCGCTAGATGGCAGCAGCAAATAATTTATCCCTCCATCAAAACTTTGATAATTTTAATTCGATCTCCACGCTCGACTATATAGGCTTACCATGTCGTCGAAATGGGTCCACGTGTTGATGGGGATGATCAAAGCTTGCCACCAGTATTTCTCGCAGTTTCCGACTTGGTGACCGATGACGTCCTTGAAAAGGGGTCCCGATCCCAGCAGTGGGAGGATGAACATGACTAGCAGGGTCCCCGCTACCGGAGGAGTCAACCTAAACGAGAAAACCAAAAAACCGTTCCATGGGTGCGCCATTGATAAAGAACATTTTCTAAGCCCCCACTTAAAATTATTTTAGGAATATCAATAGCAATGTGTTTCATTCAGCTATGTTCATTTTAAGCTTAACAAAACTGTAAAAGTGAGTTTAATTACTCCTGCAGGAAAAATTGGTTAAGGATTTTATTTATTATGGTAGTGAATAAAATTTGTTTTAATTTTTTGGCAACTGATAGAGTTTACCGTTTATGAAATACATATATTATCGTACGATACAGTTACGCTGATCTATGACTCACTGACTCTCTAACAATTCCGGCAACTACTCCAAGATAAAACTTTTACTACCATTATTCCAAAAAGATTAAAAAGTTAAATACAAAAACTTAATAAAATCTGCACCGTTTGAAAAATTTTATAATTATGTATAAAAATAAAGAAAATAATCTGCACTACTTTAAAATCTGAAAATCCACCCGTTCCCTAAGTTTCAAGCGATTTGCAGCTGTTTTCAACTCTTATTTTTCTCTGTGAGTAAAAAAAAAAAAAAAAAGTGAATGATTTGCTTGACAAAATTGGGTGTATCAGGTGATAATGACGTCATACTGAAGTCACGGTTATCAGGCGTTGAAGAGAAAATTATGATTGGAATTCGCTACAGGGGCGTAGCATGAGGAATTTTTTGCCATACAAAATGTATATTCTTCTCTCCCTTATCACACACATGTATGCATATATGTGAGTTGCAGTAGTCGTACCCCCCCCCTCCCCCCCATGAAAAATTTCTGGCTACGCTCCTGGCTTAAAACAGTTGTTCCAGATTAGCCAGTTTAATATTTTTCACGATGCTTGTGTGTAGTGGAATTTGTGACGTCATCGAAAATGGCCATTTCTCGAATTCTGATTCATAATTCAAGCCTAAAAATAGACATAATGGAGGGCAGTATTTCGATGTACCCATATAAAGTACCCATACCGAAGTACCCATCTTAAAGTGCCACTCCCTTAAAAAGTCCTCCGACCAAGGCACCCCCAGCCGTCGCACAGTGGAGTATTCGTATCAAAATCCTGGCCAAAAGTCGAAAATTTTAAATTTGTTTAAAAACAGTAATATATATGTTTTTGGATAGCCTAGTAACTGATGCATCATGTAATGCATGTTTTTCGACCCTAATTCATATCCAAAAAATGCAACACTCAGTTTAAAAGCAAGTTTCTTCATTTACGGCAAGAGATTTCAGCGTTTTCTATTACTTCGTCTTGCATTTTTTACTGGCTCTTTAAATTAATTGACTGATTTGATACTAAGTATAATTGTAGTAAAGTATATATGTATTTTAATTATATGTATCTATTAGCTTGAAAAAATAATATGACTTTATTAAAAAATATTGGAAACTTTTTTTTTCTAATTTTTTTTCAAAAATCCACATTTCAAAAAGCTTTTTGAAGGGGTGTCGCGGCTTGTCGCGCCTAATTTCAACTATAATCGAAATTATTACAGTATTGAGTGTCTATTCCAAGAAAAAAATGTTCCCCCAACATCCACCATTTTTATAAAAAAAATTATTTATATAACACCATTTTTATTTCTTCGATAATTTTTCGACGGGTGATCGCAAAAGGAATACAAACATACGCGCTTGTATTTCTCATAAACTATAAATTATGTGCAAGTGTTTGGATAAAGGTATATAAAATTTCATTTCAGTTAAGATTTAACATCGATATTTTAAATTCAGTATGTAATTTCTTATTTTTCTGATGTAAATTTGCTATAAGAAGAAAATTTCTACAATTGCTATAAGAAGAAAAATTCCAAAATTGCCCTTTCTTAGTCCTGTAAATAGTCCCATCTATTTACAGCATAGTTTTCCATTTATGTCGTAAATTGGGTCCAAAGCAAAAGCTCTCCATTTTTGGATCTCAAAGGTTGGCACCTGTGACTTCGGGCATTTTAGTGTGAGTGCGTAAACAGAAAACACGTGCTAGCTCTTTAAGTCATTTTGAAGTGCTGGCTTGAAATAAATTACTTTCTCCTCCAGCTTGGAATGAGATTTTATGGGTTTCAAGTAGGCTTCTTTTAAGCAGTGTCCTTTTAGCTGCTCTAGACAAAGGCCAACGAAAAAGAGCAAGCCTTATTACAGTGAGACTCTACAACTACTCTGTCAGAGGGGGCCGATGGTGGTCTCTCTCTCTCTCTCTCTCTTTCAAAAAAAAAAAAAAAAAAAGGGTGATTCTGAGTGAAGACGAATATTAGAGTTCAAAAGAATCAGAATGAAAAAGTTAATCTTCAGAAGTCATTAGAAAACTAAGATCTCTATAGTAACTACATTTAGATAAGTAAAAAATCTAAAAATTTTTATGACAAAAATTGATTTGTAGATAAGTAGTATTATATTTATAAGTATTATTAAAATGTTACATTGATATATTTTTTAATGTGGTTAAGGCACAGCTACACGGCTATTTGCCTAACGGGAAGGTTGCCTTGGGCAGAGGGCTTTTTAAGGGGTTCTAATGCGTATTCACGTGACATCTGGAGAAAATAGCCCAAAACTCCAGACCGTTAGATCGACAGCCGCGTGATATTACATTTATAAGTGGCATTATACAATAGCAGTACTTCTTAGTAAGGGACACTCCCCGGACAAGACATTTGTTAGAAACCAACTTCGAGTCGTTTAGCGATATATCGCCAAATTTGGCGACAACACGCTTTTTTATATAATTTAAGAAGTACATAATACTAAAAAGTAAGTCAAAAGTCGACAGCAATGATTTTAACGTTAAAACACATGAAAAATATTTTTGGCCAGGATTTTGACACAAATACTCCACTGTGCGTCGTCTTGGCTTTCACTAACAAAAAAATATTACTTAAAATATCACTGCATATAAACCAAAAATATTTTATTAAAAAACTCAATTGGTGTTTAAAAGATGAAAAAAAATTCAAAGTTTGTAGAAGAGAACACATGAAAGGTACTTGTCGTACAGAACGTACGTTTCGAGAGAATAATGTTCACCCTTCATCAACTGCAAATAAGTTCTATCTGCTGGTACTAGGAACAGAAGAGTGAGAACTGGACATATGTCCTTAAAGATAAGTAATCTTTTACGTGCGTTATTTTTCAAAGTTTTAATTATTTTATTTTTAGCTCGTAAAATTACAAAACGGGAATAATATTCCATTGCACTTGCCTCCAGATTCTGTGCAGATAATACCGAACATAGTTCAAATGTCCGTTATCTTTCTCCAGAGATTTCAGGTTAGAATGAGCAACCAAGAAAGCCCTGAAAAATATGCATAAGACAAATATACAAACAAAAACAATGATATCTAACAATTATTCTACAATTCATCGAACAGTAATAAAGATTTAGTTTAATTCTCCTTAAAACGGTTAAAATTTTCAGATTTCACCTCTTACCCGAGAACGAAAAATGTGTCCACTATGACCCAAGCATTGATGATGGTTCCAAAAGTGACCTCGTCCAGCGTGGCCTGAGCATTCTTGATCCGAGCTGCAAAAATCACAGAAAGTAAAAAAATTGGCGAAGGTATCTTAACATACTGACGAATAAAGCCAGCAGGGCGCAATCAGGGCCGTATTACCCAATAGGCTTAGCAGGCTTCAGCTAGTGATGGGCATGAATGGATAGAACTATTCGAATTTATGAATTATTGGACGCATTCGAAACAATCGATTTTGGAAAATCGATACGAACTTCGGACGCTCGGCACATACCATTAGAATATCGGACTAGCACATGCTGACATTCGAATAGTCGAATAGTAAAACGATTAATCGTGAATACGATTCGAATAGCGAAACGATTAATCGCAAAAACAATTCGAATAGTGAAACGATTAATCGCGAATAGTTGTTGTTGTTGTTGTTGTTGCTCTTGCCCTCTGGCAACCGCGTTGCGGAGGCAGGTCCCCTATATAGGCAGGCGATGGGCCGAAGGAGCGGCTTCCATTACAATGAGCCCCAGTGGGAGGAAGTCCCTCTTAGCTCGGGGTCCCGTAATTTTGAACCCATTCCAGAGGAGGGACTAACCCCCTGAAATCGGCATCCCCAGAAGTATCGTTTAACAACTCGGAGGACTTTGGAGCCACGACGGATTTTACGTGCACCCGCTCCCATTAGCGTACACGGTTCCACAGCGGACGGGCCGAGAGGGGGAAATCCCTCCCAAGCACTGGCCAAGCCAGATGCTGCTTCACTTGCCGTGTTCTTATGGGAACGGAGTTTAGCGCCCAGTCCACTGCGGGACTCGCGAATAGTAAAAATCATGAATATTCACTATTTGATTAATCGATTATCGATACTATTCGAAATCGATTAGAATAATCACTCGAATGCACACCAGCCTATGAACCCCGATAATTTTACGAGCTCCACGGCAGAAATCAAAAGGAAAAAAAATAATATATCGAAACATTGAAATTTATTTTAGTGTTGATCCACTTGTGCAAGTCTGTGAAGGGGGTTCTTATCACACGAAAAATTTGTTGGCCATTTCTGGATTGAAATTTCGATGGACACGCACTGGACATTTTGAGGTTAGTTATACCAGCTAAAGATTTACGTGATGCTTTCCATGGGGTGCATTTATATAGGCAGTCGACAGGTTATGATGCATTTTGCTAAATTCGATAAAGTAATGAGCGTTTTGAGAAATACGTCTACCTGAAGGTCAGTGGTCAGAACCTGACTCAAGCAGGGGACAGACAAGGTAATTCTCCTGTCCCCCTGCGAGTCAAAAGGGGTCCCAAAACACGGAGGGAAAAAAAAACCACTCTCATCCAGAACAAATAGATGGTTGTTTTCTATGTCCTGAAACTAGAAGAATAGATCGTAGAATGATGCGTTTCGTTTCTATGCACAACTGGTATACAGACGAAATGGTCAAGAATTTCTAGACCGTAGTGCACTAGCTCATCCCAGCAGAATGACTCGTTCGTGTAAAGAGAAAGGATCGTTCGATTTTTGGAGCACTAGAATGACCGTTTCTGAGTCTGCCCGCTAGCGTACGCAGCGATTGACAGATGTTTTCATGCGGGTACAAGCAACCGATGATAGAGGAGAGATGTAAAAATTGGGTAAGTGGGTCCAGAAGTGTCTCGTTCTATGATCTGGTATTCATGGGGAGTATATATAGACTCCTAAATTCTAGATCCACCCATTATTTTCTAGATGTCAGTGGCATTCTTTTTTTCGGTGACTCAAGAAAAGTTCCTGCTGTATTTTGAATGTTTTATTTCTAGAAATGTGTTATTAGAAATGTGTTGTTTCTAGAAAAATTTTCCTTTCTCTCTGCTTAAAGATTCTCTAAAAATGTTATTTAACTATACCGAAAAAAAGGTTACAATAAAACATTTTGAGTAAAATGATGAATGTTTAGTCAATATAATTATGTTAGCCCATTAACCAAAAGTCCGCCTTTTGTCAGTTGAGCAAAAAGTTTCCAAGCATCCGCAAAAGAAATCCTGAAACGTAAGTAGAATCTGTAGTTCCAGGCTTTTCTAATTTTTGTAAACTAAAGGGGTATATATGAAAGGGGCTCCCAGGATAAATTTCTGACCGGGGCCTATGTTGTCTTACTAGGGCTCTGTTTGTGGTGACAAAGAAAAGTCTTATAATAATAATAAAAAAAAATCTTCTCCAAGCCCAATCATCATCTTCTAGCTTAGTAAAAATAAATGATAAAGACACTTTTTTCGATGAAGAAATTCATTTGTAACCCTTAACAGCGTATATCACTTCTGAAGAAACATAATTCCCCTAAAATGCCCTTTAATGAATTTCGGTCCATAGAGCGTAATGTATTTAAACTATTTTCGGCGTCCCTGTAGATAAACTACCCAGTCGAATTGGACCGAAAAGGGACGACTAGATGTCACAACAATCCTAAATATAAAATTTCAACATTCTACGACCAATAGTTCTTGAGATTTGCGAGTTTGAATAATTTCGGCCCATAGAGAGTAATGTATTTCGAATCTTTTGGATAGTCCTGTAGATAAACTACCCAGTCGACTGGATCCAAAAGAGGAGGTTAACAATTAGATGGTAGCACAATCCTAAATATAAAGTTTCAACCTCCTATGACCAATAGTTTATGAGATAGGAGAGTTACATGCATACAAACATGCGTACGTACGTACAGACGGCATGGAAAAACAGGTCAAAACAGACTCGCCGCTGGTCAAAATGAGTTGCAGACGCATTTATAGGATGGTGCATGCTAGTTTACGATGAGATGCATCGGAAAAATTCTTAAAATTAAATTGAGAGGTACTCAAAATCGTTTTTTTCGTCGAAATTTCACCCCGAAATGTTTCGGGATCCCATTACTTCCTTATACTCCGTACAAGGAAGTAAAAAAAGGGGGGGTCTTCACAAATTTCATAGCCTAGGGGGGGCTCTAACAAGATTTGATCCGGTTCTGTGCGCAATGCACAGCGAAAAATTGAGAATGCAACTTACACAGTCCTTGCTTGTGGCTGAAACCGTAGGTGTGGACGAGCACAACCCAGACCATGGAGAGCACCCTCATGCCGTTGAGGACTCCGAAGTTCTCCCTGGACGGGCTGATCTTGAGCAGCTTCTTCAGGTTCTTGTCCACGGAGAAGCACTTGAGGGTGTCGGCAGTCATGCCTGCAAAAGAAAGAAGGCTGCACATTTTTTTCACATCTCAACGCAATCTTAATGGTTATTATCAAGTCTCAACCCTTTGAGGTGCAACCCTTTCCCAATGCTGGAAAAAGGGCAGCCGTTGCCATCGCTCGACTGAACGACCAACAAGAGGTCAGACGATCGAAACGTTCATCGCGTGCCACAGATCTAGAGACCCGTGTTTTTGACGACAGCTGGCTGTGCAGCTGTCGTAAAAAAAATTATACTAAAAAGTCAGGAAAAATTATACTAAAAAAAATTGCAAATGAGGTTAATAGGAAATAGTCGGATGATATGGAACAGGTGGTTTAAATCCTCGAAAAATTAATTATACTTCATACAAAATAGTTATTTTTAACTAGAAAACCAGATTATTAAGTGGAAAGCGAGCCTTTAAACTGATAGACAAAGTATTCTCAGGCTTTGCTACCGCAAACGGTAGCAAACTATCAGGTTGTAACGGAAGTTTTCCGCCAGATTTGCTTGAGTCAGCTCACGCGGTACCCAGCTATTGACCTTATATTTCAAGTTTATGCGATGTTTAGCGCGACTCATGGACATGGCACTAAAGTCTAACTCTTTTAGCTAGCTCTCGAGTGTATGAACATTTTATCTTTTTCCACAGATTGTCGTAGGCGAGTCTCATCAGCATCATTAGGCCGGCCAGAGCACTCTGCTTCTTTAATGTCCTAGTCCTCGTTTTTGAACTTTCGGTATCAAATCTTTACAGTGTCATAGGATACAACAGTAGTACCTTAAGCTGTACACATGATTCGGTGTCATTCTGTAGCTGACTTTTTGCAACAGAACTGAGAGTAAATGATGGTTCAATCTGGTAGCGTGATAGTTCCATTTCAGATACCTTATACTTAAACATAACGATATTGTTTTGCAGATTTTACAACACAGTGCTCTAAAACAAGACTTTTTCTTTCAAATAACAAAAATCATTTCGCAAAATATTGGCAAAAACACCAACGCGAACTGCTTGTGCAGGCAATACTTGAAAGCAATACTTGCAGGCAATACTTGCAAAATTTTTTTAGTGTACCATTATGCTTAACATCAGAGTTCAAATCATATGTGTATTAGAAGGTTAAAATGTTTGAAAAGTTATCTTCGAAAACTTCACACTTCCCATTAAAATCACAAACCTCACACTAAAAATCCCAAAACACACTTTGTTCAGCAGCGATTGGTATGGCAACAAGAAGTGGACAACTCTCACTTTACTTTATCATGGGAGTCTTTCTTGAGTAGTTCATGTTATACCCACGTGATAACATGACTAGACAGGACTGAAACTTCGGCATTCCATATTTTCCAACTATTACAAAATAAACCTCCTTTCCTCTATTATTGCATTGTTTATGTCCTTGGTCTTTTATTTTTCTGTTAGCTGATGTACCCGTTCTTCCTATGGGAAAAAGCTAGTGTGTCAATCTCACTTACGATACCTAACTTGGATGTTCAACGGATTCACTTTTCCCATTCTTGGCTACAAAAAGAAGCTTTCTAGTGCTGAAAATAGCGAAAATTCCCTAAAAGTTGGGGAACAAGTGGATTTTCAGATTTTTCAATGTAGCCCAAGTTTTTCCTATGTTTGCATATCTGCAAGCCTACACGTAAATTTTATTATTATTGTGTTTTCTCTAACTACCAATTCCATTTTCACAATCTGGCGCTTTAGTTGGTTACCGTTCTTTCTTGCTCCTAGCGCTATCGCCAAGTTGGCTTACTGTGTTCTCTTTCTTTTTTGTGTCCGTTAAGACTTTTACTTCTGCCGGAAAAGGTACGCATTTTTTTTTAATGCTTTATTGCTGGCCACCGTACTACTATGTGTATTTAATTATTTGATACAGAAAATAAATAAATCTTTTAATTTTTGTTCGGCGTGGCGTTCCTCGGCTATTGTACACTGCGTCATGTGCTCCACTCGACGATCTAGCTGAAATCTCTCCAATGTTCAACGACCACCGCCCTTATTTACACGAGGTTGATGATCTTACCTGAGAACATCTTGTTCCAAGCACCCAACGGACTGGACGTCTTGACGTCAATGAACGTGCCAAGGAATGCCAGCAGGAAGAAGAATGTAATGATGCTTCTGTTAAAAAAAAACATATAATGTGAATTGCAGGAATACAAGTAGTAAATGTTAATAACGATTTCTTTTTATTCTAAGTCAGTGTTCCTCAGCCACTGGTCCCTCAGACTGACGCCGGTCTGCGAGACTTTGTTGCCGGCCCATGTATATCAAATTTATTTAAAAATAAGAAGTAGTAAATGTTGTGCTAACTAAAAAGTATATTTGTATAATTCTTTATTTAATAAATGAAATACATGTTTGGGTATTACTTATTACTTTTTCGCTGATGCTGGTCCGCGAAACATTTTTAAATTTTTTTTTTGCCTGTCCGCAGATGTAGAGAGTTGGGAAACGCTGTTCTATCCAGAGCCTGATTATGACCAACAGGGGCCCCGGGCATTGATGAATTTAGGGGCCCCATCTATGAGATTTGTTTTATTTTTCATAAAATTTTGATACAAAAAAGAATATTTCAGAACAACATTTGATATTGGGGACCCTTCGGAGCCGGGGGCCCTGGGCAAAGTTCCGATTTGCTCATGCGATAATAAGGCTCTGGTTCTATCGTATTTATACTAGTCAATATCTATAGTTATCAGTACAGAAATTACCTTTTAATTCATTGAAAATACCAATGCGATCAGCTTTAGAAAGTGATGTTACAAAATATTGAAGAGTGTAACACTTACATGGAGGCTATCTGCAGATTGGACACTTGGAAGGCCTCCTTTACTTCACATCTGTCCACACTGACAGCGAGAGGCAAGTCCTTGAGAGCTGTTAAAAAGAAAAATAAATCCTACTAATATACAAATGTCAGTGTTTGTATGTATGTTTGTTACTCTCTCACGCTGAAACATTTTGACGGATTTGGATGAAATTTGGAATAAAGACAGTTAAAGTCCTGGATTAACATATAGGCAACTTTTTATCGAGCTAAAGAAGATACTGTTCCTATAATATACAAAAAAAAAGAACTATCTTTTATCCAAAAATAAAAGAATACAATTGAGTTTTTATTTTACAGAGCCGTCGACAGATGGCACAAACTTATAGAATACGTAGTTTTTAATAAATAAAATCATTTTATCGTCTGTTACGCCTGACTTGAATAAAGAATACACCTGAAAAAAGTTTTTGAAACTTTCATTCAGTTCAAATTGTGCAGTTTTCTGCGCAGCTTTTTCCCATTCTATTTCTATTCCATTCAGAATCTGAACGATTTCAGTTCGAAAGAAGCCGGTCAGAAACAGGATTCTCTTCGAACAAGATTTATTAAGATGGCAAACCAACTGGTCGCCTGAGGCGGCTAGTAAATAGATAAAGGAAAGGGGACACATACACACACGCACACACATAATATATGTAACCGAACATCAAGCTTGCGAAGCCGCGGGTCAACAAAATACTTAATGGGATGAGATAATGTGATTCAATAATGATTGATAAGTTATGTCAAAATGCTTAAGTAAACATAGCCTTACACAGAAAAGTTATAGACGGTTAGAAATAGGGGAAAAAGCATAGATATTAAAAATAATTGAAAACTTCTGTTTCACTGACTCTGTGAAACAGAACAGATCAGTGCATCAGTGATGGACATGAGTTGGAACGCCTAAAGCATCGGAAGAAGCACCGACTTCACGAAATTTTCGTGGGTGCTCTAGAGTCTAGAGCGGAAAGTCTCGAGTCCGTTTAGAGTCTAGACGGAATATTTTTCAGGAGGAACAACGCACTTTAAAAAAAAAAGAGAAATTCGGCAAATTGATGTTTATCCAAACCCTTAGATCATTTAGTTCAGAATTATAGAGAACTCAGTCTTTATTGAATTTTTTCCGATGGTACTCACGATCGACTTACGGAGCGCCCTTCAGGATAAAATCAAGATGGAATGAATTTCTTATTCTACTAGGGGCCAAGGCCCCCAGACTCGCTACGCTCGCTTTTCGTATGAGGCATTCGGCCCCTAATCAGGCTTATTCGTAAAAAAAGACATCATTTCAACAGACAAAACCCGAAGATTGGATCAGATAGAATGTTACTGAGCTACGCATTGCTTGGTTCTTGCATGTTCATTGGTACATAAAAATTTAAACTTCACACTACAGTAGACCCCCTCCCCCTCATAACACGGAAGATATTTTGTTATGGGAATCCGTGTTGTACGGGTCCTGAGCTATACTACACCTGGAGTGCGGACTCCGCTTATAATCGCTGGAAAAATTATTTGCACTCTTCAGAAACACAATTATTTTCAATGTTGCCATTCAAAAGTTATATTAATTAGGAGCTAAAGCGTAATAAAATCAGAACATCTGTTTCAGCTGTATTTTTAATAAGGTAAAACCTATTGGACACCCTTCGAATTTGCCACCCATTGCGATTTTTCATTATTGGGCGACTTGAGTACATGTAAAGTTAATAAAAGCTACGGAACAGATAGGATAGCTTGCCACCCATGGCGACTTTTCATTATTTGTCGATTGACACATGCTCACAACCTATAATGGCTGTTCATGTAAGGTTACCGGAAAACCGTTATCCATATTTTCATTTACATAATCGTTTGCAGATTGGCGTACTTAACACCACGAATTATACCATCTCGTCGCGCTAGCCAATATCCAAAGTGTACTGTAACTGCTATAATGGCATAGTGAACGCCGCCCAATATTTCTACCGGTAGCCAATAATCCAGCTGGACGAGAACCGGCTTTAAAATAATCTGCATTTTAATTATTTTTCATTTTCAAGATATTAGTTATTCTGTTTTGGAAAAACGAATAATCGCTCATTCTAAACTCCTGTTGTCGAAGCGAACTTACTATTTGAAAATTGTCAACTTTGTGTAACACATTTTGAGTTACTTATTTCATATAGTTTTTATTTTGGCGTAAAATGGGCGTCATTCTAACTCATATTTGTGAATTTTACGCGATTCTAGATACTTGGAAACGCTTTGTTGCAAAGGAATGAATGATTTTATGCCAAATCTGGCAACCATTCGATTTATTTTTTCAGTTTTTTTTATTAATATCTTCTAAAATCATTCGATTTACGAAATTTAAATCAGCTTAGCAGGTTCCTCGGAATTTTTCGAATCTGTGGGCACCTTAGTGGAAACTCAAATCCCCACGGTTTAGGAGGAGATACGCTGACAAGCTTTTGACAGCGGCGGCGACAGCGGCCTTTACTTTTTTTTAGAATAGAGAGAAACAAAAGAGTTATTTTTAACATTCAATATTCATTCTTAAATCCGCGATTGGTTTTAGTAGATTATGTTGTGACAAACAGTACTAGAATATTTTAATAAATGTTCTTTTTTCTGAAGAAAAAACTGTCTGATTTTTTTTTTTTTTTTTTGGAATTTTCAATAGATATTCCTTTTTTCTACAAAAATGTTTATTTATTTATTTTTCTAAAATATGACTAAAATGATTCCTGGAAATCTTTTGGGTGCTCCGCACCGACGTGAATTTTTGCTGATGATATTTAAAATCGATTAATCGATTTTGAATGGTATCAATAATCGATTAATCTAATAGTGAATATTAGCAATTTCACTATTCGAATAGTATTCGCGATTAATCGTTTTTCACGATTAATCGCGAGCGCATGTATCACAATTTTCTCGATTATTCGCACTTAATCGTTTCACTATTCGAATGTCGTGTGCTATTCGAAAGCTATATGCTGAGCGTTCGAATGGATTTTTCGAAATCGATTCATTCGAGTAATTTCATTCATTCATGCCTATCACTACCAGGAGCACCCACATAGTTGGCGCCCTTGCGGTGAGAAATAATTGAATTGGATACGAGACGGAAGAAGAAAGTAGATCGCACAGGTTGTTTCGTTTCCGACGAATAAGCCACCTTTTCTTTTCCCGTTGTGTGCTCAATTTGTTAGCAAAGCACGCACTCATAAAACCGCTGATGCGTCCCATCGCTCCGTTGCATACGCGCGTTCATTTTGTTGCGGACTCGATTTTGTTCGACCCGCACTTGCTGGACCGTTCAGTCGACAGGGGTGGCAGCTTAACCCTTTAAGGCACAGTGATCCCGCTCTGGGAAAACCAAACTCTGACGGTTTGACTGTTGACAGTCACGAAGAATGGATTGGATTTCTCTAAAAATAGTGGCGGGTGACCTAGCTCCACGAGAATCCTTTATTTTTTAGCACGCCATTTCCCCGTAAAAAAAATGGTCACGATTATTTTTAACAGCAGTGACATCTGCTGAAAAATGAAAGAATGCGAGAACATCCGGATAGATTGCCCAATGCTGAAAAAAGGGCAGCCGTTGCCATCGCTCGAGTTAACTACCAGCAAGATGGCGGACGATCGAAACGTTCATCGCGTGCCACAGATCTAGCGACCCTTTTTTGACGCAGCTGGCTGTGCGCGAGCACAGCCAGCTGCCGTTGCCCTTTTTTCAGCATTGGGAAAGGGTTGCGCCTCAAAGGGTTAAATGGCCACTCACCAACGTATTGAGCTGTCTTCGAACCCACAAAGCGTTAAAAGAGTGAACATATTATGAACATATTTCATTATTATTGTTATTGTTATTACCAGCCGCGTCCGGCGACCCGTTGGTCCGCCATCTTAATAAATCTTGTTCGGAGAGAATCCTGTTTCTCACCGGCTTCCTTGGCACTGAAATCTCTCAGATTCTGAATGGAATTTTAAATTAAGGTGGTCACAAACAGGGTCGGCCCTATTTTAAGTGGCGCCCCCTGCTAACGTAAGAAAGACGCCCCCTTTTATGCTCTACTTCGTTTTTGAGTTCGTTATTTTCATTTTCGAATAGATATGTGTCAGTGAATCTGGCAGCCACGCGGGGTCTGCGCACCAGTTGCCACTGACCGCTATGCGAGCAGTTTGCTCTCGGGTTCGAATCCCGTTAGCCCATGGATGTATATGTGCCCAGATACTCTTGATAATTCGGCGGTTGGTGAGTCCGGTATGTTCAATCATCCGGCGCTCTCGGGAAAGACATATCATACTGTCTTCTGATCCGTCGACCACCCAGTATGTAAACAAACATGTCTGCTCTTGTACATTCTTCTCTCTTTCGTCCTTGTTTTCAGGTTTACCTAATGCATTTTGCAGTGTACTTATCGAGTGTTCTACAACCAAACAACGGAACTGATGTCGACCCAAAAAAAAAAAAAAAAAAAACCTGAAATTCTTCTAGATTTTATTTGCGCACTCGTCTGGAAGAATTTCAGTTCTTTTTTTTTTTTTTTTTTTTAAATCTATTCAATCAATTCTGCCCTATAGAGGAAAATGATCACTGTAAGTGCTCCATATAGACTCCGGTTCGCATCATTTTGTGGCTGAAAATGGCATCCATTGTTGTTTGGCCCCTAGTGGTGAAATGTTTTGGATGAGTGCGTATTGGAAAATCTAAAATATCCATTTCAGTTATGAAATCGGATCCTGGATCGGAATTGAATTCTATGTTAAAATCTCCTACTCAAACAGCCTTACAATCCTCATCCTTCAGCAACGTTTCGAATAGAGCGTCTCATTTATCTTCCTAAGAAAATCGAGGACTAGCGTACGTACATTGCAAATCTCACTTTATCTTGAATATACGCAATGACCATTTGAGCACCCTTGATCTGGCTCGTGTAGGCTCGGGTATAGCGTTTCATTCAGTTTTCCTTTATATAAAAATCATAACTCCAGATGGTTTTCTGTTTTGGAAACCACTGTCTATACCAGGTATGGGCAAACTTTTTCGACCGCGGGCCGAAAAAAAAAAAAAGAAAAAGTTTGGCGGGCCAAGATAAATTTTCTACTTTTATGAAAATAATTAGTTGGAAAAAAATATAGCAAATACGCAAATAAAATAGCTCTATTATATAAACCTAGTTTTTAAATAATTTTATCCTTAATTTTTGGATGTTTTCCAAAATAGTTTGCTTTCTAACGTTAACTAGGACGACATTAATTTGTATTATAAAACAACTAATTAATTTGTATTATAAAACAACAATTTTCATCAATAAAAAACACTAAAAGCATTGGTGTTAAATACAAATAAGCAACAAAAAAACGTCGTTACAAAGACAGTCATTTTCATGCTAATTTATTCCCAATTTATTTTACTTTTTTTTATAAAGTAGAACTTTGGTGGGACAGGAATGGAAAAGTGGGTCTTTTAGGGTTCCATGGGGGACAGCAGAACATAAAGGTAGAAAGCGGGACTGTCCCGCCAAAAGCGGATGCTGCGTTTAAATACTTGGAATGAAATCGAACATCGTTCAAATGTTGCACGAGCCAGGAAAAAAATCTCACATTGGAATCTATTAATTTTGTTATGCATGCAATTAGCAATTCCATTTTAATGCAATTGTGCTTAGAACTTTTTTTTAAATTTCATTTTGTTATGTGTCCAGCAATTCTCGGCCAACCCTGTAGATATGAAAGTGTCAAGATGAACTCACCGAGGTTGGCGATTTCTTGAATGTCACGGCCGGAACACGTAGAAGGCAGGCAGAGTCCGAGGCTGATGGTCATCAGGTAGAACAGATTGGCGTTGGATGCCAAGTCGGACAACACCTGCAAAAGTCGTTCGTTTCGAATCAGATAGCCATTCCAGAAAGAGGAAAGAAGAGGATACAAAACATCCACAACAAGAGGCATTCAACTAAAAACTACAATTAAGGTTGTTGGACGGAAGCCCTTTTGATTTCACCATATCTTCACGTTAATCTACGGGGAAAGTTTTCTCCCTGCGCAATAGCTTTTGATTATTTTAATAAAGCAATATTACTGCACTTTGCCCAGCAGACACTAGTGTTACGAATTGTCGGGGCAATTCGCTGTTCTGGGGTTTAAAATAGTTTAAAATGCATATTCTACGCGTCAAATAGTTAAATTTTACTGTTTGTTGCATCAGAATTGGTTAACTAGAACGCGAGATATGGAGTTTTATGTTTCTCCATTGCTTTCTATTGATTAGTATAGCGTTTCTAGAAATCTCGCGAAATATGGGTCCTAGGCATTCGCTAATATCACTTTTGGGGACTTATTTTTGGTGCCGAAGTTGATGATATTTCGCCAAAAAGCCGCCACGTTTGGCGATATTCCGGACATTTGGCGCGATTTTCCTAATGTAAGTTGGTTTATCTGCATTAAAATCACATAATAGCGCCTAATGATTGAGTTACATTTCTATGACGTAATCAAAAGTCTATCTTTATGTGGTTCGACGAAGTTCTAGAAGCTATAAAGTTCGTGTTTCATCCTCACAAGTGGAATCGTGACTAGAACTTTCTACACCTACTGGACTCTAGAAAGACGAACCCAGGAAACAAGCAGAGTTTTCTGCAACAGTAGTCTCTGTAGAAATCTTTTCATTGCTGTGCACAATCTTTTAATAACAAGGTTCAATTTCATTTAAAATTCAATCGGAGATATATAGTCAAAAATATTTTTGAAATTCAGTACATTAGAAAAAGGAAAACATTTCTACACATATAATTGTACGCTGAGCAACCTGAGTTATTATCATTTTTTATAATTAAAATACCTTGCTAATCTTACCACCGTACGGCGCAAGACATGACTCCCAGCCTAAAGTAGAGCCCCTAGAAATGCAGACCATTGCAAGTCGCCATTTTTTTCAGAGAAACTTCGCCAACCTTCTATCTTGGCGTAATGAAGAAAAAATAAATTCTGCTTTACACAAAGGAATTTATTGATTATGGGTTCACCGGCACCAAAACTTGCCAGTTGTACCCAGAACTGAATGAACAGCTTTGGGAACAACATGGGCACAAGAGTGATGGTTTGCGGCTGCTCCATTATCTAAGCTTAAGCCGGTCGTGAATAGTCGACAAGACAATACCTGTTCGGGAAGAACGGACCTTTCGAATCCGTTGCCATCACCTCAACATTCAGACACTTACCGAATCCGGATCCGAAAAACTAGTGAAGTTGAGCGTGACAGTCTTGAACTGCACCCTGTGGGGAGGGGGCGGCATCAGGGGCGTGGCTTTCACTTTGCAGTACTGGCCGGTGAACTGCAGCCTCTTCTTGCTGTCCAGCTTCTCGATGGCCAGGCACTCGTCGTAGTCGCCGAAGTCCGTGAGCGTTCCGTCCAGGATGCCCGAAGGCAACTTTGCGCTGGCGTCCAGCACTGGAATGAAAGGAATTTAGTGGATTACGTATAGCTTGATGTACGCTTTATGGATGATGGCTAGTACAGTAGATGAATGATCTGTGCACAGTTAAGTAGAGCTGTAGCAAACCGTATGTATTCGTGACTGAGATGCGGATAATCACTCAGACTCGAAGTAATGAATTGATACTTAGAATTTCAGTCCTTATCGGATCGACCAGCTTCGAACTTCGAATGCAGACTGCCAGAGTTAAGTAGGAGCAGATTATTGGCCGAGTGCAGTTTTATCGGCGTAGTTCGAAAAAATCACGTTGTTATGGTATACAAATGCAGATAAACTAATTAAGCCATGCACTTCAAATTTTTTAGAATATCTCTTTACTGTACATCGTAAAAAACGATAAATCTGTGTCAGTTGCGAAACTTTCAGAAAAAATTCTTAAAAATCGAAAATTGGGCAGGATGTGCGACTCCTCGAAAATTTTTGCTGTGTAAGTCCATGTTGAAGGATTTTTTGCGAAAGTTCTATAAAAGGCACCGTTGTTTCATTTATGACGATGGGTAGTAGACCTCAGAAAGAATTATCTTGAATTTTTTTTGATCCTCTGGCGCAATTAGTTTATTTTAATTTGTGTAGCTAGACCGTGAGGGAGATTTTGTTTCTTCGAACTGCACCAAACAAGTTTCTGGTCTGAGTGAGACACTAAGTGGTTACATGATATTTTTGAAGCTGTGAGGAAGTTCAACCATACTTATTTAATCAACATTTAAAATAAATGAATATAGAGGCAAGGAGGGTTATGATGGAATAGACGGGAAGTATGGAATACCGAGTTTCCGGCTCTGTGAGTGACTGTTGTCACGTGGAAATACCATGAGCTACTCAAGAAAGAGTTACCATGTTACAGTGCAGTGAGAGTTGATCGTTTACGGTTGTCGTACCTCTCGCTACAGAACAAAGTATGTTTTGTGATTTTCAAGAGTTTTTTGCAGATAAGTTTTCAAACATTTTAGGGGGAGAAGAAGAAGGGATTAGAAAGGGGGTAGAGATGAGACGGGCTCAGCCCGAGCCCGGGCCCGACTCGGGCTCGGGCTCTGTAATTCACGATTGCGTTCGGGCTCGGGCGGGCTCGGGCTCGTGAAAAATTTCTTCTTTGTTGAACATACTCCTTGAAACAGATTTTAAAAAGTGATTCATGGGATAAATAGACGTACTTATTTCAAAAAATAGCGGCACGGGGGACTAGAAGGTGTGTGAAGCTCCAAAATTTATTGTATCCTATTAATGAAGTAGTTCATTTTATTTGTCTTTAGCTGAAATTTCGGGCTCGGGCGGGCTCGGTCTCCAACTTTAATAATATTGCTTGGGCTCAGGCGGGCTCGGATTAAAAGTCTTCGGGCTCGGGCTTCAAAAAATGAGCCCGAACTCATCTCTAAAAGGGGGGGGAGAAATCTAATACAGTAGTCGCCGCTTATTCCGGTCAGTGGTTTATCCGGTGAGCCGCTTATTCCTGTGAAAATCGGCAGGAACAGAACAAGATGGCCATATTACTGTATTTTAGAAGTAATAGCGGTAAAAAAGGTAATACGGAAGTAAAGTGTGCCACGCTTTAACCCCTGCATACCTAACTCGTAACCTGTTGCGGGCACCCCCTTCAGAAGAAAAAATCTTGCATCCTCTATGCTTACACGCAGAAAACAACGAGTGAATGTCGTTAATTCTTCGCATGGACAAGCAAGCGAAAACAGTTTCTGAGCAAACAAGTTTCCAAAAATCTTTCTCCGAGATTCTTTCTTGGAAAGTGAGCTCTAACCAGTCTTCAGCGCCATTTCACTCGCATTAACCCAGTTTGCTTGTGTTGTGTGGTGTTTAAGGCAAGCTTACAAGAAGAGCATCTGCCTACTGGAGATGGAGTCTTGATCGGATGACTTTTTAAGGAATTCTAATGCGTATTCTCGTTGCATCTGGAGAAAACCGCCCAGAACTCCAGACCGTTACATCGAACAGAAGTGCGGTAGGCTCGAACCCTTGACCTGCACGCTCAAGTCATCTACTAATATACAGTATCTTTGTTACCTATATAAATAAAATTAGGCTTTTGTCTCTGCAATACTTGGAATTAAAAATTTTTGCGATTTCTATCCGTTTCAAGCACCTGGGAATCCAGTACGACCTTCAAAAAAAGTTTCTCTGTATGTCGTTCTGTCCGTGACGCTTTTTTTGTACGCGCATCACGTAAAAATGACTGAAGCGAATGAAATGATAGTGGGTGACATGATAGGTGGTCACTCAAATTAAACTATAGCCGTCGAATTAAAAAAAATTTTGATTAGATTTTGAGATTTCGTGAAAATCGTTTCCAAATATGTAAATCCTTGTTCGCGCATCACCTGATAACGACTAAAGCCAATGAAATGATATTGGGTCAACTTAAACTATAGGTGTCGAATTTTTAAAAAAATTGTGATTCGATCTGGAGATTTTGAACAAATTTACTGAAAATATGAAAATACTTGTCGATTCCGTATAAATCACTGAAGCGAACGGAATAAAATTTCGTATTTTCACAGGTGGTCACTTAAACTATAGGCTAGGGCGGAGCGTAAAAAAAAATTTTGATTTTGTTTTTGCCCTAGTGCTAAAAAGTTGTGTACTGGTGGGTAGGTCACATGTGCAAAATTTTAAGGAAAACAAAAAATATCTTCCGGTTCTAAAATGACCATGTTTTTTAACAGATTTTTATTATAAATGCTTTTTCCTATTGTTTTGTACGCAGCTCGTCATTTTGTTTATAAATAAAACTCAGAATTATAAATAAAATGTCAGAACTAGTACTCAGAATGAAAAACAAAAAGAAGTTACCACAAATAGATTGTAGTTAGTGTAATGCGTGCGCAAACGTAGATGTTCTGCTGTTTTCACTGTCCAGTCACAATCAAGGCCTCCTTCATTTAGAGGGGGAATTCCATTTCGTATTTTTATTCAAGAGTGTTTCTCTTTGCTTTTATTCTCGAGCTAGTGATTATTTTTTATAATCGTGCATTCTAAATTAGTTAAAACTAGTTAAATATTAATAATACTGTATGATTTAGCAATTATTTGAAAGAAAGCAATAATGCAGAATAGAAGCAGTGTATTTTTCTAGTGTTTGGCGCTCCAACAGAGTTAAGTTGTCATATTTTGCCAACATATAAGGATGTAATGAAATATTATTTTTTGGTGCGAATTGATTTTAAAGAAAAGTTGAACAAAGCCAATCCAAGTACTTCAGAAATCGCAGATAAAGTTGCAGAGAGAATGGAAGAAATTTGGCGCACAGCATCTCTGCCATTTATTTAACGCCAACGTATAGTACAGATGATTCGATCATACAATGAAAAATACAAGAACATAAAGAAATATTTTGGTGTGAAAAAACTGACAACCTCAACTTTAGAAACGAAGCTTATAACCTCCCAGAAAGACCCTGAGAAGCTGTTCGACATTTCTTCCTGTAAATGTGTTTCATTTGATAAATGTTCTTGGCCAAATTCTAAAAGAGTTCATGAAATTGAAAAACCTCGTCTTATAGACCAAAGAATACTTAGGCAAATGTTCATAGGTGCAGTTGATTTAAAAGAAACTTTAAAAATGAGAAAGCGAGAGGATAGAAAGCAGAAAGAGACAGAACCAATGATTCTTAAAAGAAACGTTTCTTCATTTTCTACTCAGTCTAGGATCGCTACTCCTGATCAATATTCTGATGAAGATTATCGTAATTCTGATAACAACATGGATTGTTTCAAGCCTTCCTCTGATACAGCCAGTTTGATACAATCTGAAAGGAAAATCTTGGATTAGTCTTAGATTATCTTGGATTAGTTACTCGGAATTGGTACAGAATCAGTGAATCAGTGAGTCTGTGATCAGCGTAACTACACAGTAGGATAAGTTCCTTAAATGTTTACAAGCTTCAGTATCCAAAAATAATTTTGTACCTAAGCGTTATGAATAATTTAAAATATAGATGCATTGCAGTGAAAACTAAAATGAAGTAGAAGAGATTTTACGTCACATCCACTTGGAGGGTTAATATTTGTTACGACCATCACTCCATCATCGCCATCAGGAAACAAGTGCATAATTAACAGATCGCACGGACAAAGAAACGAAGACATTTTGGGAGTGTCATTTCCAGCAGGTTTTTAAATATCTGTTTCCAAAATCATTTTGAAGGCGACATTCTGAAACGTCTTCATCACCATTAACTGAAGTAACCCACCTTGGAGCTTGTCAATCGCTGTTTTAGAACACAAGGGACTTAAACAGTGGGAAGATGGCGACGACAAGCCATTTTCTGACGAGTGCGTTAAAAATACCCGTTCCTCTTTTGAATACATTTTTCAAGGTTGCAACATTTTCCTGTTGCAAATCCCTTTACTGGCAACGAAACACATAACATCACCCAAGGGGGGCCTCCTATTATATAAGTTTTACTCGCCCTTCAAGGTGAAAAGGTTTTCTTGAAGGAAATGATAATAGCAGCTAAGTAAATATGCAGAGTAAGTAAGTGAGTACACATGAAGGAAAAGGAGGCATTGTGCTAAAAAAAAAATCTAAATTAAGTTATGCGAAATGGCGAAGACTCATGGGTACGCGAATAAAAGCTAGGCTTTTAAAATTTGAAATGACCTCAGTTATTTCCGGGAGATGTTGTTGAAGGTGCATTTAGCGAAAATTGCGGGAGAGCTTTTATGCTAACAAAAGGTATACGTATTAAAATACTTTTTTATCTTTTGGTTGACCTTCACAGAACATTTGCTTTAGAATTATTCAGTAGGGGGAATGACGTCCAGCGAAAGAATAAAAACATTATAATTCTTTTTACAGTAATTAGTTTTTAAAATTAAGTCCATTTTTTTTTTCCTCCTTCAAGGTCAGAATAAACTTTTGAAAAAATCATAGGTTCCCTTCCCCCCCAAAAAAACCCTTTAAATAATGGAGATAATGGACAGGCCATTTTTTGGAAGTTGTAAATACTTTGAAATACGTTTTAACCACGAAAATGCTTAACATGCAAAATCGGACAACACGAAATGATGAGATGGTTCAGGACAACGTACTATAGGATGCAATTTTCTACGAATCTTCGATCACGGAATTCTTTTAACCCATTGTATCCCAACAATTGAAAATTTTGGAATTGCAGAGATTACAAAACATGCCAAAACTTTTTTATTTTCTGCTTTTGTAATTCGTGTAAAAATTATAGACCAAAATGTGTTTGCTGTAGAATTCAAGAAAACGGTTATTTTTCTTTTTCTATTACTAATATATCTGCATAATAATGAAAATATATCTGCAGTACAACAAAGTGTTAATGAAATGTTTGAGAACTTTTTAAAAATCATTAACATTCTACCGGTTGATCAGCTCAAAAGAATACCCGCTGGTTTTTCTTATGACCCTTCAATCTGGAGGATGTGGCAACTATTCTAACACTGAAGTATAGCACTTTGGACATTGTTTAACCCTTTGAGCACAACCCTTTCCCAATGCTGAAAAAAGGGCAGCCGTTGCCATCGCTCGACTTAACGACCAGCAAGATGGTGGACGACCGAAACGTTCATCGCGTGCCACAGATCTAGAGACCCTTTTTTTTTCATGCAGCTGGCTGTGCGTCAGCCATCTGCGATGAACGTTTCGATCGTCCGCCCTCTTGCGGGTCGTTAATCCGAGTGATGGCAACGGCTGCCCTTTTTTCAGCATGGGGCAATCTATCCAGCTGTTCTCTCGCATTCTTCCATTTTTCAGCAGATGTCAGTGCTGTTAAAAATAATCTTTTGGCGGGAAATGACGTGCTAAAAAGTAAAGGATTCTCGTGCAGCTAGGTCACCCGCCACTATTTTTTTTTTTATAGAAATCCAATCTATTCTTCGTGACTGGCAACAGTCCAAACGTCAGAGTTGGGCGTTCCCAGAGCGGGAACACTGCACGTTAAAGGGTTAAGTGTGGGTGATAATTTGCATCACTATGGCGCTGTTACAATTCTATGGGTGAGGTGAAACAGACATGGAGACACACCATTTAACTTAATCCTGCTATCATTTCATTTAAAAAAAACATCCTTTAATTCAAATTCTTCACACTATCATTCCTTACAGCCAATGTTGAAAATGTTTGCCACCCTTTCCAATGCAAACAGGAACACGTCGAACCCAGTGTTTTGACACAATGGTTGGTGTTTTGGACGAGATTTCTTCAGTTACGGTTTGAAAATGGAAATGTGGTGTTACAGACAATTATCTGCGCGAGGGATCAGGCCGAGGGGGGGGGGGTTATGGCCCTCAGAGGGGGACATTCTAAGGCATCCCAACCCGTACTTACTCGAAGTTTCGGAGAAAACCACGAAAAACTACGTACGGTTAGGTTGGCGGACGCGACCAGGTTCCCTCCGTCTTCGAAATACGTTCTTCTTCGAAGACGGAACGCATTTCGAAGACGTTCGAAAGACGAAATTTCGAAGACGTGAAAGTTTTCACACGTTTTTAGAAGAAAATGCAATTTCGATTTTGGCATATACACTACTGGCCAAAAGTATTGCATGTTTTAGAAATCTAATCGTTTCAAGAATAAGGGGAAAAAAAAAAGGACAGGAAATTTGCCAAATTTAAATATTTTTGAGAATTTATGTATAATTGGAAAGAATACATCTGAAAATCTATATAAATAAAATTAGACTTTTGTCTGTACATTTCTTGGAATTCAAAAATTTTGCAATTTCTATCCGTTTCAAGCACCCGGGAATCCGATGCGACCCTCAAAAAAAGTTTGTTTGTCTGTCATTCTGTCATTCTGTCCGTGACGCTTTTTTTGTTTAAGCATCACGTAAAAACGGCTGAAGCGAATGATATGAAATTGGGTGTCATGATAGGTGGTCACTCAACTTAAAACATAGGCGTCGAATTTTTAAAAAATCTTGATTGTATTTTGAGATTTTGCGAAAATCCTTTCAAACTGCGTAAATTTGTGTTCAAGCATCACGTAAAAACAACTGAAGCGAATGATATGAAATTAGGTGTCATAATAGGTGGTCACTCAACTTAAAACATAGGCGTCGAATTAAAAAAAAATCTTGATTAGATTTTGAGATTTTGCGAAAATTGTTTCACATTGCGTATTGTGTTCGCACATCACGTAATAACTGCAAAGGTGAAAAAATGGTATTTGGTGAAATGATAGGTGGTCACCTTAAACTATAAACATCTAAAAAAAACCGATCAGATTTTGGGATTTTGCGAAAATCGTTTCAAACTGAGTGAATTTTTGTTCACACATTACGTAATAACGACTAAAGCGAATGATATGAAATTTGGTCACATGATAGGTTGTTGTTCAACATAAAGTATAGGTGTCCAATTTTTTAAATCTTAATTTATAGGTGTTGAATTTTTAAAATATTTTGATTACATTTTGAGATTTTGTGAAAATCGTTTAAAAATGCTAAAATGTTTGTTCCAGCATCACGAAATAAAGACAGCAGGGAATTAAACAAAATTGGGTCACAGGATAGGTTGTCACTCAACTTAAATTCTAGGCTTCCAATTTTTCAAAAATGTTGATTAGATTTTGAGATTTTGCGAAAATTATTTGAATATGTGTAAATATTCGTTCGCGCATCTCATAATTACGACTAAAGCAAATGAAATGATATTACTTAGTGACTCTCTAACCTGTAATATTTTAACAATACATAAAAATTATAATTGCGCTTTCTTTACTTTGGCAACATACTACATCCATTCTGTGTACTCCAACAATGCTGACGAAAGTTCTTGCTTTTAGAAATTTGCATTCAGTACTAACCCGTCAACGACGGGTACTTCAGCTAGTCACCAATAAAAAAACTAGAGCTTCAGGAACCCATAATTTAAGTTGGCACCGTGAAACACCGAAGGAAGTGTTGTAAAACATAATGGATTCCCTATCTAAAAGAGTGGCTGTTGTGATCCAAGTCAAGGCTGCTCAGCAGCATAATAAATGATCTTTAGTTCAATTACATTTATTGATTATCCTCTTTTTGCAGAATAACTTGAAACGAATTCTTTATTTCATTTTATTCCGGCAAGCCAAAATGGATTATGATTTCTATAATAACCTATATATTTTTAATGCTATTTTTTTCAATCAATTAATTAATTATTTTTGTTCTATAACTTGATACTATCTTGTCTTTGAAGTCATTCATTTAACATGCTGACATTAAAAAGTATCCATTAGATTGATTTTTAATTTTGACGGGGGGAGAGGGGGCTTAATATTGAAAAGGGATAGATTTCTGAAACTTGCAATACTGTTGGCCAGTAGTGTAATAAAAATTGAATACGAAGTTATTTATTTTAAGTGGACTAAGATTAAATGTATTAAATGTAGAGAAATGTCAAATGTTTTTTCTAGCACCCCATTTGATTGTCTCTACAATGGGCGTTATCTTCTGGTTTGTTAATATTATAATCGGGGGGAAAAGACAGCTACAAAAGAGAAGGAACACATTTACAACTCATTATTACCAAAAAATGCATCGAAAGTGAATTTGTTTTTATCTCCAGTGCCGCCAGGGAAAAAAAAAAAAAAAAAAAAAAAAAAAAAAAAAAAACACCGCTCGTTAGGTCATTACTTCGCCCAATTTTCTCTGTTTCGGCAATAATCCGTCCAGCCCCGTTATTTACATTCTCACGTGAAAACGGGCGCCCCCAGGGCGTTCTCCCTCGTGATGTGGCACGTGAGAAACATGGGCAACATTCAGAAACGTGACGGTCTGTTTCAGTGATCCCGAAGAAAAGGGAAAGCCGCGATACAGGGAGACAAACACGGTCAGTCTCTCTCGATGACCCCAGGCCGCCCGGTGGACACACATTTTGTGAATGGTATATTGACACGCCGATGAATGTCAAACCGATTCGCCGGGTTAAAAGGATGACTTTTTCCGAATTTCGTCCTCGGGCAGTAGGTGTGTGTCTAGGTTTCGAAAGCAGAAAGAGGTTGAGGCGTTGCAAACAAACAATCCACGTAAAAAAAAAAAAAAGAGAACATTCCAGAACATGCAGCGAGATCTAATTAGTAAGCTCGGACATTCTTTGGCAGTTCGTTTACCCTTTTGACTTGGTTACTAATGTATCGTTATTTTTTTCTTAAGTAATTTGGAATGAAATCGACTTTTCGTGATTAATGATTCATTAACCAGTGAAGCCGTGGGTTCAGGGGCTCAAGGTGGCTGTATGTCCTCAACATGGGTGGATGCATTCGACTCTGGAAAATAAGGGTATCGCAAAATGACCTAACACTTTAAAATTCCGAGTCATTTTTATTTTATTCTATTCGTTTATTCCAGGTATACAAATAAGGGGTCGCAGAGTGCGACCAGAAATTCTGGTGTAGGGATGGACGCGAGACGACTTTTTTGCGAGACGAGACAGAGATTTACAGCCTTTTTGCGAGACGAGACACACATTTTTAACATTACGATATAGGGATTTTTGCGAGACGAGACAAAGCTTTTAGGCTATTTTGCGAGACGCGAGACTCCTATTTTTCGTCTCGCGTCCATCCCTATTCTGGTGAGTGCGACTACAGAGATTACACTTAGTTACGTGATTTTGAAAGATATAGGAAAGATTTGGTACTGCCACATTTTTGGCGGTGCCGCTAAATATTTTGATCTATTTGTATCTCTGATTTATTCATTTGTTTATTTATTTTGCAGGGAACATGAACTCTTAATTGCATTTACAGGAGGAGTGGTTTGGGTTTTTTTTTCGGTTAGCCGAGAGGAAATGAAAAATTGCCAAATAATTGTGATCTGCTCCAAATGCTTACAAACCGAAAGCGATTTCCCGCACATAGTTGTTTATCCCTTTCCGTATTTCCGAAGTTTAATTTAATTTCGTATTTTAATTTAATTCCACACGTTTTCCCCAATTCCACATTATATAACCAATAAGTATACACATTCCTTTTTAATATATTGATGTTTTTGTATCTATTGAATTCTGTACGTAAATACTATTTTGTATACGGATTAAAATTTCCGGCTTTATTTTGGAGCGGCAGTGTTTTGAGAAGCAGTCTTTAAATCTTTCCCAGAAAAAAAAAAAAACAGTTGGCAGGATTTGCGCCTGGCTAACCGAAAAATGCCACAGTTTTCCACCACATAAGTTAGTATTGAAAGTTATCTGCATCATTATACTAATCAGAAACTTAAATACAAAGGAAGCACTAATCAATGGAACAAGAATGTGGTAAACCTGATGGTTTATGTATCGTAGTGCCATTGATTGTTTATCAGATCCCTTCAAAAATCTTCATTTCCAAATAGACCTGCGAGGACAATAAATAAATCTCAAGGTCCTCAAGTGCAAATTTATTTATAGATGGTAAATGGTAATACGCCTCAGCAAGTAGAGTTCAATCATTCGACGATTTAAGATTTCATTACTCCGAACATAATGGGTGTTTAGCCGAGGACTGTTCTAGGCTGAATTTTCGGAGAGGGCCACTAGACTCTTTAGATTAGCCTAAATTGTTCAAAGCGCAAACTGAACGAGTGAAATCCAAGGTCGGTAGAGGGAGATGACCCCTATGACCCACTCGAAAGCTGGAGCCGCCTTTGCATTTAGCAAAATATAAGAGTTTTTACAAAAACGCCTTCTTCACAGAAAATTGCGGTGGTTGTAAAGTGACATATTGTACAAAAGTGGTCACTATATAGATAGGGTCTCTTAGCCAAGGTGGTCACTTTAATAGGTTCCACTTTTTATGGAATCTGAGACATACTCTTTGACAGAAGAACTTTTTTCGCGCTCAAATTAAAAAATTCAATGCTCTATGACTGAATTTCGACCACTGGCAGACAACTAGTTAACATAAATTAGTATACAAAAGAAAAAAGGAATAGAGGCAGAGGCGCAGAGAGCGCAGTTGGGTCCCCGGCGATAAAATCTTCGGTATCCCTTTGCTATCCAGAAACCCTTTCGATCAGGCCCTGATTTTCAACTACGCCCATTAGGCCCGGGCCTAGGCCCCCCCAATATTGGATCCCCGAAGACAAAATCTCAATTCAATGTTTCTTAATTTATCTTTTTTAATTGCAGATTTTTATATAACCTTTCTATCCTTTCAAATGTTTTCAAACAATATTTTAAAGAAGTTGTCAGTCTGTTCGATGATTGGATGACATTTATAGCCAGGGGTTGAAAAAAGTTGTAAATTCTTAGGCATTTTATATACAGATTGAATTTGTTTGTTAAATTCATCACGCAAGATAATAGTCGGCTGCCATTTTGGGAAAAAAGCCCAGACTTTCGACAGCAAGGCACAGCCGGACAATCATTTACCTTTGGAAATTTCACACTGCCTACATCCGTGTCAGGGAGTCCCCCATCCAGAGTTGTGCCTATAGTCAAGAATTTTCTATTGCTTTTGATGTCTTATTACATCAGTCTTTTATTCCTTATTAAAATTATTAATCATTTAAAGAAACTTTAAATTAATAGTAATTGGAAAATAATTAATAGAATTAAAATTGTTAATTTAAAAGTATTATAATTTAATGAACATCCGTGCTCTAAAAAATACCAACATTTTATTTTGAAGGTTTCGTCACTTCCATAATATTTGGAACGTTAACAACATTTTTGCATGGCATGTTTCTTCAGTATTGAAAAAATTAATATTTTTATTCATAGTACTTCCATTCAAGCAGGTAGCCAAAAAATTTCAGAAGTAAAAAAAACTGGAAAGTTCAAAATTTCTCATATAAAGTCTTAATCTTTAACATTTTGTTAAGGAAAAATCAAAATTTATTTGGTTGGGTGGGTCCATAGTTTCTCCTCTGGCTATCCCCTTTCTTCCACTATTTAACAGTGTGTCTCAAAAGAGACAAAAAAAAAAAAAGAAAGAAAACTTTGCTTGAAAAAGAAGACTAAATCACTAACACTCCTCGTTTTTGTGAAGTTGGTGGATTATGCTCTAGCTGGTTTTTGTAATTTTGTTTAAAAATTAATTGGAAACTTCTGGGGACATATTCTGTTTTGGGACTTTTTTTTTTTTTTCAAAATTGACAACACACAATTAAGTATTATTAGAAGCAGCAACAGTAGGGCCCCTTCCAAAGGTGAGGCCCTGGGGATATGTCCCCTGCTCCCGCTACCTCTCTGCGCCACTGCTCAGAAGTGGTCATTGGACCGCTCCGGTAGGTTGAGTGTCAAAGCCGATCCTCCGAATCGAACCGCTCGCGATGAAATTTCCAAAACAAGTTGGCGAAAAAACCTTCTCTTTAACCTCATTTTGAAGAGACACGAAAATGAAACGGCAGCAAGTAGAAATAAACATTTGATTGTTAAATGAGGCTTGACAGCGCACGTACAGACAATAGCTGACGATATGCCGGAAGCCTGCTTCTGGCAAACTTGCTTTCGGTAATAGGGTCATTATCGAACAATTAATGCCGCGGCGGCGGTTTCAATTTATTTGTTCTATAAAGAGTGGAGTTGATACTCGCGTCTGCGCCTTATTTGCATACGCAAACCACAATGCTTTTTGTTTTTTTTTGAGGTTGTTGACCTGATGAAAGGAAAATTTTAAGCTTCGTTCTGTTTTGTAGCAACACGGAGACTGTTTGTTTTTTTCTGGAGGGAGCGAGATATATATCTCCTAATAATTGTGTCCTTAAAGAAGAAAATTCCCGTTACAAAGTGACTACCGTTTACCTTATTATGTCATTAAATAGTCTGGGATAGACTCCATTTGTAAATTATTTATTCACGCAGTACTCATCAGGAACCTAAAGCTTCGATTTCGTGATATACCGTTTGAGGACATTAACGTTCGAGAATTTTCGAGAAAAATAGGTCTACAGCGAATATTTGGGAAAATTTCTTAGAAAGCCTGCGATGACACACTTAAGAAGGCAGAAATGAGTGGTCAAAACCCGGTCGCTTCTGCCAACCTAACCGTTCGGGGTTTTCCGTGGTTTTCTCCGAAAATTCGCGTAAATACGGATTAGGATGTACCTTAGAAAGTCCCCCTCCCTGGAGGTTAATCCCCCCCCCCTCGGCCTAGATCCCTAGGGTAAAAAATGGCCTTATTTTATTTAAAAAAGCAAACGTTGCAGTAGTCTCTTCTGTTGAAACTTCCGCAGACTACTTTGAAGAAAGGATGACTCATCGTTTAGTAAGTTAAAAAATTAGAATGTGACACAAGGGCTATCTGTCCAAGAGGGGCATATCTTGGGTGGAGGACTTTTAAAATAAATTTCAGGTTGATTCAATATAAAAAAACGAAACAAAATGATAAACCGAGTTTTCAGAAACGGATGCAGTTAACAAACAACTGTGACACTCTGGCTCCTTTCTCAAGAGGCAAACTTCTATGCCGCTGAACTTGGGAAAAATTATCCTACGGTGTGACAAGTACTACACTTCAAGTTATTGAGATGTAGTTGAAAGATTGTTGTATGTTCTGCAATAATTTTTTTCAGATAATAATATTTTGTTCCTTTTTTATTAGCCGTGGGAAACCTCAGGACGACCCTCGTAAATTGCCAAATTGGCGCACAGAAAAAGACTACTGCGTTTGAAAATGCTTTATAATTGGTTCGCTTGGCGTGGTTTATATTTCTCGTTAAAGTGCATGGTATATTGTGACCCAAAACCTCAGTAACAATAAGAAACATTTCGGTGATAAGTCTTTCGAGCTCAAAACACAGGCATTTTTGATTTGTATTTTTAAAAATATGAGTTCCAATAATAGCTTTCACGGAATTCCTCTCGATTCTACCTCAGCGAAACAGTTCACTGACTTCAAAAACGCACGTGCTATAATTAAATTCGTGCTGTCTATATTTGACATGCGTGTTACATCGGGGGTTAAACAAGGGATCAGCGAGAAAGAGCAAGCGATATCCCGCTGAAAAGTGAATAGCGGGGTGATTGTCATAAACAGGCCAATGGTTCCTCAATTCCACAGAGAGAGGCCTGACAAGGGATACACTATGGAGAATGTTCAAACATTATACATTTATGTAGGTCAAAATTTTATAAGCATAGGTCTGGCCTAGGTACCTCTCAGTTGCGCTGCTAACTAATTGAGTCTTCAGCAATTTGCGTAATAAATGTTACGTAAACGAATAGGTAATAACTTTTTTTTTCTTCTGTTCTTCGGACTAAAATAATTGTGTTTAGAGGGAATTTTCTGGGGCACCTTTTATGGCCTAATTTTACTGAACCAGGCCAGAGTATCTGCCGATATTTAGTTAGAAATAAGGAAGTGAAGTGTTTCGTTTTTGTCTAGATTCATAACTTACTGTGACAGAATTATACAGAGCACGGACGAGCATAAAAGGGGTGTGTGTCTGGATACCTCCTTTAGTCTACGACAAACGCTCATTGTAATTATAGCCAAACATTCACCTTTTGAATACATGGCTCAAAATAATGTACGGAAAAAAAGATTTAAATTATAAATAAATTTTGAAAACTGTATTAAAATTTGTGATAATTATATTAATTTTGTAAATTTTATGCACAGAAGCGTACCGGTTGGTTTGTCGTATTACCCTTAAATCTGACACATGTGGCCGCTTTTCGAACGCTGAAATATAAATGTTTGAATTTTGTTTACGTGTGGACACCATTCCAGCACCCATTCCAGCACACACGTCCAGCACCATAGGCGCACCCACGGGGGGGGGCTATGGGGGCTCAAGCCCCCCCTAAAGGTGAACGGTTAGAAGTGGAAAACTTAAAAAAATGAAAATTGTCACTAATGAATTATTACTATTATTATTATTTATTGTCTTCAAATTATTTCTAAAGTATTTTTTGCCTAAAAAGATGTTGGTTTTTAAATAAATACTTACAGAGAGTTTATGAAACACTCTTAAAGTCGGTTACAATATCACTGAAAAGATCAGATAATTATGTATGACTCTATAATGCGTTTTTGTTTGTGGCCTTTTGTTGTATGGGCAAATCAAGTGGTACAGAATATTTTGACGTTATAAGAGGGTGGTAACTATTATCGATCTCACTATAACCGAATTCAGCAGTATTTTCAGCTCAGCCCCCCCTAAACTAAAATCCTGGGTGCGCCACTGCCCAGCACTGTTAGAATTTTATGTGTGAAGTAAAACAAACATGGAAACGCACCCTGTAACTTAATCCTGCGATCATGTTACTTTTAAAAAACATAATTTAATTGCAATTTTTTACATTATCGTTTTTCTCACAGAAAAATGTTGAAAATGTTTGCCACCCTTTTGAAGGCAAGCATGAACACGTCGAACCCAGTTTTTTTGACACACTTCGCAACATTGCTGGTGTTATGGACGAGATTTCTTCAGTTATTTTATTCTTCAGTTTATTTTATTTTATTTCTTCAGTTTATTTTATTTTATTTCTTCAGTTATGGTTTGATTCAATTCAATGTTTGCAAAACTTCTCTGGACAACGCTATCTTTAAGATAACTCCACACACACACAAAAAAAAAATCTAACGGGGTAAGAAATAATTAATAATAGAATGATAATGCAAAAGAATTGAATTAAATTATTATGCTTTTCAAAAATAAAAGGATCACAGGATTCAATAACATTGTAAGTCTCCATTTCTTTTCCCCCTCAAAAATAAAGTTGTAACAGCCCCACAATAATGGAAAGGGTCTCACACACTTAAGCAAGGTTCAGACTTGTTATACTTCAGACATTATATACTTCGTGCTGGAATAGTTGCCACATCCACCAGACTTAAGGTCATAAGAAAAAGCAACTGGTACTCTTTTAAATGGATCACCTTGTAATTCAGTACTTAACAAACACAATTTACTGTAAAAAATTGAAAAATTTTTAGTGCTGTTGAAAATCTTTACCAGATATTTATAGTAAAACTAGCTGACCCGGCAAACGTTGTTTTGCCATATAAATTATTCCTAGGATTATTTTAGTAGAAAGAAATGACTAACTTATTGTAAGTTTGTGAAGATATAGTATATGAATGGAAGAGGCATGGAGCGCTGTGAACGATGCTGGAATATAACACAATACCAAACATATATTTTTAATTCATTGTAATTTATTCTTTAAATTTATATATATCGCTAATTACAATAATTTTACTAAAAAATAATATCAATCCCTTAACGCAATAGAGTATACAATATTTTTTGTTATCCCATCTTTAGATAACTTAAACAAACTGGATGCCCACTGTATGGTTTGCCCACTCGAGAGCATGCCACGTATAACTGCCCGTGTGAAAAACATGGCGTGCTCAAATCTAATCCACAAACAGACATAGTTTGGCCTTGAGACTTATTGATAGTCATTCCATAAAAAATTTTGCCCCCCCCCCAAAAAAAAAAGGATGAAAATCTGAAACACTTTCAGATTTTAAATACGCACTATAGTGCTATAAATTAAAATCGTATCATAATTTATGCGTCGTCCCTATTTTTCGTCCTTATTCCATTAAGTTGGAAAGTGTTATCATTATTCATGACTGTGCTGCATTTTTCTTCCTTATTTTATAAAACCCATCTTTGGAATCGAAATCTATCTTAAAATCGCCTACTAAAACTATTTTACAATCTTCGCCAAGTATATCACAACTATACTTCACCGTTTTATATATTGTTTCCTACTTTAACGCCTCAACTCTCGCCAAGGAGGCGATGATGAAACATATGCAGTTACCATGACGATTTTTTGCATTTATGTAGAAATCGTAATTTAGAATTAAAATAGCGATTTGGAACAACATGTAAGTACAGCATGCCGTTACATTTTTATTTATTTTGGATTACCAATTAATGTAGTTTTAATAATTAAATGTCTTCAAATTTCTTAACTGGCGCGTTTATCGCTAGTTTGTTTACTTTAGTTATCACCTAGTTCTTTTGCGTGCGTTGAAACGGTACTTACGTATTATCCCGGCGGTCACTTCCACCAAACTACTTTTTCGTAGATTTTAAATACGTTGCCAATCGTATTCCAAACCATCAACAGTTTCATGTGCGCGGCATTTATCTTGGTGAAAAATTGCTTGTCTTGCCGGACCGCCGGGATAATACGTAAGTACCGTTGAAACTTGTGCATAACTCCCAGAGACCCATGACTGCAAAGCTCGCCAAAGTACGGGGATTTTTTAGGTTGGCGAGAGTGGAGACGTTAAAATAGAAATCAACTCTTTCTTGTACCATAAAACACATCTTTGGAATCGAAGTCTATCTTACAATCGCCTACTGAAACTGTTTTACAATCTTCGCCAGGCATATTCTTCCTATAGGCATATTCTAACTATGCCGCAAAGACATGGAATGGGAATCATAATCCATGAGTGTACCGTGTTTTCCTTTCTTGTTCCACAGAGCACATCTTCCTAATAGAAATCTATATTAAAATCGCCTAATAAAATTCTTTTACAATATACGCCAGGCGTTTTCTAACTATACGCGAAATATATTTATAATAAATATTCGCGTTTTGGCACCACATTTAGCGATCAATTATCAAAAATTGCAAACCTTGTGCGACTTTCAACATTTTATTAACTTCCCCCCCCCCCTCTCCACATTATCTGGCAAACACATTTGAAAAGTGATTCGACACGCTAATGTCTATACAGAAATCCTGATTGAAATGAATAGCACTCGGGGGCTAAACATTTTGGGGTGGACCGCCCTTATGACCTAGGGGTATGAGACATAGTTAAAAACCTATTCTATGACCTAACGAATATACATAGAAAATTTCATTAAAATTGGTCGAGTGGTTTCGGAGGAGTTAGGTGACTAACACTGGGACAGGAGAATTTTATATATTAGATTGACTGTCAATCATATTTAACCCTTTGAGGCGCAACCCTTTCCCAATGCTGAAAAATGGACAGCCGTTGCCATCGCTCGACTTAACTACCCGCAAGATGGCGGACGATCGAAACGTCCATCGTGCCACAGATCTCAGTGTGCCGAACAATCAACTGCGTCAAAAAAAGGGTCTCTAGATCTGTGGCACGCGATGAACGTTTCGATCGTCCGCCATCTTGTTGGTCGTTAAGTCGAACGATGGCAACGACTGCCCTTTTTTCAGCATTGGGCAATCTATCCAGCTGTTCTCGCATTCTTCCATTTTTCAGCAGATGTCAGTGCTGTTAAAAAGAATCGTGACCATTTTTTGACGGGAAATGACGTGCTAAAAAAGTAAAGCATTCTCGTGGAGCTAGGTCACCCGCCACTATTTTTATAGAAATCCAATCTATTCTTCGTGACTGGCAGCTGTCAAACCCCCTTAACAGTCATATTATTTTCAAGGAAACGATCATAAAAATGTATTTTTTTTATTATTCAAGAAAATTGTATAAAAATAACTGCATGTACACTATATGGATTTATTTTAAGGTTTTGGACACTTTTTGAGAGATAGAAAAAGAAAAGTTAAATATCTAGGAAAAGAGCCAGCTTTCAGGGTTATTGTGACTGAATCCGTGTTTTCTAGTAAGGAGGGTATCATTAAAAAATATATATTTTAAACACCCAAGGAGATTTTTTTAAAACTTACTTCATAAAAGAAATAAAAATTTGTAACGTTTTCTTTGAAAATAACTCAAAAAAGTGAGCTAAGATTGCACAATGCCTATCACGTGTACACGTATTGGAGTACGGCTACGCTCTATTTAAAAAGAAACTATCTCCAGGATGAAGTTAAAAAGAAACTATCTCCAGATGAAGTTAAAAATAGTCTGCCATCGGTTGTGTAAAATGAGATATAAAAAAATTCATTGAAATGCTCTTATCTCTCTGGTGCATAACTTCTGAACACTCTTGCTCAGAAATATCACGGCCACGAGAAATAGAGAAAGAAAACTTAGCTCGTGACTTTGAAGGAAAGGGTTCATCGCAAAGAAGAAATTTTGAAGAATATTTAATGAACTATACATTTTTTTTTCGGCAGAAATCAATCAGAAATTTTAAACAAAAAACAATGAGAAAAAAAAAATATTTTAACCCTCTCGTCACCCTGAACCTCATAGGAGGCTCCTGCTTCAAATAGCAATATTGAGAGAGAAAACAATTGAATTGAGTATTTTTTTCTTTCAGTGATATCAATATCATTCATTCATGTAGAAAGTATAGGAGGCTCTTCACTCGATGCATCCATCGGGCCTAGATTGCAGTACGAGTCCATTTAGATCATTTTTTACAGTTTTCGCTTCATTGTTTCGGGAGAAAAATTAAGAAAATAGGGACGCTGCATTTTTACCGTTTTTTTTCTTTTTAAGACGCTGTTTTTTTACCGTTTTACGCTGCTTTTTTACCGTTTTTTTTTCTTTTTAAGGTAAGTATAGTTTTTTTCTTATTCCTCAACCTTTACCTAATAGGTGCATCCTTTTAAATTAATTTTAGCATAACAAAATGCTTCGAAAATGCAGAAATTAATATTAGAAAAATCTAATATGAATCGACATTAGAAAAAAAAATATTTTTGCATGATTTATAATAGTATTTCAGATGCATCCAATGCTAGACCGATTTTTTTTTTTCTCTGATTTTTCATAATTCGGTGACGAGAGGGTTAAGATCTAAGAGCTGCACTTACTTCTAAATGCCCAATTCTTGAGTCCTCTGACGCCTTGCACAAGCGACAGGATGCCTTTGGAGCATTCGGCAGTCAAGTTGGCGTCGGAGCTCATCCTGAGGAACATCGGCAGGGCTTTCTTCATCTGCCCATCGATGGTCTTCTTCATGGTCTTTTGGAACTGCTTCCACTTCTCGTGGACCACTTCCGATTCGGACATGTTTCTGGACACCTCGGTGGCAGCGGTGGGACTCGGAGACCTCGTCGTTATGGGGGTCCAGACCCGAGCCCGGCCCAGGGTCCGCCTTGTCGACGGCGGAACGGTCGCGGAAATGTTCGATCTGGCGGACGGTTCGACGCGCGGGCTGAGTCCTGACTGGAGAGACGAGTCCTTGGAGGATTCTTCGCCATTTTCCGAAAGTTCTTTGGAAGACGGGGTTCGAAATAGGATTAGAACAATAAATACGGTGAAGGTAATACTGATATTCATTGTTGATAATTTTTTAAAAAGTTTTTATGTAAACAAAATAGACGAAACGACTTAGAAATACGTAACAGGGTTTGCGGTATAATTTGTAGTTTGCTTCGAAAACAGCTGCAAAATGTTCACAAATCTCATATATCTTTTATTTTATAACAATGCTGTCTTTCAAAATACAGCAGTAGATGATTAATTTATAAACTTATCGACACAGCTGGAATCAATACAAAAATTCGCAATTCTAAATTACGATTCGGCTGTATGGAAGTAATAAAATAAGTATTTCATCTTATTGAAAATTTCAGGCGTTCACTGATATCAGTTCAGTTCTTTGGCGTTTGTACGACACATAATTGCGTCACAAAATCTTTGGCAAAAAATTTTCAGACAGCTTTCGTTAGTCGCTCACATTCCACTAAAAGTAGAGTCCAAATGCAGAAAAATCTTTCTTAATCATTTAAATATACCAAAACGTAGAAATGGCTTTCAGCAATCTGCAGCGCAGCTCAAAGAAATCGAAAACTGAATGAAAGATAAAAATCTTCTTCCGTGCAAAGCTGCCTTACGCGTTTCCTCACACTCGAAACCAAAACTAAGTCTTCTTTTTTCCTTGTGCAAAATGCAAAAATAGATTTATTTGCTTACACACAAAGAGCAGCTCCTAATTTCTTTTCTTCTCAAGAACGAACTCTACTGTCGATGACAGCAGGTATTCTCTGCCGAATGTCCGAATTTTTTGAAGTATTTCTCCAGCCGTCGTCTCCTCCACTTCTCACCTGAACGGAGAACTAATTGAGTTTGTTTGACTTTCTACCGGCATTTTTGCTTCCTGATGAGGGCACGGATTGTTGGAGGATAAAAAAAAAAAAAAAGTCAGCGGTCGCCAAGTCAAGTTTTCCGCCAACCCCGTTCCACGATAGAGACATAATTATTCCAGAAGTTAGCTGATTTGATGTTTTGGCATTTGCGAGGATTTGCGGTTTGCTTGCTCCTCCACGGGGGAATTACCGAGATGACAATATGCGGCATCTGTAAGGGAATGGGTTGATGGGTTTAAAATAATATATCTTCGAATGTGCACGGGAGAATTTGTAGGAAATTTATTTATCAGATCCTGATGCAATGCTTTAAATGCCATTATGCTTTTCCAATATGGAACGTTGTCTGTTATTCAAGAGAGCTTTTCCCCGTAATTACCCAATTGGAAATGCCTTAACTTTTACTTATAACATCTGCAAAGCCCGAATAAGCCAACATGGGACCCGGGACCTACATTTGTCATCGGGTCACATGTCCCTTTCATATAGATTCATTTAGTTTTACAAAAAGGAAAAAGCCTAGAACTATAGGTTTACTTAAGTTCCAGACTTTTCCACTCTTGTGGATGTTAGGAACTTTTTTGCTACTGAAAAAGATCAGACTTTGGATACTGCCCAACAGGATTATATTGACCAGGCATTCATTATTTTATTCAAAATGTTTTATTAAAAATTTTTTCAGTATATAATTCAATAAATTTTTAAGAGAAATCTTTATCTTTAAGCAGATATAGGGTAGAATTTTTTTTCTAGAAATGAAGCATTTCAATAAAATGCTGCAGGAATATTTCTTGATTTGGGGCCCCCTTTAACTGGGGCCCGGGCGGCTGACCCGCCTGCCCCTGCATTAGTGAGTCTCTGAACATCTGTTTATTTATTTCACCTACACATTTTTTCCTTTCTGATTTTTCAACGCATTTTGCGTATATTGGTAAACACCACTAAAATTCATCAGCGTGTATCGAAGTTTAGTCTACGAGAAATAAAATTTGAGCTTCTCTACATTCAGTCTCAGTAAAGATATTATTTTTTTAACAGTGGCATTGAAGGATTTGCTTCATAAAGGAGATAGCTCTGCCTATAATTTGTGGCACTGCATGCTTTCTAAGGAAACCCAGCCTTTTCAAATACTTTAAATATTATAGGCGGTAGATATTTATGTATTTTCAGTTCTGTGAGTAAAGTATTTACCTTATATTTTAATGGACAGTTTTTTTTAAATAAAGTAATATGTTTTATATCGATTATCTTAAATTTATATTTATTGTATAACTATGCTTTAAAATATATATGCTCCTTTTTATATCCTTAATTTCTATTAATCTATTACATTTCCTGAAAATTGATACAACTTTGATGTTTGTTAGACACTTTGAACTCGAGCTAAAAGAGCATTTTTTAATTTTAGAAACTATTTCCTTTCATTTGATTCAATATTAAATGGGCCATTTAACTCAAATCAATGGAAATCGCTCCAATTTCCAGATAGAAAAACGGAATACATTTTTAAAATTATTATTATTATGAAATCTTTTGCTTTATTAAGAATACGTTATTTCGCTGTTACTTTGAACCCGCGATTTACGCAAAATCGTTTTTCTTTTCACTTTTCCTTCAGTTTATAGTGCATTGTAATTGATACACTATTTTATTTTCCTGTATTAAAATGCCAGCATATTTCTTTCCCTGGTACACATTGTATCCATTTTGATTCATAAATTGTTCATATAAATTACTTTTTAAACCGGTTTATGTTGGCAAAAAAAAAAAAAAAAAATATTTTTCAAAGTTGCAATTGAAGTTCATCATTTTCAGATGAGGAAAGTATTAAGCTGTGTAGTCATTTAAATCAGTTAATAGCGTTTTCCCACATTATTATTGTTTTGTAGAATCATAAATGAAGCAAAACCTCCAGAATATTCTCCAGGAAAACTTCCGCCATGCAGGAAAGATATCAAAGCAGGAACGTTAATGAAACTCCACCTAATTCTATTGTTTTTAACATGGAGTTTTTTTCTGTATTTTGTGGCGGTTATAGAGGGTGTCCCAAAAATATAGTAACAAGCTTTAGTTCTTTATCAGAGATAAGTGGGCAACGTAACTTGGAAAAATTTTCTAAGTAAGTCGAAAGAAAGATTGCGTTAAGAAAAATTTCTTCTTGTTCATTTTTTAAAAGTGACACTTTTCATATTTGCATATCATCCCCCGTACAAAAAATTACCAGTTAATAAAATGTGCCCCCATACACTTATGTGGTGATGTGCAAAATTTCAACCCTTCATCATAAAACGCTCGAGAAATATCTTTAAACAAAGAGGATTAGGGGCTATACATGAATTTAAATGTGAACGTTTAATGCTAGAGTGAAAAAAAATTATTTTCTTGCGTAATTTCTGCTCGAACCCTGAAATCCGACGCGATTTTTTCCCTTCGAGAGCTATTGAAAAGTGGTTTAAGTCAGGATATTTTTATCTTCCTATCTCCGATACCCTTTTAGTATGCAATTCTCAAATTTTGTACACGGCAGCATTAGCGTATGGGGCACACTTTAATAACTGAGTATTCTTTTTTAACAGGGTCTTATACAAATTTAAAAAGTGTCACTTTTTGAAAACTTGCGAGATGAATTTTTTCTATCACAGTTCTTATTCCGACCTTTTTTTGAACATTTTTTCAATTGACACTGTCCCCTTATCTGTAATAGATAAGGAATTAAAGCAACCTTTTTCGGGACACCCTGTATAAGCTAACCATTCCAAAATAAATAATTCTTATTTTGAAGATTAAATAATCATACAGTGAACAGTTGATACTTGTCAATATTTAGAAGCTAATTTATTATTGTGACTGGAGATCACTGTGGAGTAATCACTGTAGAGTTCAATCACGATGAATAGATTATGGCTTCATTTTACATATATCCGAGGAGCTGGATCTTGGCCAATAATTCGCCCTAATATGCAATGATCCATTATTACGTTTTTCTATTTAACTCTGGCATACAACATTTTTTCCCTTTCTGAACTGCATTTAAATGAGCGCAAGGCAGCTAAGAGTGTTCTAGTCCATTAAATTCGTCGCCTGCTTCTGACTTTAGTGATAGAAACTCGTATTTTATGTAGCGCTGTACGTGAACTAGCTTTATCTTCTTAAACCTGTAGCACATGTCGCTCCTTAACGTTTCCCAAACAAAGCTGTAAAATGTTCATGATTTTATGCGTTATTTCGTAATAGTTTCGTACCGAAACTATCCCAGAAGTTTGTTCAATTCTATATCAGGAGAAAGACTCACTCTCAGTGCATTTGAATACCAAAACCTAGGCTCTTTGAATTGAGTTAACATTTTATATACAGTATTCCCACTAATGTCATTTGCCATCCTCTCAATTTCGAAACGGCTGCTATATTTATAATAGTGGTGCCTAGGTAAAGTTGCCATGCGCTATGCAAGAAAATCGCTTATAGCGCCACCTGGAGGCTCAATTTAGAGTGAGCGTTCTTATCTCAAACACGGGAAGAGATACGGGAAAAAAGTCACATGCAAAGTTGTTCAGCATTGTCGATTTAGGAAGAGGAGATACCTTGCGCACACCAATGTACACAAAAATGCTACGGATGGACGGCATAGTACGCACATTTTTAGGGTCCAGTTTTCCAAAACTGCACATGCCTGACATTAGGTTCATTTCCCTTTCGTGCTCAAAGTATATTCCGTGCGCAACAATACGCATCTGGACTCTGGTGTGCAATTCCAGCTGCACATTGAATTGGTGGCAATCTAGCGCAAGTATGAGGGATACGCTTTTCTCTCCTTGCATTTTACGTTTTCCAGTAATGAAATTAATGTACGCAAGGTGTTCTTTTTTTTTTTTTTTTTCCTAAATCGATGATGCTAAACAACTTTGTAACTGAAAAATCACTCAAAATACTGGTGTTAAACGATAAAGTAATTAAAAATCTTTGTAAAAATCACACATAAGAAGTAATAGGTAAGAGGATACGTACGTTTCGTTCAAAAATTGTTTTGAACTTCATCAGTCCAAGCCCTTCGTCGTAAAGAACACAGGGAACTGAAAAGAGATAAACAAGCAAGATGTTGCCACAAGGGGCAAAGAAAAGTCGAACAAAACCACGGAGAGTGGAGAAAAAAAATTAAAATATGGGATAAAAAGGAAAGGAAAGAAGCACAAAAAGTACAGAAATAAAAAAGGAATAAATAAAATAAAAAAAATAATAATGTACGTGTGTTACTGTCTTTCTTTTTTGTTTTTATTAAAAAGAAATTATATATATATATATATTTATTTATTGTGCTGTCCTGTTCGTGGTTTTTATTTTATAAAAAAACAAAAAACAAGTGTGCTATTTGTTTTTTGTTTGTTTGTTCTGTTTTCTCTTTTTTTTTGCGTGTGTTTGTACTCGTGTGTTCCCTTTATTCTTCTTATTATTTTTTATTTATTCCTTTTTTATTTCTGTATTTTTTGTGCTTCTTTCCTTTCCTTTTTATCCCATATTTTAATTTTTTTCCCTCCCCTCTCCGTGGTTTTGTTCGACTTTTCTTTGCCCCTTGGGGCAACATCTTGCTTGTTTATCTCTTTTCAGTTGCCTGTGTTCTTTACGACGAAGGGCTTGGACTGATGCAGTTCAAAACAATTTTTGAACGAAACGTGCGTATCCTCTTACCTATTACTTCTTATGTGTGTTTTTTATAAAGTTTTTTAATTACTTTGTTACTGACTTGGTTTTTTTTCCCGTATCTCGCACCGCTTTTGAGATAAGAAGGCTATAACTCCAAATTCAGCCGCCAGGTGGAACTTTAGCGGTTTCTTTGGGTAGCGCATGGCAGTTTTACACTACCTCGATACCGTTTTTATGAATAGAGTAGCAGGCGTTACGAAGTTAAGAGGGGGACACAGGGACTTTAGTGGATGCATTATATTTAGTCAGACTATCAAATCCAAGAGTAATGAGTCAGACTATCAAATCCAAGATAAATGAGTTGAATCGACTCGAGAACGGGCCACTCCCTCAAATGGGTGAATGCATTAAAATTTTACTGAACTTCGAGCCCTGCTTAAAAAAAAATACGAGTTTGACTCTGGCTCTAAAAGTCCTTTACGAAAATGTTTTCCGGCTCCAGCTCCTGCTCCACTCGGGGCACATGACCTGAGAGCACGCCAAGGGCGGATTAAAGGGGGGGGGACGATAAAAAAGAAATTAATGTAAAAGATTCTATTTTACTTCCATAAAATGGATGTATATGTCAATCTTCTAATTAACCGCCCCCACCGACAGACTAACCGCCCCCCCCCCCCACCGACAAATTTGCATTAATCCGCCACTGGAGCTCATACACAAATAAAGCTATGTGCGGGGACACAAAAATTGAACCCGCTTTATGTAAAGGGGCATAAAACTCGGGGCAGATGCCCTGGTATCGAATAGTCCCTCCCCCAAAAAATCTGAGTTTAAAGCTATGCACATTGCCACAAAAAACGAGCTAGTTATTAGAGATGAGACGGGCTCAGCCCGAGCCCGAAAGCCCGAGCCCGACCCCGGGCCCGACTCGGGCTCGGGCTCTGTAATTCACGATTGCGTTCGGGCTCGGGCTCGTGAAAAATTTCTCCTTTGTTGAACATACTGCTTGAAAATGATTTTAAAAAGTGATTCATGGGATAAATAGACGTACTTATTTCAAAAAATAGCGGCACGGGGAACTGGAAGGTGTGTGAAGGTCTAAAAATTATTGTATCCTATTAATGAAGTAGTTCATTTTATTTGTCTTTAGCTGAAATTTCGGGCTCGGGCGCCAACTTTATTAATATTGCTCGGGCGGGCTCGGATTAAAAGTCTTCGGGCTCGGGCTTCAAAAAATGAGCCCGAACTCATCTCTACTAGTTATACACGGGACATAAAATCTGAAAAGGGACTCCTGGGCACAAAAATGTTATAGCCAGGCCCCCTACTTTTAAGACGATATATATATATAAGTCGCGCGATTCTCGCCAAATGTGGACGAGGCAGTGCGCATCCACCTTGAGTGAAGAGAAAGTGAAAAAAAAAATCGCATGGAGTGCGATTCTGTTTGCTTTTGTTTTTTTCGGGCAAATAACCTGGTGGCCCGCTTTTTTGCGGCTCTTTTCTTTCACTCTCTTGTGAGATCTCTCTGTCGTGCCGAGATGATTTTTTTTTTTTTGTTACTCGCGACTTCCTCTTGCCCCGGGCGGGTGTGGGCACGCTTCTGGTTCCGATCGAGCCCGAGATGAATCGGTGGAACCGAACAAGAAATAAACAAAAACAATCCTACAGACATTAGGAATCGTAAAATCTTGGTGAGAGATTTTGTTGTTGTTGTTGTTGTTGAGCTAGGCAAAGGCACATGTGGGCACATCTGCCGGGAACGGGTGCCTTGCTGTTGCGAACTTCTTTCTTTTTCCCCCGTAAGTATTGCACACGTAAAATTAGCCCATTTGAGGTGCAACCCTTTCCCAATGCTGAAAAAAAGGGCAGCCGTTGCCATCGCTCGACTCAACGACCCGCAAGAGGACGGACGATCGAAACGTTCATCGCGTGCCACACATCGAGAGACAACTTTTCTGACGACAGATGGCTGTGCGGCACAGCCAGCTGCGTCGAAAAAGGGGCCTCTCGATCTGTGGCACGCGATGAACGTTTCGATCGTCCGTCCTCTTGCGGGTCGTTCAGTCGAGCGATGGCAACGGCTGCTCTTTTTTCAACATTGCACACTCTATCCAGCTGTTCTTGCATTCGTCCATTTTTCAGCAGATGTGAGTGCTGTTAACCCTTTGAGGCGCAACCCTTTCCCAATGCTGAAAAAAGGACAGCCGTTGCCATCGCTCGACTTAACTACCAGCAAGATGGCGGAGGATCGAAACGTTCACGCTCGCGCACAGCTGGCTGTGCGCGAGCACAGCCAGCTGTCGTCAGAAAAGGTCTCTAGATCTGTGGCACGCGATGAACGTTTCGATCGTCCGCCATCTTGCTGGTAGTTAAGTCGAGCGATGGCAACGGCTCCCCTTTTTTCAGCATTGGGCAATCTTTCCAGCTGTTCTCGCGTTCTTCCATTTTTCAGCAGATGTCAGTTCTGTTAAAAAGAATCGTGATCAATTTTTTTACGGGAAATGAACGTGCTAAAAAGTAAAGGATTCTGGTGGATATTCATGACCATTTATTGACGGGAAAGGACGTGCTATAAAAAGTAAAGGATTCTCGTGTTGCTATGTCACCCGCCACTATTTTTATAGAAATCCCATCTGTTCTTCGTGACTGGCAACAGTCAAAACGTCAGAGTTGGGTGTTCCCAGAGCGGGAACACTGCGCGCGTTAAAGGGTTAATCTATAAATGCTACTGATAAGTCCCGCCTCTTGCTAAACTCCGTTCCCATTCCCATAAGAACTAGAGATGTGTTCGGGCTCACTTTTTAAACCCCGAGCCCGAGGACTCTCAATTTGAGCCCGAGCCATATTATTTGAAATCGGAGACCGAGCCCGAAATTTTGGCTAATAGGTAAATGAAAGTCAATAATTTCATGGACAGAATATCATAAATTTTGCCGTTTGTGCCAATGAAAGACAAATAGAATAGCAAACTTTTTTAATGCACTTTCTAATTATTCTTATTCAAGTTTATCCAATAATAAGTTGATTTGTTCCATGAATCCTTTTTTAAATCTGCTTATAAGGAGTATGTTCAATAAAGGAGAAATATCGCAAGAGCTCGAGCCCGTCTCATCTCTAATAGAACACGGAGTGTGAGCAACGCCCCCTAGAGAGGAAAGCCGCGGCGCTTACTTGTGACGTCACACCGAGTTGGTAAAGCAAAGCGTTTCTATTGGGTTTCTCCTCTCTCCCGCGCCTCGGGAGAGAAGAGAAATCCAATGGAAACGCTTTGCTTTACCTATTCGGTGTGACGTCACAAGTAAGCGCCGCGGCTTTCCTCTCTAGGGGGCGTTGGTGTGAGGCAGCACCAGCTTACCCAGTGCTTAGGATGGTGAAAAATCTCTCTCGGCTGGGCTGCTGTGGAACCTTGTACGCTCATGGGAGCGGGAGCACGTCAAATCTGTCCGTGGCTTTAATGTCCTTCAAGCGACACCTATGGGGGTGCCGATTTCAGGTGCTAGGTCTTCATTTGAAATGAGTTCAAAATGAGGAGACCCCTCGTTGGGGGGCAACGATGGTCTGACTGTTAGGCGCTAGCATCATGAAATCATGAAATGACCAACATCTGCGGTCGTGGTAGTGGTCAAGCCTCTAATAGAGAGAGAGACGCCAATAGAGATTATCGCGAGACGCGAGAGGGAAAATTGGCGTCTCGTAAAACAGCCCAAAAGCTTTGTTTCGTCTCGCAAAAATCCCTATATTGTTAATATTAAAAAATGTCTATCTCGTCTCGCAAAAAAACTGTAAATCTTTGTCTCGTCTCGCGTCCATCTGTATAAGAAAGAAAAAAAAATGCTACTGTTAATTTTCAAAGTGACACTGCTGGATTTTCCAGGTTTTTAGCCAAAATATGCAATTTTTTTTCTGGCTTTTCTCTTAAATTTCCTGATTATTCCAGTGTTTTCAGATTTTCTTAGACTGCTGGCAACTTGAGTACGCCCCCCGCCCCCTCAGCATTTTTGAAATAATCGCCTGATAATTTTTCATACCCGCATTTCCATGAAAACATGCAATAGATTTTTTTTTTTTTTAAACACAATTTAACTGCCAACATTCGAACATTATTACTGCCAATATTATTAGTTTAACCGGAAAAGTAATGTGCTTTTCCGTATGTCCATATTTTGTCTAGACAAAATATTGGAATAATACGAAATATAAGCTATAATAAATAATAAATATACGCTTATAATACAAAATTTGGCCCGTATTTGAGTTTTTGAGCGTAGTTGCTAGATTGGAGAGCAATATCCAAAATTTGGTTGAAACTTTCTTTCCACGTACCCCCCTGAGTGATCGTAGAATCCTCCAACTAGGGTAGATGCGAAAAAAGTGGAAGTGTGGCCATTTTATTTTTTATTTATTTATTATTATTTATTTTTTTTTTTGCAAGAAAGAAGAAGCATTATCTATAAAATTTTCGCTTTTAACAAATATCAGTCTTATGCTTAGGCATTGGTTGTTTATAAATTAATACTTGTTAAAGATTTATTTGTTTGAATTTTATGTAGCACTCTCCGGTACAGCTATTAAAATGTCAATTTTCTTTTTGCTGGCATTTTATTTAGTAAACTGTTCTGAACTGGGAGACGGAAGCTGCCTGGTTCAAACCCAGGTCTCGTCCGTCGACCTAACCGTTCGGAGTTTTCCGTGGTTTCCTCCGAAACTTTGCATAAATACGGGTTCGTACCCCCATAAAAAGATCCTCCACGGAGCCCCCCCTCCCCCCATCCCCTTCACTTGGACCTAGATCCCACTTGCAGATAATGGGCCGTAATCCCACAACTACATTATCTAGTAAATAAATCGCAGAAGTTATCAGATTCATAGCACTTTTCCAACATAGAAAAGCTAGTGCGAAGACACGGATATCTCTGAAACGCTTTTTACAAAAATCTGGAGTGACTCCATTCGACTTTCCGAATACTTACGATTAACATCATTACCAAGCATTTAAATGAACGCTAGCGCACTTTCAAGAATTTCCCCCCATTGGTCATAATGTAAAAGAAATCTTTGTCGTAGCCCTGTAAAAAAACTATAGGTCCTATACACACCCAAATCAATGCCGGTCTTGCGACGGTGGTTTATAATCTATATACCCAATTTGAGCTCAATCGAATTCGCCGTTTAGGATCTATCGTGTTCATTCACACACACACACACACATATACATACATACATCTCGTAAAAATAGCATAAATGAATTTAGAAGACCTCAAAACGTGTCATTACACTAAAATCTCGAAGTCGAGTTTTTTCGTGATTACAATACTTTCCTAATAGGGTACATGTTCGGAAAGCAACAAGACTGCACAACTGTCAGATTCGCCTTAACCCTTTAACGCGCAGTGTTCCCGCTCTGGGAACACCAAACTCTAACGTTTTGGCTATTGCCAGTCACGAAGAATAGATTCGATTTCTATTAAAATAGTTGCGGGTGACATAGCTCCACGAGAATCCTTTACTTTTTAGCACGTCATTTCCCGTCAAAAAATGGTCCCGATTATTTTTAACAGCACCGACATCTGTTGAAAAATGGAAGAAAGCGGGAACAGCTGGATAGATGGCCCAATGCTGTAAAAAGGGCAGCCGTTGCCATCGCTCTACTTCACTACCAGCAAGATGGCGGACGATCGAAACGTTCATCGCGTGCCACAGATCGAGAGACCCTTTTTCTTGGACGACAGATGGCTGTGCGGCACAGCCAGCTGCGTCAAAAAAAGGGTCTCTCGATCTGTGGCACGCGATGAACGTTTCGATCGTCCGCCCTCTTGCTGGTAGTTAAGTCGAGCGACGGCAACGGCTGCCCTTTTTTCAGCATTGGAAAAGGGTTGCGCCTCAAAGGGTTAAATAATCCGTTCTCAATAATCAAACTTATTGCGCTCGAATAGTTCATTTTTTCTCCTTGGATTACGATCATGAGACACACTTCATTAAGCTTTGTTGTCAAAAATAGACAGCAAATAAATAAACACATGATCGAAGGCACTTCGAAACTGTATGAAATAATTCGAAGTTTTAGATAGAAGGCTGATGAGATCTCAGATAAGACAACACGGAAAAGGGGAGAGAATTCAGTTGCTTCATAAGCGCTTACTAATCCACCCCCAAAATAGGATTTTCATTACCAAGCAATTAAAACGGTATATACAAACACAATGAAAGTCGGAACAATTCATCTGTATCCAACACATGAAAGTTTATGAAAAATGTTATTTCAGTGTTACGATTTTTTAAAAATGATATCAAAAGTTAGTCATACATTTTAACGCCTTTGACCAGTAAAAGGAGGTCAGTTGCATACTTACGAGATTAAATAACTCTCTTTTGCACTTTTTTAAAAACATTTTATTGCTTTATAAATGTGAGGGCGTTACACCATGAAATTGAAACAAATTATAGCGTTAATCTCCCTAACAGTTAGAATAATTGAATGGCATAAAAATTTCTAAAACAAAATTATAATTAAAAATTAATTTTTATTTATTTGGGTTATGTCTTAAATAAATGCATAAAAACGCCTTAAAAAGAGTGTTTTTCAAATAAATTAATTAAATTTCTAACTCAATCTAAATAAAAGTTATAATTAATGTAGATATTTCAAAATAGTTATTATAAGTTAATAAAATACCACAGACACATCGTATGGATGAAGTATTATCTGCTATTCTTAGTAATGGGCATGAATGAATCAAACTATTCGATTGAATCGATTATTAAATGCATTCGAGGTTATCGATTTTGAAAAATTCATTCGAACGCTCAGCACACAAGACATAGCATTCGATATCTGGAATAGAAATCGCGAATACTAGTCGAATAGTGAAATTGCGAATATTACTCGAATCATGAAAGCGCGAATACTATTCAAATAATTAAAATACCGAATTCTATTCGAATAGTGAAATAGCGAAACTACCCGAATAGAAATCGTGAATACAATCGAATAGTAAAGGCCGCACATATTCAATTTTCGACTAATCGATTATTAATTTTATTCGAATAGTAGAAATCGATTATAGAAATCATTCGAATGGAACACCACTAACTATTGTTAATGTGGAATCTTATACTGTCGAAAGTTTGAAGACTTCGAATGCAAAGGAATGGTGGTGATGTTCTATGCTTGAAAAGCATCTCAAGATAAATAAATTAATTAGGAACACAAAATATTGAATGGGTAGGGAAAAAAAATCTGAAAAATTTCATTGACTGAAGTGTTTAGCAATTGATTGCCTTAATTGCCTCCAGTCGTTTATGTATTTATATATTGCCATGTACTCTCACTGTTTCGAGAACAAGGTCACGGAGAACTTGCTAGACATAATTCATCATCTCCCAATTAAACGACACTTTTGTTTGTTTGTGGATCTTTATTTTTCCATTATAAAGAAAGATGAAACTTCGGATTGAAAGCTCAAACCAAAAGGTATGCGACTCGTTTTAACACAATGTCCACGCGGAACATTGACACTGAGTCTGAGGACAAGGTCGTTCGTGAGCCTCAACGACCCTTCCAGAACGCTCTGTAATCTTAATGAGTGATGAGAGATAGAAAGTAAGGAAAATTTTCTCGGATTCTCGCCGAAACTCGTAAAGATAACGACGAGTTCACAAAAGTGATCAAAATGCTTATACGATTCAGATACACAGCTGAAAACTCTTCAAAACGAGCGAAATGTGAAAGTTACGCCAAAATTTAAACTGATATTTCAATTTCTGTTTCCCCGGGATTCTTGTATCTTCTGTAGTTTCGTAAATATAGTTCTTCACTCGTGGGATCAGACTTCGAGCGATTACACGATCATCTGTAATCGATTACAAGAAATGATATGGATTACGATTACGATTACTAGCAAGCTCCAAAAAAGATTATGACTACTGAATGCTAATTTAGTAAAATACCAGTAATCTTGATGTTAGAGAAATCAAATATGAAAAGAATTCGATGATAATGCAATTTTATCATAGCTAGGGCCCTATTAAATATGCGGAAAAATTTTCGGAATTATGCGGCACCGATGCGGTAGTTTTCTGAAATTATGCAGTATTTGTAGAAATGTATTGAAATGATGCCTATGAGTAGGGAAATAACTACGTTAAAAAGAACAGCAATATTTTAGTTTACATTAAAAAAATAAGTAAGTGTGTCTCACTTTTTCTCTAAAATTTATGAAAATAAAGAAATGTTAGTCCTGCGACAATGATTTCTTCAAACTCCGCCCTTGTTTTGTAAATATTTGGCAGTAACATGAAACGGCTCTTTCACAGTCTACAGCAGTGCGATTTTGAATGGCTTATATGGGGTTTTGATATGTTCTGCTGACCGAGGTTGCCCACATATGGTCTACAGAATTAGGTAAAAACCGAGGGTACTAACTTTGCTTTGCGTGTTAGAACTGAAAACCTCTGTGGAACAACCTCTGAATTCCAAAATCTTACTAAGTTTTCACCGGAACACTCCTTGACATATCCTTGGAGTATTTTTAAAGACGGTCATCATCAACATATATTTTGGACAATTAGTCTGAGTCAAACACTTGAGCCGCTTTCATGAATTTCAAACCAGGTTATCAAAACTTAGGTTCTGGCTTTTTGGAGATGTCCATCTCTGGACAATAATAAACATTCAAGAAAGTTTGGAAGAGAATATGCTGAGAAAAAATTAATAAATAAAAATGTTGCAAAAAAAATGCGGTGTTATGCAACAAGTTGTAGTTTATGCGGAGAATTGCAAATTATGCAAAATTCCGCATTTTCCTCATTTCTGCATATTTTATAGGGCCCTAATCATAGCATTTTTGTAAAATTTGTAAAATATTGTTTTAGTCATCGATTACAGTTGATTGTAATCGGCATGAAGTCTGCTTGGGATACACTTCTCACTTTTCAACCTGCCGGACCAAACTCACTTTTTTGGTTTTGAGCTTTTTATGAACCGGCCGGCAAGGTCATTTATTATAAAATCCAAAGCTTACCGTGAAGAATTTTGAATATACATAGTAATATCGTAGATAAAATAATATATAATAATAGATAATAATAAATACATAAATAATATGATAGAACACATCGACGCTTTGAGTAAAATTCTGAGTATTAACCTTTTACAAGACATGTCCCCAATTGGGAACATCCAATTGAAAGCTTATTCAAAAATGAAATTTGATCACTATTGACTTGAAAAGATTAGCAGATGGCTAAGAAGTTAAAATATTACTTGGTTTTTTTCGAAACACAAGTTGCATTTCTATTATTACAGGGAAACTGGGGAAAAAAATATCATGAAAATCGCCATTTTCATAAATTTTTTAAGAGCTATCTCGATACACCCCCCCCCCTGCAAACTTAATTCGTATCTTTACTGAAATTTAAAAATAAATATTTCATTTATTCTTAACCCATTCGTGCCTGGATATTTTTGCGACTTTCTTCGATTTTTGCTAACACCAGCCGTAATTGATAAATTTCTGATGTCAACTTTTGGAACAAGGGATGATTTCATTTAAAATCATTATGCATAAAAATTGAAATGTCAACATCCTACTGGGCCATATTAAAATATTTTGTGGAATTGAGGTTCAATACTCGCGAATAAAGGCTAGGAAAAATAAATAACGTTTTCGAATGATAGCGAAAATGCCGTCCCAAAAAAGGGACGCTAGGCATAAATGGATTAATATTTCACATATTATTTAAACTACCCATCGGTCTATTCAGTTTTTTAAACCAACTCAGAAATGACCCATGTTCCCAATTGGAAACGCAGTGAAAGCTGTATAAATTATTTTTTCTCCATTTAAATAACTCATATCCTTTAACAAATGCAGTAGAAGACAAAATATGCAAAAGACTAATTTAAAATAGATCTCTTATTTATTCTTAATCTTTAGAATATATCAAATTTGATCAATATTGACCTGAAAAGATTAGCTGATCTCAATGCTCTCAATACGGTCCGTAAAAGGTAAAAAAAATAAGCAATAATGAATGAAACAGATGAACACTGGCAGTAAAAATTCGAGAATACAAAAAAGTATGTGAAAGAAACACAACTATGAATGAGCACTTATATGTACCAGTTTAGAATTTTATTTACAGGGTAATTATTGTGAGGTATCTGAGGAATGTCCTAGTCTGGAAAAGAGGGAGGCGTGGATGGAAATAGGTATCGTGCTTGGTGTTGCGATAATTCGTTTATGCCAGCGGTTCTCAACCTTTTAACTTCGCGCTCCCTCCCCCACCCCCCTCATTTTTCAGCATACATTCAGTTTTTGAATCCTCAACAATGAACATTGAGTCGCATTTTCTACAAAATAATGTTATCAGTAAAGTTTGAATGAGCATTTTAAGCGAAAATAGACATATTTTTGAGTAAAAATGAGAATAAATGAGATGATTTTTTAAAAACATGCATCACTACTTGCTCTTTTGTTTTTCTTACTCCCATGGGCACCGGCAGCATAGGGCAAGGGGGGGGGCATTGCCGTCAACCCCGATAGATAGGGGAGGTTGATATCGGAGTTGACGGCACTGCCCCCCTGGATTTTTGTATGCAGTGTTCTCCCTTGCTTTTTTGCTCTTTCCAACATGGTAACCATATGTTGAAGTAGTCTTTGCCCCCCCCCTCTGGGAAATATTCTGCCGGCGCCCATGCTCGCGCCCCCCTGCAAACGCTCTGCTCCTCCCTTGGGGGGCGCACCCCACAGGTTGAGAAACGCTGGTTTATGCAGTTAATAGCTTTGGATAATGAGTTTTGCCTTTCTAGAATATAAGTGGTCCAGGAAGAGAGCGATTGATTTGGAGAATTTTTAAAGCGAAAACAAGAGGTGAGAGGATAATCTAATACGCAATGCGAAGAATTTCCTTCTTTACGGCACTTACAGAGAGGCGAAGATGTTTTGTTTATTTTTATTGAAAATTGGGAGAAAGGACTAGGGCTTCTCGAACCGGAACTGAACCCAAAACCGGAAAAAACCGTTATTTTAGTCGGAACGAAAACCGGAACTGAACCGAAAAAAATATCGGTTTATTTGGGTTCGGTATATCTTCAGTCATTTCGTTACTGTAACCAATTTATCAATGTTTTCTAATTTAACGTCCATGTAATTATCATCATTACGTGTACAGTCTGTTTTTGTTTCTCAGAACCTTCTTCTCATTTACGCATGCATCAGATCCGATTCGATTTCATCAAAACAGGGGCGAGCGGAAGTTTAGCTACGCTCTTTTATGTTTAAAACTCTTCACACTTGAACTTACAATAAGTAGAATAGTTCCTGAAACTCCAAATTGAAATAAAACAAAATGGAAAACATCATAAAAAGACGACGCCAAAATAAATCTTAAAAAATTACCCATCTCAACCTATGACCCCTTTTCCAAGTAGAATCGTCTGAACCGAAACCCGTTATTTTTGGCGAAACGAAAACCGGAACTAAACCGATAGGCATATTTTTAGTTTAACCGGAACGAAAACCGGAACTAAACCGATAGGCATATTTTTAGTTGAACCGGAACGAAAACCGGAACCAAAAAAATTACGGCTTGAAGCCCTGAAAAAGGCGATAATTTGAAAAGAAAAGATATAGATGGTTACAAACAGGGGCGGCCCTAGGGTAAGTGGCGCCCCCTGCTAACGCAGAAAAGACGTCTTCTTTTATGCTCTATTTGGTTTTTGAGTTCGAAATGACGCCCCATCGAAGCCAGCGTCCCGATGCGATGCTTACTATGCTTGTCGTGTCGGGTCCCTTGTCTTTTATGAATTGAAATATCCGATGTTTTATTTATTAAAAACCTCATGTTCTATTTATTAAAAACTACGTATTCTGTAAGTTTGCGCCATCTGTTGACGGGTCTGTAAAATAAAAACTCAATTGCATTCTTTTTTTCTTTATATAGTTTTTGTATATTATAGGAACAGTGTTTTTTTGCGCAATATAAAGTATCCTCTATGTTAATCCAGGACTTTAAATGTCTTTATACTAAATTTCATCCAAATCCGCCGAATCGTTTCAGCGTGAAAAAGTAACAAACATACATACAAACATTGACATTTATATATTAGTAGGATTTTGTACTGTAGAGTGGCGTGGGGTCATATACGATACGGTGTTGCATTGAAAAAGTTTGGCGTTCGTGGAAGATTTAAAAGATCCTCAACGAATGTATCGAAGATTTTTTTTTTTTAAGGGAAAGGAATACTCCAAATCCGGCTTCTCAACGAGCTCGAACCCGCTTAATAGAATAGACAATGATCCTCGAAAAGTTATTCCAATAAGCGGTACATCCCTTTATCCGGGAACACATTCCCTTATTACTACGGTTTGGTACATTGAAATTTTGCAATAACCGATACTCTATTAAGCGGGTTCTAGTGTGTATCTATTTGTTGGCATTCTTTGAATCTATTTTCAATTCCATTTCATTTTCATTCATGTGGATTCCTTTTGAATTAACATCGAGCCAGTTGTGAAGCCAGATTGGGATTACTCCTTTTTCTCTCTCTCTCTCTCAAAAAAAAAAAAAAATAAAATAAAAAAAAAAAATCTGAAACCCTTTCAGATTTTAAGTACGCACCAAAGTGCTATATATTAAAAGCGTATCATAATTTTTGCATCGTCCCTATTTCCTTCCTTATTCCATAAGTTGGAAAGTGTATCATTATTCATGAGTGAGCAGTATTTTTCTTCCTTGTTTCATAAAACCCATCTTTGGAATCGAAATTGCCTACTAAATTGCCTATCTTGAAATTGCCTACTAAATTGCCTATCTTGAAATTGCCTACTAAAACTATTTTACAATCTTCGCCAAGTATACTACAACTATACTTCACCGTTTTAAATATTGTTTCGAATGTGCATCATAATCCATGAGTGTGCCATGTTTGTCTTTCTTGGGTTTATTTCTAATTTAACACCCCAACTCTCGCTAAGGTGGCGATCATTAAACATATACAGCAACCATGACAATTTTTTGTATTTATGTGGCAATCGTAATTTAGAATTAAAATGGCGATTGGAACAACCTGTAAATACAGCATTCCGTTACATTTTTATTTATTTTGGGTTGCCAATGAATGTAGTTTTAATAATTAAGTGTCTTCAAATTCCTTAACTAGTGCGTTTATCACTAATTTGCTCACTTTAGTTTTCACGTAGTTGTTTAGGGAGCGTTGAAACTTGTGCATAACTCCTCGAGACCCATGACTTCAAAGCTCGCCAAAGTGCGGGGAATTTCTAGGTTGGCGAAAGTAGGAGCGTTAAAATAGAATCAACTCTTTCTTGAACCATAAAGCACATCTTTGGAATCCAAATCCATCTTAAAAGCGCCTACTGATACTGTTTTAAATTCTTCACCAGACATATTCGAACTATAGGCATATTCCAACTTTATCTCGTAGACATTTTAAATACTGTTTGGAATGAGCATCCTAATCCATGAGTGTATCGTGTTTTCCTTCTTTGTTCTATAAAATACTTCTTCGGAATAGAAATCTGTTCCGAAGGTATTCCAAATGGTTCCCAATGGTATCAAAAAATCTTCCATACATTGGTTGCGAATCTTTTAAATCTTGCACGAACGTCAAACTTTTCCCATGCAACACCGTGCATACGACGGGGGGGGGGAACGAGTCAATCAAAAACAATTTTTGAACCAATGACGCGTTAAGTGGGTTACACTTTTTCAGAAGGGAATGAAAAAAATTGCTCTACCTACCCTAACAAAATCCACTTTTATCATCTTCTTCCGAGAAACTCGGAAGAACACGGTAGGAAAAATGACTACACACAAAATAAAAAGATTACGATTTGGACTTGTTCGAATAGATACACTTCTAAGATAAATTTGCGAGCTTTTGTTTGTTTATTTCGATTATTAACTTTTCACTCTTTTATGTAGTGGGGGAAAAATGATAGGGTAGGCACAACAGCAGAGAAAACGTTTCCTGCGGAAATATAGCCCTTGGGTTGAAAAGTGTTAAGCAGTGAATGAGAGTTGAGAAGTTTCTTTATGTTGGATCTGAATCGAAGTGGGTTAAGCGTCAATCACACGCGCTGAGCAAAATATTTTGTCGAGTGTTCCATACAATGTCCGTTGCGACTTAATTTGGTTATTAATGAGCCTGTTATAGGGCCGAGGAATATAAAAACAAGCATAAGCAGGTTCGCTTTTTTTTGTTTGTGGTTGCCCTAGGCCTCATCTAAATTCGAACACCTACTTCAATCTCAGTGTAGCGGGCCGTGGTAGCCCAGTGGTTAAGGCGTTGGAGTCGAAACCGGCGTACCACTAAAGACCATCGTGTACATGCGGTGTCCGTGCACGTTAAATCCGTGGTTCCGAAAGTCCTCTCGGCGGTCGCTAGCAGTTTCCGAGGGGTGCCAATATGTAGAAGTCCCCTACCTTCTGATGAGGTTCCAAATTGTGGCGGGAAATTCCGGGAAGGACATATATGTAGCTCTAAGCGACACATTCAGTGACGCGAGCTGTCCTCTCCTGGCAAACAAATCAAAGGCTAACAAATCTCGGTGTAAAAGCATCGTAAGTGCTGTACAGTGGATTCGCGCTTTAACGCGACACACGCACACACCGCAAAAATGCCTGCCAAATTTACAGAAAAAAACTGTCAGCCTGGACGCCAGTTTATTTCCTTTTTTTTTTTTTTTTTTTTTTTTTCACAGAAGTGCTCCGTAAATTTTACAGATTCTCAGTTTATTTTACAGAAATCTTCCGTATACAGAAAAAAATACGGAAGACTTCTGTAAAATATACGGAAATAAACTGGCCTCCTGTCTGACAGTTTTTTTTCTCTGTCAGTTTAACAGACTTTTTTTTTTCTTCTTTCTTTCTTTCTTTTTTAATATCGCGAAAATCTTGATGATTCATGGACAAACATCGCCAAATTGGGCGTAAAAGTAGTGTTGAGTTTGAAAGTGTTTTATAATCGATGCATTTGATTTGATTTATCTTTTTTGTTGTTTAGAACTTACCTCTGTGCCACCAAAATAAATGTAATTGATTCATTTTTATTTTGAAGTAATAAAATGTGTTTCAACGATTGACTTTTTATTGCGATTTTTACAGAAAACAATTATTTTTCTAAACACATAATTTTTTTTTTTCGTGTACTTTAATAGTAATTTTTTTTTCTTGGGTTCAGCACCAAAATTCGAATTTATTGGAAAGCTCGAGAAGAACGTACGACTACCGTTCTATCCCTGTGTGCGTCGATTCCAGAAAATTCTTTTTCTTCATTTTCACTGAGTCAGTGACCTTACTTTCTGCCCTTGCTAAAATATACGGTAAAGAAAAATAAATAAATGCGAAAAGAATATCGCAGTTCCGGCGCCATGCTGCGAACGAGCAAGTATATGATCTCAGAAGATGAATGTCCACTGAGAAAATGAAAATGCAGATATCGATTGCACAAAGAGAACAAAAAACATATTGTTACAAAATTGTAATGTTGTTTTCCTCGCAGAAATGTGTGTTGTTGAAATCAGAGTTGTATAGTTATTCTTTTGCACGTCAAATGAGTATGTTACCCTGTGAACTTGGCGACGGATTTGGCGACTTTGGTGACCAAAAGAAAGTGCCAGAAAATAGTGGAATTTCCGCAGTATCACTGTTAGGAAATAAGTTAGGAGAAAAATCGAGAAGTAGGACGTCACGATGCTATATTACATCACGTCCAGCTTGGAAATCTATAAAGATCAGAGTAAGGAATGTAATCCCGCACTGTTTTTCATCTTACGGGATTTCGGGTTTGAGATTTATTAATCCCGCGGGCATTTCATTTAGCTAGGACTTCATTTCAACAGAGAAAAGTAGAAAAAAGTAAGATTTTAAGCACTATGAAGTTTAAATTTAATAATAATAATTAATCTTATGGGATAATGTATACAATTACTTTCAGAAATATGAAAATTATAATCATGATATATTTAGAATAATATACTAAGTCATGTCTTATGTTAGTTGCTAAAAATAAGGAATTCACAGATATATACAATTTATGGATACATTCACATACTTACGCTATTTTCTTAGTTGCTGTAAAAATAACGTACAAAATAGAGCAAATCCAATGAATCATTTCCTAGTCTAGATTTAATTTTAGTAAAATAATTAAAAGTGCCAATTAAAAAAATTAAAAAAACTGAAATGAAAACTTTCTGTAATTAATTCGTGACTTTTCGCTAAGAAATAAATTAGTATGAAATATTTCAGTTCATTTGGAGATTGGGAAGTTTGCGAAAAATTTAGATTACGATGTTTAAATTTAGATGCTTGATCCAGACTCCTATTGGAAGATAAATTAAAAAAAATGAAACTTTAAATTAAAATTTGTAATTATTGATTCGTTTTGATTTTTTTTTTTTTTGGGGGGTAGGTAAGAGACATAAAAATGCAAAAATTTTCGGTCTACTGGTTGGGAAAGCAGCATGCAATCGTAATTAAAAAAAAGTATTTCTCAGTGTCAATCCCGCGGGATTAGGATCGCAATCCTGCGGGACTAGTCCCGCAAACATTTGTGCGGGATCCCGTTCCCGCAGGATCGGGATTGCATTCCCTAGATGAGAGTCACCCTCTCTGTGAGTTACGTGAAACAGACTGTGGATACAGAGAGTTGAGCTGTACGATTGGCATTACGATTTGAATAGTTGCTATTGCTGCGATAGTGAATGATTTGCATGTGTTATTAAATTATGTGGTTTTTTTTTTTGACATATTAATTAGTGCTTTGATTCGTCTAATAGAGTGAAATCTCCCGGAAGCGACCACCCACCTTTCAGCGAAAACTTGGTCGCTAAGGGAGGTGGTCGTACAAAGAAGTACGCAAAAGTCGCTTGTAGAGGGCTGTATGGTCTCTTCTAGAGGATCTTAACATTAAGGAGATGGGGTAAAAAAATTGGTGCCTTAAAAAAATGGGTCGTTGAAGGAGGCGGTCGCTTAATAGAGGTGGCCACTCACAGAAGTTTCTCTGTATTCGCTTTTCGACCTTGGTGGACTATTTTAATGTACACCTACTTTGTGAGTTTGATAATAATATGTAAATGAGCGAAAAAAAAGGAAACCAAAAAAAGAAAGAGGAGATTTTTAAAAATAAAGTATGTGTTGAAACAGGATGTTCTTCAGATTTCCCGCAACATTGAATGCTAATGAGTCACTATCTCTCTAATGAGACGTAAGTACCTGGAGATAGAGCCTGATTAAAGCAGGGGCATGCGGAGCAGCTGCCACGGCCCTCTAGGGAACCCCAAATCAAGGAATGACACTTTTCAGTCTTTCAGAAATGTGTAATTTTTTTTTCTCTTTGAAACTTACCTGCTGAAACTTCGACAATTTCCTAAAAGTGATGTTATGCAACGCTATGATATAAAGATCATACATCATATATATAGTATATATGTTTATTTATTTATATGTGTATGTGTGTGTGTGCGCGCGTGTGTGTATCATATATATTTTTATAGAATGTCATTGAGTTATTTAGGAATTGTATGGAAAATCAAAGAGAAGAACTATGCATAACTTCTCCGTGTTGCCTATCTTCTTGGATTTTATTAATAAAACACACAGATGGTTTAATCAGAGCACAGCGTCAAAATGTGGTAAGTTTTTCGGATTTAGCATTCCGATTGGTTCGGAATTTATATAAGATAAATTTAGTCTTTTCTCTGTACATTGCTTGGAATTCAAAAATTTTGCAATTTCTATCTGTTTCAAGCACCTGGGAACCCAGTATGACTGCCAAAGAAAAGTTTCTATTTCTGTCGTTCTGTCATTCTGTCCGTGGCACTTTTTTTCTGTTCGCGCATCACGTAAGAATGACTGAAGGGAAAGAAATGAAATTCAGTGACATGATAGATGGTCACGCAATTTAAACTATAGACGTTTAAAGAAATTGATTAGATTTTGAGATTTTGCGAAACTTGTTTCAATCTGCGTAAATGTTTGTTCGCGCAACACAACATAACGACTAAAGTGAATGAAATGAAATTTGGTCACATGATAGGTTAGCACTCAACTTAAACTAAAGGTGTTAAATTAAAACAAAAAAAATATTAGATTTTGTGATTTTGCGAAAATCCTTTCAAAATACACAAGTTATTGCTCGCTCATCACGTAATAACGACTAAAGCGAATGAAACTAAATTTAGAGACATGATAGGTTGTAACTTAAGCTATAGCCGTCGAATTTTGAAAATATGGATTAGATTTTGAGACTTTGCGAAAATTTATTCAAACAGTGTAAATATTTGTTTGTCCATCACGTATACTGAACTACAGAAGCGAATGAAATAAAATTTACCATCATCATAGGTGGTAACATAACCTATGGGCGTCAAAGTACTTTATAGATTTTTGAAAGTTTGTGAAAATTGTGTAAATGTTTGTTCCATTTCTGAAAAGTGGCAGCGGAATAGAATGAAATTTGGATTATGTTAGCCTGGCAAGTTAATTTAAACTGTAGATGCTAAAATTGTTTTAAAGAGACTTTGTGAAAATCTTGAAAATGTTTGCTCTCACATCCCTCAAAAACGGCTTAAGAGAACAGAATGAAATTTTGTAACAGGATCAGCAACCACTAAACAATTAATGATGGAAAATTTTTGAAAACTTGAATACATTCTAAAACTTTGCATTTTTTTTTTTTTTTTTTTTTCAGGGAGAATAACTGTAAGGTATCTGGAGGTAATTTAAGAGGTGGATATTCAACTTAAACAAATTTCGTCGATTTTTTTGCTTATTTGCTTTTTTAGATTTTCGTGAAAATTGTGGTAAATTTTTGTGAGGCATAATATTAAATTATCTACAATGAAACACAGAAAATTTAGTTACAGCGAGGTATGACTTCTTGATTTTAAAAGCTCATTCCAGTAAACTAAAACGTTAATTTTGAAAATAAAATGTTTTCTCTATTGAAAAGTCACTCAGCAATTTGTTACTCTCTAATCTGTTGTCTTTTATCTATACACAGAAGTTGTAATTTTTATTACACGACTTATTTTTAAAGTAGCTCTTACACTACGGAAAAAAGTAGCGACTACTATAGTTTCGCTTCTTAGTTCCCACCCCTGGTAACTCGCATAAGTACATGCCGCATAAGAACATAAACTGCTATAGTATACATTTTTAGTAAAAAAATCCTTTTTGTTATGGAATTTTGGCCACATAAGTGCACAAACACACACACACACACACACAAATGAATAAATAAAAATAAAAAATGAAAAGAAGGAAACTATCAAATTGAAATTTTTTCAACTTAACGCTGCCTCCATTTACCAACTCTTACATGCTTTTTACAAGAATTGCGAATGACCCTGTATACTTTTATATAAGCGGTTTAAAAATAAAAAAAAGTCTGCTGAAAAGAATTAGGGGAAAAACAGAAACCCTAGGAAACACTCTTTAATATATGGAAAATTTATTTAACCGCTTTTTTGTTTATTCTGATTGACACTGAAACAGTCATAGAAATAACTTTTCAAAAAGGAGTTTGAAATTTGATTAATATCGTTTCCAGAGGTCGTGGAAGTGACTGACCTCCATTGAAGCGGACTTCATGTGTCATGGTTATGCATACATTTATTAGTAACACAATATTATTAGTAGCACTCTTGAGACTTGAAAGCTTTTCGAACCTTGAAATGACGGATGTCCAATTTGAAGAGTTCATTACAGAATTCCCATTTACCTTTGTTTTCTTTCTAAATTTTCCAATAAAACTGAAAAGTTTAATGCACTGTGCCAGGGAATTATTAGACACCTTACAATATTAAATAATAAAAAGTATTTATACGCATGAACCGGGTATTGCAATGGTCGCCGACTTAAAAATCTGCTGGATTTTCATTGCCTGTAATTTTTTACCATAATATCACATACATGGAGCTGGGTGTCAAGGACTTTGGCAAGAAATTCAGAAGAGCGGACGTGGCAAAGATTTCGCGATGTGATTTTTCAACTTAACGGTGTATATCGAAGGAAAAAAACTCTGTTTATAGTCTTGGTACACAAATTGAAAAAAACGAATAGCACCATGGGCTCCAAAAAATTCCAGAGGGTTCTTCTTAAGCTGCTTTACACACTGCCATAAGCGAAAAAGCTGCGAATTTTGTGAAATTTTCAGAAAAAATTCTTAAACATGGATCTGAGCTCCAAAATGTTTCGAAGAGTGACAGGCTTTGCGAAAATTTCCGATTTTTAAGAATTTTTTCTAAAAGTTTTGAAACCGATACAGATGGATCGTTTATTTCAGTATGTAGTGCAGCTTGTAAAGAGACAGTTTCAAAATGTTTAAGTGCCTGGCATAGTTAATTTATTTGTACTTATGTACCAAAATCACATTTTTTCGAGCAACACCGTTAATGGTTCGCCTCCTCTTGGGTAAACGCCTCAGCATGGCAAAGTGGTTATATCACGGAAATGGTAGACGGCCGAAGTGTGAAGGTCCCGGGTTCGGGTCCCATCGCGCGGTCGTCGATCTAACGGTCTGGAGTTTTGGTAGGTTCTCTCCAGATCAGGCGCGTAGCCAGGAAATTTTTTCGGGGGGGATATGAACTTATATGTGTATAAGTAGACGGAATTTCATCACTAATCCAAAAATTTCGGGGGGGGGGGATATATCCCGATATCCCCCCCCCCCCCTGGCTACGCCCTGCTCTAGATGTAACGTGAATATTCGCTAGAACCCCTTAGAAAATAATCAAGTAATCTTTGTGGTGTTATTTTACAAAGTTTTTTATTATTTTATTTTACCCTTAGAAAGTCCTCCAACCAAGTCATCCCCCATCCTTGACAGATCGCCCTACCAAGGCATCCCTCATCTTAGGCAGATACCCCTCACGCAGGTTTGCCTTAATCACACACAATCTCTTGGGTTAACGTCTGTGTGCTGGCTAATTCCTCCATCAATGCTTACCAAACAGATGGATAGGTCATGGTGGTCCCATTCAGTGGCCTCCTAGATCGCCGGATTGGATGCCTCCTTGGCTTTTTTACTTGTGTTACGTCAAAGCTATTGTTTACAGGACTCAGTGTCTTAATTCACAGGAACTCAGATAGCGAATCACTGCTGGTATTCATTCCACACTCCCCAGATACTTTCAGATACTTGGAATGAAATCGAATATCGTTTAGAACTTGCACTAGCCACCAAGCTATTACTTTTGTTATGTATGCAATTAGCTAGCAATTACATTTTACTGCTAGTTTTTGGATTTTTCGAAATGTAATTTCATAAAGTGTCTAACAATTCTAGGTAACCCTGTATATTGGTATGTAACATTGTGTGTGTGTGGGGGGGGAGCGGAAAATGTTTCCTATTGTTGAAAATGTTTTCAAATAAGTCGTAATCCAAATTTTCTTGAATCTTTTCGGGGACATTTTCATTTTAGCCCATTAGTAAGTTACGCCTATGGTTTATTACGATTTAAGTCAACGATTTACGATTTACGATTTAAGTCAACAATTTACGATTTAAGATATGGCTCTTTTTTTTTTACATTTTTGTCACTTTGGAGACATCCCCCTTATTGCTTGCCGACAAATGCCAGAATTTTCAAATGGATATATCTCGGAAACTATTCCACGTAGAAACACGGGATTTGTTTTATTCATTTTCTTAGGCAAAGAGCAGCATTCTTCTAACTATAAAGAGTAGGAAAGGAGGGACCGTACAAAAATTTAATTTCGTATTTTAATAGGTATACAACCACCAGTAAAAAAAAATGCCATATCTGAAAGCTACACTTCATTTGACTATAAATTTTCTAATTGGAAGTATGTTTAGATCACTTACGGTTTAAAAAATAATCGCCTTAACATCTATTTTGAATCATTCGTTATATTGCCGTATCAAATAATCATTGGCCCCATCATGATCGAGTGGATAATGCACTTAATATGGTAGACGGTTTAAGTATGAAGGTCCAGAAAGTAATTAAAAAACTTTGTAAAAAACACACATAAGAAGTAATAGGTAAGAGGATACGCACTTTTCGTTCAAAAATTGTTTTGAACTTCATCAGTCCAAGCCCTTCGTCGTAAAGAACACAGGGAACTCCCTAGTTCTCCTCTCCTCCTCTCCTTCCCCCTAGTTCTCCTCCCCCCCCTCACACAGGGAACTCCTCCCGAGTTCCCTGTGTTCTTTACGACGAAGGGCTTGGACTGATGAAGTTCAAAACAATTTTTGAACGAAAAGGGCGTATCCTCTTACCTATTACTTCTTATGTGTGTTTTTTACAAAGTTTTTTAATTACTTTATCGTTTAACACCAGTATTTTGAGTGATTTTTCACATGAAGGTCCAGAGTTTGGGTCGATTGGACGGTCTGGAGCTTGGGTCGGTTTTCGCCCGATGCAATGCGAATATGTGCTAGAACTCCTTAAAAAGTCCTCCGGCCGTGGAACCCCCTATCCCTTAGCAGAGGCTCCTCATGTAGGCTTCCCATAACACAAGCAAACAGACAAAAAAGTTATCATCGAAACTAAATGCTAGTAAAAGAAGAAGAATCAAGCCCCACTTTGCGTCAAAACTTTTTGGTCAGCCATTTCACAAACGCATTCCCGAGAAATCTGATGTTTTTCGCACGATTCCTCTCAAGCGTTTCACGAAAAAATTCCCAAAATTTCAGTGGACAAATCGTTTTCAGAATAATTACCCCGCAAGATAATGCGCTTCAGACAGCCAACTGATCGGCGCACAAAAGAACAAGGAAAATATCCCCGGTCATCTGGCCTTTTTGAATAATGAAGACACAAAGAGCGGGTTTTCTCCCGCACATCAACTGAATGCCATCTTCGTAAAAAAAATAAGTGCTCGCGGTTACGTGCAGGGTTTTTTAACGTCTTACCTTTTTGTATTATGACAAGCGTTTATGACAGCATCCAATTCTCTAATAATACCATGCCTGTCATAACATCCAGTATTTTCCAGGGCCAGAGAATTTCTGGCAATACCTATACCCCCTTTGTTGCCCTGATGAAAAGCTCGTAATATTTTTGGTGATTTTTCCACTTTGCGGTCAGTAACTAAGCGAGAACTGTCCGTCAACGAGTATTTGACTGGGTTTTACCCTCTTCCCCTGTGTTTGTGCGAGAAAACACTCATCTCTATGTTTACTATCTTCCAGAACATGCCTCGTACCCCCCACGGACCACAGAATTCAATACGAGGTAGAAAGGCAATCGCTGTTCTTTAATTCATACCGAGGTCATGTGTTTTTGTGTCATTTGACTGGCAACACTGTAAGCCACTCAGAAAAAAGCGCGTACTTTCTACTCCATTGGTGATAAATGGCATTTATTCCATGACAGCTCCGCTCGACAAGCCAAGGGAACTCTGAAACCTGAAACTATCCACTGGAAGAAAAATTGTCCTTACCCTCCAACCTTCTAACCCAAAACATCACGTGACCTCTTGCTGGGATTCTCCATATCAATTTCCGTTCTATCCCTATCCAAGTTCTATGCCCGCGGGCACACATAGGTATGGACCAGGGACATTCATACGCGAGACAAAAAATAAGCTTCTCGCAGAACAGCCAAAAGGATTTGTCTCGTCTCGCAAAATCCTTATATAGTAATGTTAAAAATGTTTGTCTCGCCTCGCAAAGAAAGCTGTTAATGTCTGTCTCGTCTCGCATCCAACCCTCCTCACACACTTACAAATTTCCCCTAGTCCCCGTCATCTTCCAATGAGATTCAAGAATTTTTCTCCGGAAATTATTCAGAAAAGAAATTTATTCTTTATGACCGTGATCGTAGATTTGCGAAATTTAACATTTTCATATGTATACATAGCTATGCTTAGGGGCAATCCGGGAAACGGATCCGGTAATCCGGCATCATTTGACGTCTTACCTGATCCGGTCAACAAAGGAAATGGCTACATATGAAACTAAAAAAGGAAATGACTATCTGAAAATGAAGAAGTTCGACTACTATACTTCCTTATATTCATGACTGTTTGACAATAAAACCGACAAGTGTAGAAGCTGAAAGGGCCTTTTCAGCCGCTGGCTATGTTTGTAACTCTTAAAAGTCGATTGGCAGATGACATGATTAACACTATTTGTTTCCTACGATCCTTTTTTAAAAACCTAAGTTGATTTTTTATAATCGTTATACCTAAAATAATTATTTAAAGTAAGTTTATTGAAAAATATTCGATTATCACATCACAATATATCAATGATTCGAATATCACAATTCGATATTGTGATCATTGTGCCACTCATTAAACAGATCTATGATAACTGTCATCATAATTCTAAGACTTCTTAGCGTAACGAAATTACATAATTATTGCGAACGTAGTTGATTAAGCTAGATGTAGGTAATATAAGAAACTTACATGGATATTATTTGTGAACTCTACTAAGACTGAACTTAATCTACTATTACTAAATATTATATTTATAAATATAATTATAAATATAATATCTATAATTAAATATGATTTTTAAATATATTATTATACTAGCTGAAGTACCCGTTCTTTGCACGGGAATGAATGGACTTTTTGATATTACGATTTGTGGTGATTACTATTTATTGTAGTAAAGATATATAGCAAAATGGATATCGCATTATATTGTGTTCAATAACCATGCATACTGAATTTCAAGGCAATCGTTTGTACGGTGCAGAAGTCCATGTGGCGTAGCGCAATCTAGTGGCGAGTTTTAGCAAAACGGATACGGCGAAAATATTCTTCGCATTCAGATATCGATGAATACGAAATTTCAGGACGATCGGCTGGACAGCCCTGAAGTTCATGTGTTGACGCGACATCTAACGCGAAACTCTTCCCCGTGTTCAAATATCTAAGTATACCTATTTTCATAGCGATCAGTTGCACAGTCAAGAAGTGATACACTGCAGCGCGATCTAGTGGTTAATTAAAGTAATGATTTGCTACAGTGCCGTCAAGTGGCGAGTTATAGCAAAATGGATAACGCCAAAATATTCTCATTGTTCAAATAGCTATGTAAAATGATTTTCATAGCGACCGTTTGAATGGTCAAGAATTTAGCCTGCTGCAGCGTCATCTAGTGGCGAGTTAAAATAATAATGCATTGCAGTGTCATCTAGTGGTGAGTAACATCAAAAGGAACACAGTTAGAATATATTCTTCGTGCTGAAATGTGTAAGTATAAGAAATTTTATGCCGATCGGTCGAACGGTATGGAAGTTGATGCGTTGCAGCGCCATTTAGCGGCAAGTTACAGCAAAATGGATACTGAAAAATATTCTCCGTGTTCTCATATCAGCGTGTACCAAATTTCATCGAAATCGGTAGGACGATATTCGCATAGTAAACGGCTAAACGGAATAGAATTCGACGTTCTGCTGCGCCACCTGGTGGCAAGTTAGAGGAAAACGGATAGCATAAAAAGCTTCTCCATGATAAAAGATTTAGGTGAACCAAATTTCATGGTGCAATGGTGCTCAACGGTGCTGGAGTTTTTCAACCTCATACACACATACCAACATTCATTTTTATCTATAACCAGTGTCATTATATATCCCAGTCTCAAATAAAATCCAGTTTCAAATCTAAGCCTCGCCAAAGTGCCAACATACGCCATTTTGCAAGCGTTTTTTCAGGAAATCATCCGAAGCATTGACTTAGCAGCAATCAATATGGGAAATGGTTCGACCGCGAAAAAGTAAAGCAAGCCTTTATTTGAAAAGTGGAATCCCTTAATACAGCCGAATTTTTTAAAATTATCAACTACAACGTGTTTTATTCATCGTTACTCCGATGTACTAAATGAGAAGATTTCAATTTTCTGAAATTTGGCGGAATTCCCCCAACTTAAATCAATGTACTCATTTGGCGAGAATTCTGGAGATAGATCGCTTGAAATCCCTTAACAACTGCATTATTTCTTCACGCATCATTAAAATTTAACGCAGTATTCTAATAAAACCTTTGCACTTGTTTTCAAAAATCTATTTCCTTAAGCTCTCAATAAATTGCGCCAAGCCGAAATCTGTGCAAACCGCTAGAACTCACTTTCTCAAAATCGATATTTCAGCCACTTTATTTTTTCGCCAAACTAAAAAATTTTACACATTAGCCTCGGAAATCTTCAATTCTTATTGTTTTGCGTATAAAATATTTCATTCCTGCTCTGATTTCCCATGCACACGATATTATAATTAAAAAAAAATAACCTTACGAATATAAACTAACAAAAAAAAAAATCATTATTATTCTTTTATTTTTACTTTGAGAATTTAAAACATTTTATTCGGCAAAATCGCCACACATGGCAACCACGATCCTTATTTCACAACAATTACAGAAAGGGGTTACAATTACGGAAAGCTTTTTGCGTGGAGAGCATAAAAAATCTCTTAAATTCCGGGAACGGGTTGACTTTCAAAGTTTTAAAGTGGACTACGATTTATTCTGTATTATTTTACATATCTGTGCTAAATTTCAGGCCGATAGGTCCATTTTTGTGGATTTGTATACGAATCAAATCCACAAACAAACAAACAAACAAACAAACAGAATTTCATCTTTATTTATAAGATAGTATATAATAACGTAAATACTATTTCATTGTAATCCATTGTTTAGTTTTGATTACAAATAAATTTTGCTATTATATTATGTCCAATAATAATATTAATAATGATAATATATAGTATAATATATAATAATAATCTAGATCTAGTCTTATATTATATAATATGAAGATTAAAATTTAAATAGTTATTTTAGATACTAGATTTTCATTTTTGATTGCATTCGTAATTCTTGCTTACTTATAATAGAATTGATAATTATATAAAGTTGATTTCCTAAGAAATAAATGGTCTTCTTTATAAACTTTATCATACACTCACTTAAACATTTTTTTACAGTTAATTTTGGAACTAAAGCGAAATCGTTTTCATGTGGCCAATTCGACCGGATTGAAATTGGCGCCAGATTGCAATCTGTAGCTGTTAGAGATGAGTTCGGGCTCATTTTTCTAAGCCCGAGCCCGAAGACTTTTAATCCGAGCCCGCCCGAGCCCGAGCAATATTATTAAAGTTGGAGCCCGAGCCCGCCCGAACCCGAAATTCAAGCTAAAGACAAATAAAATTAACAACTTCATTAAGAGGATACAATAAATTTTGGAGCTTCACACACCTTCTAGTCCCCCGTGCCGCTATTTTTTTAAAATAAGTACGTCTATTTATCCCATGAATCACTTTTTAAAATCTGTTTCAAGGAGTATGTTCAACAAAGGAGCAATTTTTCACGAGCCCGAGCCCGCCCGAGCCCGAAAGCAATCGTGAATTACAGAGCCCGAGCCCGAGTCGGGCCCGGGCTTTCGGGCTCGGGCTGAGCCCGTCTCATATCTAGTAGTTGTATGTATTACACAATGTTATTTAGTTTTATTTGTTCTTTATTAAAAAACTTTTTGAGTGTATATTACAAGATTGCCTTGTTTATCTATTAGTGTTTTTGTATGATCACATGTATGTATACTGAAGATGAAATAAACACACTTACTTTTATAAAAAATTTATTAAAACCATACAAAATGTAACGAAATTGTTCACTCTTAATATCAAGTTCAACACAACAAAAATGATGGGTGAAATTCTCGACGTCACAGGTGATAGCAAAAATGTCCAAATAAATTGCTCGAAAAACCAATGAAATGATGAACATCGAATAGTTTTTGAAGCAACATTCGTCGAAAAACGTAGAACCATGTATATTCTCGTAAAATTAGTATCGTGCTTTTTCTGCCTGGCCTTATATGAAGAGTTTGAGATACATGCAGAGCTGGGTAATTTGTTGCTTAAGAGCTAGAACCACATTCGTATCCTTTTATGTAACAAACAAAATAAGCACTGGAGGGATATAAAATTTTTGAAATTTCATATTTTATAACTTTTAGTCTAGTGATGAATCCGCTTAGAACGTAGAAAACTTCATTGAAGTTGAAATTGATACCCAACCAGGTCTGGTTGACGCTGTTTTTACTGGCATCAACCAATGCGGATAACCGGAGAGAGATGTCAAAATTTTGAAGGTGAAATGAGGGCCGTAAACCTTTCCTTGTCATCTGTAATGTAGGTTGCTAATTGTTTTTGATTTTATTAAAAACGTTTAAACTTTTAAAAAAAGATATCAGAGGAAAATTGCATGCTTATAGAAAGGTTGTATCCGGATTTATAGGAAAAAGTTTGTTGGCATGACAACTCTAAAAAAAAAATGGAATTAGGAGCAGATGAAAACTATTTGCATACGAAAATGTTGTATCCGCATGTACGGAAAGCGTTTTGTTGTCATGGCAACCATAAAAAGGAAATAGAAACAGGAGCAAATGAAAACTATCTGCTTTTGAAAAGGTTGTATCCGCATTTACGGAAGGCGTTTTGTTGTCATGGTAACTGTACAGAAAAATGAATAAGGAGAATAAGGAGCAGATGAAGTGTCAGCTTACGAAAAATTGTATCGACACTTACGGAAAGTATTTCGTTTGTTGCCAGGACAACCAGAAAGGAAAATTGGGGAAAAACAAATGTGTTCCTGAATTACCATCGAAATTTAACGTAAAATGCTTTTTTGCCTACTTCAATATTATTATTAATAATAATAATAATAATAATTATTACTACTACTACAGTTATAATAACATAATGGTAGTGTTATTTTAAAGGGCTAGCAGTGTGATGAAGAGGTTTAAGACATATCGCTGCAGCCAACGTCACAACACTTCTTGTATTGCTGGAAGGAGGATAAAACTTGACCCACATTTTCAAAATGGATGGCTCCACCCGTTGCAACATCCATGATTTAATGGCAATCTGATCGTGCCCCCTAGAGCAACATAATTTAACCTTCAATATGTTCTTCTAGACATATGTCTTTGTTTATTTGAGGTCATGTATACACGGAAGGCCGCAACAGGGGTTAAATGTCAAAATGGCGGAAGGTTCCTTCATTATGAGTGTCTCATTAGGATGCCACTTGAAGAATTCAAAATATTTATAAAAACCTTAAACTCATTTATTGTGTGGAAATTTTTTGTTATGACAACGATTGGCACTTATATAATGAGTAAACCGTGGGAAATTAAGGTATTATAATTTGAGAGATAAGTGGTATGAAGCATGCAGCTATAACCTAATAATTCAAATGTCATTTTAACTGAAGGTAATATCATTAAAAGGCAAATTTCAGAAAACTCTCGGTTAAAATAAGCACATGTCTCATTCTAAAATACTGATTTGATTTGAAATAAAATTTTATCATTGTTCAATCAATCTGATTTATGACGCATTAAAAAATATCAGTGTTTATTCTTAATTCCCCCTATCAATTATGTAACTGCTACTAACTTCACCTTGTTTACGCAAGTTCTATAGAAAATCCAAAAGCTAAACTGAAACTAGGGATGGACGCGAGACGAAAAATTGGCGTCTCGCGTCTCGCAAAACAGTCGAAAAGCTTGTCTCGTCTCGCAAAAATCCCTATATCATAATGTTAAAAATGTTTGTCTCGTCTCGCAAAAAAGCTGTAAATCTCTGTCTCGTCTCGCAAAAAGTCGTCTCGCGTCCATCCCTAACTGAAACCAATAAACCACTGAACATCTCCACCTGAGGGTCTTACAAGACGTAATCGTCAGCTATTCAAATTCAATTTCTAAGACGCGTCAATATCGAAAATGGGGTGGGTATCTTCTCTTGGAGTCAGCTGTTCCGTTCTTTTTCGTTCTTCAAGTTGTTGTTGGCCGTCTTCTTTTCTGACGTCTTTGTTTTGGCGAGTTGTGGCACGGGGGCCGTGCAGTCTCCCATCACCAGCTTCATGAGGGCTTCGACGGGTCCGTCGAACAAGAAGTAGCAGGCGGCAGACAGTGCGTACGACGTCATGATATGGCCGAAGAAGAAGTATGCCTGAAAACGAGCAAGAAAAAAAAATGAAGCAGGATAAACGAGACAGAAAATCGAAAATGTTGTTGCTGGACGCGCGTTGCCTGTGGAGAACTTGTTGCATCTACGAGCGTCGTGCGGAAAAAGGGTTTCCCACGGCCAGTTATAAAAAAGAACAAGACCGAAAACATCTCTTGCAAAAGATACAGCAGTATTTCAGCTACTTCTCAACATAAAAATCATCGGCATTGTAATACTTGTCGTATCGTGGGATAGGTTGTTGCAGAGTCTAGTGTCATAGAAGTCTGCCGCCTGAGAATGGAGCCAGAGTGCTACAGCTGTTTGCAGTCTTTGTCTGCGGAAAAGTGATACCCGAACAGAAAATTCTTCAGGTGCAAGTTACTAGGAGCGAGATCTATACTATAGGGTGGATGGTCAAGCACCTCCCAGAAATTTCGCTGGGAGGTAAAATTTCCCAGACTCCCCCCCCCCCTCAAGAAATTTCTCCAGAAGGTGTTTGACCATCTACCCTATGGTACCGATCTTGCTCCTAGTGTAATGCAACTGAAGAAATTCATGCCGGGGTATCCCTTTCCCACAAACGGAGATTCCAAATCAATGTGACAAGCTGGCTCTGTTGGTAGGTGGCAGACCTTCTATGACACTAGACTACATTACCACGGTATGACAAGTGTTACAATTCCTATGATTCTTATTGAAAAATAACTAAAGTAAAGGTGTATCTTTTGCGATAAATTTTTCAAGTTAATAATGTTTTGTTCCTTTTTGTCGCCAGTGATCAACTTATTTTCTGGATGATCCTCGTGTATTTCATATTGCTCTTTAGGAGTTCAATCAAATCTAAAATTCGTATCCTACGCGTGCAATACTTAAAATTTGCATTTGGTTGCATGTAAATCGGTTTACTAGTATGCGAGACCGGGATATAGGGCCCCCTTTTTATAAGAGACGCAAACAATTATTCCCACGATCTCTTGTTACAATCGTACAATCGGCCCTTTTATGCCATTTTGAAGTTATCATTCGATTACATTGAAAAGTGTAATAGTACAAACTTGAGTGCTTTTACAGTAAAATGAGAATGAAAGAATGAGACATTAATAAAATCTCGTAAGTAATTATGTTTTGCCTGTTTGGTACAAGAAGGAAAAGAAATTTGCGTTGCTTTCAAGACCCTCGTTTTTGCGTCGTTTTTCAAGACACCTGGGACACACACAAAGCATACTCACCAGGATGATGTGGTTGGTCTGCAGTCTCTCCCTGATGTATCCGGTGAGGATGTACTGGATGAGCGGATGAATGAGGTAGACCATGTACGTCAGCCGACTCAGCGGGATGAACACCTTCCACGAGAGGATGCGGTTGATGATGCCTGGTGGAAGGGAAGACAGGAGAATGAGTCGCCGAAACAGACAGTTGGTGCAGCAGGGCTGCTTTAAAACGCGCGGGCATGGAACCCTCTAAACCAAACCGCACATCGGGCTGCTTCAAAAAAGTTCTGTACCTTTGTGGCACGTAGTGAGCTATACCAGGGGTTCCCAAACTTTTTTCCCCCGTGGCACCCTTGTCAGGCTAAAAACACTTTGCGGCACCCTTGTCAGGCTAAAAATCATTTCGGGACACCCTTCTCAGGCTGAAAACAATTCGGGGCAGGTTACCTTTAAAGCAATATGAATATGAAGGTTAGAATGAAACAGTTTGAGACATTTTTCATTGTTTCTTTTATCTTTATTGGGCTTACTATTACACTATCTTGGAAAAGGGATATATAATTTTGCCCCCCTCCTCCCCATATTTCAGGAAGTTCCTGTAAAATTGAGACGACTGGACACCGAACTCTCTCAAACTTGACTAAAATATTTTTGTTTCGCCTACTTGATCATCAGCTTGGCAAACTTTTTTGTGAAATATCGGTTCAGAGGAATTTTTTTGATTATGCTCCCCCAAAACTAAGACTTTCTGGATTATCTCCGCGGCACCCAGTTTGGGAACCTCTGAGCTATACAATCGACTGCTATGTTGCCGGTAATTAAATCGAGCGATGGCAACTGCTGACTTTCATCAGCGTAGTTCAAGTATATCCAGTTGTTCTACTGAGTGATCCATTTAAAAGAATACCCTTTGGTTTTTCTTATTACTCTTAAGTCTGACGGATATGGCAACTAGACTGCCAAAAAGTCTGTCAAACTGACAGAAAAAAACTGTCAGCCAGGATACCAGTTTATTTCCGTATATTTTACAGAAGTCTTCTGTATTTTTTTCCGTATACGGAAGACTTCTGTAAAATAAACTGAGAAATTGTAAAATTTACGGTAAAAAAAAAAAAAAAAAAAAAAAAAAAAAACAGGAATAAACTGACATCCTCGCTGACAGTTTTTTTTCTATAAATTTGACAGACTTTTTTTAGAAGTGTGTTCTAGCATTGAAGTATGCTTGTTGGAACCTTGTTTAAGTGTGAAAGACAATTTACAGCACTCTGTCGGACTGTTACAACTTTATGGGTGAGGTCAAACGAAATGGAGACACACAATGTTACGGAATCCTGTGATCCTTTTATTTTTTCAAGAACATAACTTCATTCAAATCTTTTACATTATCGTTCCTAACAGCTAATGTTGAAAATGTCCGCCACCCTTTCTTTGATTGCAAACATGAACACGTCGAGCTCAGTTTTTGGACGCACTTCGCGACACTGCTGGTGTTATGGACAAGATTTCTTCAGCTATGGTTTGTTTTAATTCATCGATATTTGCAGAAATTGTCTGGTAAACCCTACCTGCCCGCGAACATTTTCCCAAATTTGCTGTAAGGAATGATAATGTAAGAAATTTGAATTAAATTATGCTTTTGAAAAAAAAAATAAGATCATAGGATTAAGTTACTTTGTTCGTCTCCATTTCTGTTTTACCTCATCCATAAAGTTGTAACAGTCCAAAAGAGTGTTGGAAAAATGTCTCCCAAACTTAAACAAAGTTCAAAAAATTATATTTCGGTTCTAGAATACTTGACACATCTTCCAGATGAAAGGGTCATAAGAAAAACCAACGAGTACTCTTTTAAATGGATCACCCTGTATATGGATGTGAGAATGGCAGGACTTCAAAGGGTTAATACTATTGAGTTCTAAGCCCGAGTGTCACACGGGAGTCAAAGGGGCTATGCCGGATTTATCTCCAATCGGCTTCTTCGTATGGGGTTGATTAAAAACATGACGTACGGAACCCCTGTTGCTAGTGAAGTTTATTTTAGCACAGCTGTCGTACAGCTCGTAAATGGGAGTTGCTGACATAAAGCGCCCCCTACATCATGATACGTTCGTTTGCGCACATGCTTTCCTATGTGAAATGGTCTCCTTTTCCTACTCCCTACCTCCCTACTAGATATTGATAAAGAATTAAGAATCTCCCTGTATACATTATTTTTATTTTAAAAAATGCAAAACAACAGAAATTATATGATCAATATATACTGATTTCCGTCAAGAGCTGAATAAAAAACAATGAAAATACCTATAACGAAAATAATAAAAAGATCCAATTGTGTGACATGGATTGGTAAAATTAGAGGGCATGTATTGTGGGACTCAATGAGGACCGTTTGCAAGATAAAAAAGTCAATAAAACGTTACTGGTCCGACGGACCAACACACTTTGTATTGTACACAGTTTGTATTATCTGTGTAAATACACAGACACTTTGTATTCACACTTTGTATTGTTGTACAGACGACGGACTTCACACTTTGTTGGTTACACACACAGAGTGTAACCAACACACTTTTTATACGTGTGTATACACCTTGTAACACGCGTTGTATACACACGTATTTTAGTGGTCTCGGACCAGCGGATTAGCCAGGCCCGGACTGGCTCCTTAGGGGGCCCTCGGCTATAGATTGAAAAGGGTCCCCTTACAGGGGAATTTGGAGGAAATAGAATCTTAGAGCATGCAATATTTGAAAATTAGGATTATATACCTATAAACCACATTTAACTATTTTAAAGCTGTTTAACTATTTTAAAGGGGGCCGGGAGACCCCTCGTGCCGCGGGGTATAAAGAGGGTCCTCCGCTACACCTCTCTGTAAAGGCGTAAGATGACTGGAAAATAAATAATCAAAATGACTCTGATATATATCAAATTACTCTAAATATAAAGTAGTATAACCATTTTTGGGGGGATCTCGCCGGTGGCCCCCATGAATCGCCGACCGTCAATCGCCGACCGTTCGAATTGGCCAGTCCGGGGCCTGGAACTTTGAGCCCTGCTGTATGAGGGGGGGAATAGCTTAAAATTCTAAGAAGGAAGAAAAAATCCAGAACTCATTTGCAAGTACCTCCATATCCGGCAACGCATATGACTGTGATCCAGGACAGCCCTAGGGCCCAGGCCGTCCTGTGGGTGGCTGCGTAGGCCAGGGCGACGGGGGTGCTGGGGAGGTTACCCTTGTTCCACTCCAGGACACCGTACACGACGGCAGCGGTCACTGACACAGCACTGCCCCAGCCCAGCATGAGGTGGTACTGAAAAATAAAAAGTGGAAGGAATGAGAAGAAACGCAAAAAGTAAAATTGGATGCATTTAACCCTTTAACGCGCAGTGTTCCCGATCTGGGAACACCCAACTCGGACGTTTTGACTGTGGCCAGTCACGAAGAATAGATTGGATTTCTATAAAAAGAGTTGCGGGTGACAGAGCTCCACGAGAATCCTTTACTTTTGAGCACGTCATTTCCCGTAAATAAATGGTCACGATTATTTTTAACAGCACTCACATCTGCTGAAAAATGGAAGAATGCGAGAACGGCTGGATAGATTGTCCCATGCTGAAAAAAGGGCCGCCGTTGCCATCGCTCGACTGAACGACCCGCAAGAGGGCGGACGATCGAAACGTTTATCACGTGCCACAGATCGAGAGACCCTTTTTTGACGCAGCTGGCTGCGCGGCACAGCCAGCTGTCGTCACTCCCAATACAGGGAGTGTTCGATTTTGGGTGAAAGCACGTAAAAATCAGTCAGTATATGTCCAACGTTGTCGTAAGAGTGTCTAGATGTCCGTTCTCTATAATCAATTAGACTTTGTCTGTACATTCGTGCGAATGCAAAACTTTGCGATTCCTATCGTTTCAGCACGGAATCGATGCGACCTCAAAAAGGACTTTGTCTGCTTCTGTCCAGACGCGTTTATGTTCAAGCATCAGTAAAAACGAAGCGATGATATGAGATTGGTGTCATGATAGTTGGTCATGAACTAAACATAGGCGTCGATTTTTAAAAATCTTGATTGGATTTTGAGATTTGCGAAATCCTTTCAACTGCGTAATTTGTGTTCTAGCTCACGTAATAACGACTGAAGCGAATCATATGAATTGTGTGTCATGATAGGTGGTCACTCACTGAAACATAGAGTCGAATTTTAAAAATCTGATGGATTTGAGATTTTGCAAAATCCTTTCACAACTGCGTAATTTGTGTTCGACATCAGTAATAACTGCAAGCTAAAAAATGATATGGTGAAAGATAGGTGGTCACTCACCTAAACTATAGCATCAGTGAAAGAATCGTTCATATTTCGAGATTGTGCGAAAATCACGTTAAAACTGAGTGAATCTTAGTTCCCGCATTCGTAATGACGACTAAGCGAATGATATGAATTTGTCAATGAAGATGGTGCTCACATAATTTACAGGTGTCCAATTATTTAAACATTTTATTAGATTTGAGATTTTGTGAAACTGCTTCATAATACATGTCCTGTCTGTTCACATCTTCAATAACGCTCATACGAGATACGAAATTGTGTGTCGGTAGTTGATAATAAATTAAGGCTATGAAAGAAAAATTATTGATTACATTTGAATTTTGCGAAATTGTTTAAATGCTGAAATTTGTTCCAGCTCACGAATAAGATGAAGGAATGAACGAATAGGGTGACATGTGATTGTTGTCAGCCACTGAAATCCTAGGCTCCAATTTTCAAAATGCTGAGATCTGAGATTTGCGAAAATTATTTCAATATGCGTAAGCTCCGATTCCGCGCGAGCCCGATAATTTCAGCTAAAGCGAAGAAATGATATTACTTAGTTACTCTCTAACATTTAATAGGTTAACAATACATAAATTATAACTTCGCTTCTTACTTGGCAACACTACATCCACTCTGTGTCCCTACAATGGTGACGAAAGTCTTGCTTTTTGAAAATTTGCATTCACTAACCCGTCAAGGACGGGTACTTCAGCTAGTATTTAAATAAATACATTTCTTCGTACTGCTTATTAATACATGTCCACACTGTTACGTTCAATCCTCACAGTACATTTTTCTTGATAAACCAAGCACAGAGCACGTATTATACAAATTTATTGTATTCTAGTTACTAGGTTTTAACAATGTATGCAGGGTAGGCACACCAGTAATTGGCTCTTTACCAGATGATATACCATAATAAGCGTTTATTTCAGAACTTTTATCAAATAATACAACCTAGTACTAATTTAGACATTTATCTTCAGCTTTATGATTTTTTTTTTACCTTCAGGGGGTTCTAAATATATAAAAATGAGATTTTAAAAACAGTGTCTCTCTGTTCTAAAAAAGGTAACGGCCGCTGTCGCTGCTGTCAAGAGCTTGTTGGGCTATCTTCTCCTTAACGGTGAGGATTCGAATTTCGAGAAACATGTCCACGGATTCGGAAAATTCCGAGGAACCTGATAAGCTGACTTAAATTTCAAAAATAGAATTATTTTAGGATATATTAATAAAAAACTGAAAAAAATAAAACATAATGGTTGCCAGATTTGGCATAAAATCATTCATTCCTTTGCAACAAAGCCATTCCAAGTACTTAGAATATCGTGAAATTGTCAAACATGAAGTGGAATGACACCCATTTTACGCCAAATGGAAAAGTATATGAAATAAGTAACTCAAAGTGTGTTACACAAATTTGACAATTTTCAAACAGTAAGCTCGCTTAGACAACAGGAGTTAGAATGAGCGATGATTCGTTTTTCCAAAACAGAATAACTCATTCTAACTGATTTTAAAAGCGCCCTCTTGGCATTAAACACGATCTGGCAAAATGGTATCTCTCCAAGCAGGGTGAATCTAAACCGCGAACTCAAAAATGTTAGAACCCAATATCTTGAAAAAGAAAAAGAATTAAAATGCAGATTATTTTAAAGCCGGTTCGGTACAGCTGGAGTATTGGCTACCCGTAGAGATATTGGGTGGCGTCCACTATGCCGTTGTAGCAGTTATAGTACACTTTGGATATTTGCCAGCGCGGCGAGATGATATAATTCGTGGTGCTCAATACGCCCATCTGCAAAGGATTACGATTATGTATATGAAAATATGGATAACGGTTTTCCGGGAGCCTTCCATGAACAGTCATTATAGGTTGTGAGCATGTGTCAATCGCCCAATAACGCAAAGTCGCCATGGGTGGCAAGCTATCCTAGCTGTTCGGTAGTTTTTATCAAAGAAACCATATGGAGTACTGTTTTCTTAGAGCTAATTATTAACTATACATATACGCAAGTCGCCCAATTATGAAAAATCGCCATAATTGGCTAAGACGCTATAGGTGTTCCATGGGTTTCACATTATTAAAAATAGTGCGATGTCTAAATTTTTTAAGTTCCAAGGAACATGCAAGAACCAAGCTCTACTGGCTCTATTGGCTCGGCAACATTCTATCGGATCCAACCTTTGGGTTTTGCCTGTTGAAATGATGCCTTTTTTACAAATAAGCCTTATTAGAGGCCGAATGCATAGTTTAAAAAAAAATCTTATTCTCAGTATCTGGCTTAATGCTAAAATTAAAATAAATGCTTTTTCAACCTGTTCTTATTTGAAGTATATTCCGTTTTAGAAATTAATCTAAACCGAATTGTATCAGGTAATAATGCATAAAATAAGTCTATAACGTTTATTTTTTATTAAAAAAATATTTATGGGTGGTATTGGTGGGTAAAAAAAATGGATTTTACCAGTAAGAGACACTCATGTTAGTTAACCCTTTGAGGCGCAACCCTTTCCCAATGCTGTAAAAAGGGCAGCCGCTGCCATCGCTCGACTTCACGACCCGCAAGAGGGCGGACGATCGAAACGTTCATCGCGTGCCACAGATCTGGAGACCTTTTTTTTGACGCAGATGGCTGTGCCGCACAGCCAGCTAACGTCAAAAAAAGAGTCTCCAGATCTGTGGCACGCGATGAACGTTTCGATCGTCCGCCCTCTTGCCGGTAGTGAAGTCGAGGATGGCAACGGCTGCCCTTTTTTCAGCATGGGGCCATCTATCCAGCTGTTCGCGCATTCTTCCCTTTTCTAGCAGATGTCAGTGCTGTCAAAAAGAATCGTGGCCATTTTTTTACGGGAAATGACGTGCTCAAAAGTAAACGATTATCGTGGAGCTCTGTCATCCGCCACTATTTTTATAGAAATCCAATCTATTCTTCGTGACTGGCAGCTGTCAAAACGCCTGAGTTTGGTGTCCAAAGAGCAGCAACACTGCGCGTTAAAGGGTTGAAGATGTTTCAGTCAAGTTCATAGCAATTGTACAAATGAGATCCCAACTAGCAATTTTGATCGGGCCGTCATCGGCTGGCTGCGTGGCCGGTGGTAGCCCGAGCAAAATTGCTAGTAGGGATATGGGTTTGGAAAATTCAAGAGAGAATATGAGAGGAGATTGCCCCTCTCCAAATGAAAGTTTTTTTTTTTTTTTTAAATCCTGGAGAGGAGTTATTTACTCTATCGCAATTTCTAATATGTAGTTAATCTTTCTTCTTTTCGCAGCAAACGAACTTAGCTTCAGAAACAGCAAGTTCTTACGTCTGCAATCTTTTTTTGTAACATAACACGGCAAAGGTGTCAGCTGATTTCATGGAGTTACAAATTTGTTCCACTCAGCATGGACTACTGTTCCCATTATCAAAGACAAAAGAGCATCAACAATTTCTTAACTCGAAAAAAGAAGAGAGATAGGTGTATTATTTTAAACGAAAACACGCCGTGCAATTACCAAAACACGTAGCGTTGTCAAATACTTCATTCCCAATACAAGAAAATAGATTTTTTTTTTTTTTTTAATTTTTGAAAGAGGGAACTACTTTTAACTCTGTCAGTAATTTTCTCTTTCTTTTTTTTAGATTCTTGCATCCGTTTATGAAAATATTTGTGGAGGTACAGAGTGTGTTGTGTTTTCATATTGAAAACTTTTTAAGCATGCCTGTTGAGTTCTCAAATATTTAGATTCAGCATGGTTTTGGAACCAAGGCTTCCAATTTTGGCAAGAGTAATAAGCAAGGACATATTTTTAGAAATTTCTGAGGTCATGAATAAGTTTTCTAACCCCGATTGAGGCCGAGTAGCGAAGTTTCGTACACTGACCTCCGGTTTTCAATGCAACATATCAGTACAGGGTTGGCCAAAAGTTGTGTAAGAATCATTTACAGGGAATCCAATACATGGTTGTGCAATGTGTTTCGTTTCGCGGGATTTCAGGATTGAGATGGATTGATCCCGCTGATACTGATATTAATTTTATTCAGCTTAGAATTTATTTAAAATTGCCAACAGAAAAAAAAAGTATGAAAAAGTAAGATTTTAATCACTGTGTTGAAGTTTAATCTTATTAACAACAATTAATGTTAAGATAATTGTGACAATAACTTGTAGAAATACGAAAATTACAGTCAGAATAGTCAGTATAATTTATTTAGTTATTTCTTAGTTGTAAAAAAAGACAACGTAAAGAGTCGATCTTCTTCTTAGACTTGATCTAATTTTGAGAGAGAATACAAAAGCATGAAAAGGCTCTTTTGTTATCGAAATATGAAAACTAGAGGCACATTAACATACTTACTGTTATTTCTTAATCGCTGACGAAAGACTGTAAAAAAGACAACAAGTCCGATGTATCGTTTCCTAGCCGTGCTTTAATTATAGTAAAACAATTAAAAGCGCGAATTATAAAAAAGCACCCTTAAATTAAAACTTTTTAATAATTGATTCGTGATGGCTAGCGTAGATACATCACCATGAAATTTTTGAGCCCATCTTAAAAATTCAGATTACAATGCTTGATCCAGACTCCCACTAGAAAATAATTGACTAAAACTTTAAATAAAAATTTTTAATTATTGATTCACACGTATTGTTCGCTAAGACATACACATCGGCAAAATATTTGCTCAATCGATAGTTGGAAAGGTGGCGTAAAATTGTAATAAAAATAATTTATTTCTCGATTTCAATCCCAGGATTACATCCAGAGGGACTAGCACCCGAAAAGGCATCTGTCCCGTTCCCAATCATTTATAGTAGCGCAAGAGTAAGATTCTCATGGATATCCTTTTAACCCTTTAACGCGCAGTGGTTTCGCTCTGAGACCACCAAACTGTTGACGTTTTGACTGTTGAAGGTCACGAAGAATAGATTGGATTTCTATAAAAATAGTTGCGGGTGACATAGCTCCACGAGAATCCTTTACTTTTTAGCACCAGCTGGCTGTGCGCGAGCACAGCCAGCTGGTTTTTTATGGGGACCATAAAAAACCAGCCCTTGCCTGTTCATAATCACATCGGGAAAAGATTTGAGGTGTTTGTCTCATTTCTTAACCAAGTATCACGCACAATGCGCTCGCCTCCACAAATTTCATTCATGAAATGAAATAGAATTTTTAAACTATTAATTTAAGTCACGCGCTTAGTTTCGACGAACAAGGGTCGAAACGTTATTTGTATTTGTTGCTAAAACAATCCACATTCCCGTTTAAAGAACGGGAACTCTAGTTAGTAATTATGGTACACACTCTAACAAAATCAAGAATTGTTTCTTTCTTTGTTTTGTTTTTCTTTTTCTCCAAAAACCTGAAACGTCTCAAAGTTGAGGTAAGTAAACGAAATGTAAGTTGCTTATTCTAAGCATGAAACACAGCTTGGTGCAGAAGTTAAATAAGCATAAAGAACAACGTATAAGCGCACCAATACGAAAACTAAAATACCAGAACGGTTTCGGCATGTATGACATGCCGTCCTTAGAGCTAGAATAAGAATGGCAATAATTTGCTCTTTCATCCTATCGAAAAGTGGGCATTCATCATAGTGTTTACGGGGGGGGGGGCAATGGAAAAGAAGGTATTCAGAAGAGGATTTTATGAGGGCCAATAAGAAAGCAGGAAATTAAGGGAACTGAGAACAGGGGATTACCAACATTCAGAAACAGGGGAACAGCGAAATCAACATTGACAAGGTTATTTACGTTTTTGTGAATATTGAAGGCTTCAAAAAAAAATCTCATTCATCAAGGGAATGGGGTATGCAAATGAGTTTAGCTGAACTAAAGTCGAAAGTATGGTTGGCATCCCAACATATGCTAACAATACCCACTTTTTCTACATAAACAGAGCAAATTTTTACCATTCTAATTCTAGCACTGAGAGCGGTTGAAACCGCTCTGCTATTTTAATTGTGCATTAAACAACGCTCTTACACTTAGTTTTTTGATGCTCAATTTGCTTATTTTTTGCAAACGTGGTTGAAATGAATCCATCCAATAACGTGAAGGAAAAAAAAAAACGTTTTGCATTTCGAATACTTACGGGTTTCAGCTTGACCTCCTTGCACTTGTAGAAAAAGTAACCCGTGGCCAGACCTATGCAGTAGGGTCCCAGGTGGCAGTATGGCTTGCTGATGACTACGTGATTCAGAAATTTGCGCTCCCTGTATAGTTTGGTACAAGGATAATAGAAGGAACAAAATGAAACACATAGTTACAGCGTAAAATTGATTTAGAAAAAAATAAAAATAAAAACTGGCTACCGTGATTTGAACAGAGGAATTATGACGAAAGTCCTTGTAGATTATGAACAACATTTAATCGAAATTTGGAGGCAGGAAAATTATAGAAATTAAAATCTTCTGCGTTTTAACCCTTTATATGGCCGTGGTAAGAATACTTAACACCTACGGTCTATTAAATACAGAAATCAGTTATCATGAGTGAATTTTCTGATTTTTGTTCAGTTATATTGGATGCATATTTTTTTCCATACATATAGATTCTATCTTTGCAATCTGCATTGTTTGAAAAGTGTTGCAAAATCGCAAATAAAATACGGTGTATCATTGTTTAAGGTGTTCTTAAAGTAAAATCTAAAATAAAACGGGGTGGCAGTTGAAATTTACAATATAAACTTGAATAAAATAACATAAATGTTTAAATAATACTTTGGACTTTTGCTAGCATATTTTACCCTACATTTTGCATCATAAACATATTTCAGTAATATTTTAAAAGCGCATTGAGTAATGGAAAAAAAGGAATTTAGAGAAAGTGACCAAAGGATCATTTTACCCTCAGAAAGAGAAAGTGATCTTTCATTTGAAAATAACTGTAAATTGTTTTTTCTTTTATAAAAAACAATTATAATAATTAAAAATATTAATATAAATATATATTTAATATTTATTGATTGCTGTAACGTCATGAGAATTAATTTTTAATATTTATTAATATAAATATAAAAATAAACGATATAAAAGTAATTATGACCATACATAATGAAATAAGTTTTGCACTCATATAGTCAGTGGCGCACACAAGGGGGGGGGTCCAGGGGGTCTGGACCCCCCCCCCCATCAGCTTTGATTTTTTTTTCGATTGATGATTACCCCATATCTACAGTAAATAAAATGATTCCAAAAAAAGGTAGCAATAGTTTCAGTTCTAATAAATAAAAAAAGAATTTTTTTTCTCGTTTTCCTCAACTTTTCAAAAACGAACTGAAAGCAAACATAAACCACCATCTTGTTCTCAAAACTGTACAACTATTATTTTGCTTCCTATTGTATTGTGTAGTGTATTCTTAGGGAACTGGATGGGACGAGTTTTGATGAATTCCATCTAATGAAAACAATTTCTTTCATCACTGATTTTTGTCAATCTGGAACATCCCTAAAAGTTGGACACCCCCCCCCCCCCCAGCCAAAAATCCTGTGTGCGCGCATGCATATCTATATAAATAAAATTAGACTTTTGTCTGTACATTTCTTGGAATTCAAAAATTTTGCGATTTCTATCCGTTTCAAGCACTCGGGAATCCGATGCCACCCTCAAAAAAAAGTTTGTCTGTCTGTCATTCTGTCATTCTGTCCGTGACGCTTTTTTTTTGTTTAAGCATCACGTCAAAACGACTGAAGAGAATGGTATGAAATTGGGTGTCATGATAGGTGGTCACTCAACTTAAAACATAGGGGTCGAATTTTTAAAAAATCTTGATTAGATTTTCAGATTTATCGAAAATCGTTTCAAACTCCGTAAATTTGTGTTCAAGCATCACGTAAAAACGACTGAAGCGAATGATATGAAATGGGGTGTCATGATAGGTGGTCACTCAACTTAAAACATAGGCGTCGAATTTTAAAAAAATCTTCATTGGATTTTGAGATTTTGCGAAAATCCTTTCAAACAGCGTAAATTTGCGTTCAAGCATCACGTAAAAACGACTGAAGCGAATGATATGAAATTGGGTGTCATGATAGGTGGTCACTCAACTTAAAACATAGGCGTCGAATTAAAAAAAAAATCTTCATTGGATTTGGAGATTTTGCGAAAATCCTTTCAAACTGCGTAAATTTGTCTTCAAGCATCACGTAATAACTGCAAAGGTGAAAAAATAATATTTGGTGAAATGATAGGTGGTTACTCACCTTAAGTTATAAGAATCTAATTTAAAAAAATCGATCAGATTTCGAGATTTTGCGAAAATCGTTTAAAAGAGTGAATCTTTGTTCACGCATTACGTAATAACGACTAAAGCGAATGATATGAAATTTGGTCACATGATAGTTGGCTGCTCAACAAAAACTATAGGTGTCCAATTTTTTAAACATTTTTATGAGATTTTGTGAAAATTCTCTCAAAATACGTTTATATTTCTTCAAACATCACGTAATAACGACTAATACCAATGATACGAAATTTAGTGATAGGATAGGTAGTCGCTAATCTTAATTTATAGGCGTTGAATTTTAAAAATATTTTGATTACATTTTGAGATTTTGTGAAAATCGTTTTAAAATGCTGAAATTTTGTTCCAGCATCACGAAATAAAGACTGCAGGGAATGAAACGAAATTGGGTGACAGGATAGGTTGTTACTCAACTTAAATTCTAGGCTTCCAATTTTTCAAAAATATTGATTAGATTTTGAGATTTTGCAAAATTATTTCAATATGCGCAAATATTCGTTCGCGCATCCCATAATTACGACTAAAGCGAATGAAATGATATTACTGAGTTACACTCTAACCTGTAATATTTTAGCAATACATGAAAATTATAACTTCGCTTTCTTTACTAAACCAAGTCACATTTTTGTGCATGAAAGACGTTATCTATATAAATAAAATTAGACTTTTGTCTGTACATTTCTTGGAATTCAAAAATTTTGCGATTTCTATCCGTTTCAAGCACACGGAAATCCGATGCGACCCTCAAAAGAAAGTTTGTCTAACTGTCATTCTGTCATTCTGTCGTTCTGTCCGTGACGCTTTTTTTGTTTAAGCATCACGTAAAAACGACTGAAGCGAATGATATGAAATTGGGTGTCATGATAGGTGGTCATTCAACTTAAAACATAGGCGTCGAATTTTTAAAAAATCTTGATTAGATTTTCAGATTTTGCGAAAATCGTTTCAAACTGCGTAAATTTGTGTTCAAGCATCACGCAAAAACGACTGAAGCGAATGATATGAAATTGAGTGACATGATAGATTGTCACTCAACTTAAAACATAGGCGTCCAATTTTTAAAAAATCCTGATTGGATTTTGAGATTTTGCGAAAATCCTTTCAAACTGCGTAAATTTGTGTTCAAACATCACGTAAAAACGACTAAAGCGAATGATATGAAATTGAGTGACATGATAGGTGGTCACTCAACTTGAAACATAGGCTTCGAACTTTAAAAATATCTTGATTGGATTTTGAGATTTTGCGAAAATCCTTTCAAACTGCATAAATTTGTGTTCGAGCATCACGTAAAAACGACTGAAGCGAATGATATGAAATTGGGTGTCATGATAGGTGGTCACTCAACTTAAAACATAGGCGTCGATTTTAAAAAAATCTTGATTAGATTTTGAAATTTGCGAAAATCATTTCAAACTGCGTAAATTTGTGTTCGCACATCACGTAATAACTGCAAAGGTGAAAAAAATGATATTTGGTGAAATGATAGGTGGTCACTCACCTTAAACTATAAGCATCTAATTAAAAAAAAATCCATCAGATTTCGAGAAAATCGTTTAAAACTGAGTGAATCTTTGTTCCCGCATTACGTAATAACGACTAAAGCGAATGATATGAAATTGGGTCACACGATAGATGGTTGCTCAACATAAACTATAGGTGTCTAATTTTTTAAACATTTTTATTAGATTTTGAGATTTTGTGAAAATTCTCTCAATATGCGTTTATATTTCTTCAAACATCACGTAATAACGACTCATACGAATGATGCGAAATTGAGTGATAGGATAGGTAGTTGCTAATCTTAATTTATAGGCGTTCAATTTTAAAAATATTTTGCTTACATTTTGAGATTTTTCGAAAATCGTTTTAAAATGCTGAAAATTTGTTCCAGCATCACGAAATAAAGACTGCAGAGAATGAAACGAATTTGGGTGACAGGATAGGTTGTCACTCAACTTAAATTCTAGGCTTCCAATTTTTCAAAAATGTTGATTAAATTTTAATATTTTGCGAAAATTATTTCAATATGCGTAAATATTCGTTCGCGCATCCCATAATTACGACTCAAGCGAATGAAATGATATTACTGAGTTACACTCTAACCTGTAATATTTTAGCAATACATGAAAATTATAACTTCGCTTTCTTTACTTTGGCAACATACTACATCCATTCTGTGTACTCCTACAATGCTGACGAAAGTTCTTGCTTTTTGGAAATTTTCATTCACTAACCCGTCGAGGACGGGTACTTCAGCTAGTATCTGAATAAATAGGAACGGTAGTGCTTATCTTACAGCAGATATTATAAAACTCCATATTTCAAAGAATTCTATTTAGATGCGCATACCGCTTGAAAGCCGCTATTTCTCCTTCACTTGGCACAACTAATAGTTTATGAGTGACCCGGTAGATACACCACCCGCGGGAGATACATCTCCCGTGGGTGGTGGTAGATAGCGATACCTGCATCTAAGAATACATATGTGGATTGTTTTGTCCGCTAGAATAATTTTGGGCGACCTTCCCCTATATTTTAAATAATATAAAATTTCGAGGTGCCAATAACTCAACATTTCAGCTGTCAGTAATTGTTTTGCAGCATTCCAGTTATGGATACATACTCGAACTTGCTATTAATACCACCTACAGAAAATTGGATTCCTGAGTTCTTTTGGTAAAGAGAAACAGAATTTTGTTCTAAAATAATAATGATAATAATAATAATAATAATAATCTTATGCGTTAGAAACATTTTATGAAGTTCTCAGTTAGTTATGTCCCAGGAGTAGGGTTGCCAGGTCGCCAAACCAAATAGCCGGACAGACCAGCCAGTTTGGCCGGACATTTGGGTAAAAAGACCGGACAGCGTACAATATTGAGATTTTGTCTCAGTATTAATAGGTACGACAAAAAAATTGTATGTAAAATCAAGCTTTTTTGATTATTACCATGAATCTTATTAAATTCTAATGAAATATAAATAACATCGAATGCCAAATCAGTTGAAGTACTTTACTACTCATCAGCCAAAGTCACCAGTCAAAAGCTGGACACCGTTCAGTTTGGCCGGACACGCAATCAAAAAGCCTAACTATGTCCGGCTTTATCCGGACGCCTGGCAACGCTACCCAGGAGTGTCCATAAAATTCTCTTCTCAAAAAATGAGTGTCAATTCTCACAAAAGGGATTTATTTATTGACATCCAATTGACAAAATTTCGGGGGGGGGGCCTATGCCCCCATGGCCCACCCCCTAGGTACGTCCCTGTTGACGCCCCCGAATATAGTTGTTTAAATGAGAATTCACATTTGTAAACTGCAATCTTATTAAGTAGCAGCAAGGTAGATAAAACAAAATTCAAAAGGAAAAACATGAATAGTTATTACAGGCGAAATCGAGACTCAAACCGCTCAAGATGACTAGACCGTGGCGGGAATCTAAGGCTGCTATTAGTGGGTCTTTGGTTCGAGGGAAAGTTTAAATGGCTAGGTGGCCCCAAATGCTCTTTTTTGAACATGGAAGGAACAACGGTCAATGATTTAGGATTAGTGTCACCAATTGGCACCTTTATCCTCTAAAAGATTAAAATTGCCAATTTTTCGAAATGTTTTGTGTATTCAGAAACCTATAAAAAGCAGTTTCTTCTGGTCTTTCTTTTCTTACATCGAAAACTTACTCAGGGTCGGGAAAGCTGGCCAGCAGGGTCGGTGGCACTTTGTAGTGATAGGTGAGCAGCCCCGTCATCACCATGGATACCATGATCATGATAAGGTTCAGAGCCATGCCTATGGCCGGACGCCTGCGAAATAACAAAACAGAAACAAGAGATAAATGCCAGTGCAAGTCGTAACTGAAAGGAGGTTAGAATGTCCGAAAAACTAATTTACAAACTAAAGAAATGTTGATATACAGTAGTGAAATATCGGTTAAAAGAATATCCTTCTTAATGTTATAACTATTCGATTGTCAATTCGGTTCCGGATAATGGAATATCTCGTTTATTAGAATGTATTTTTTTTTGTTCCAAATTGGCTCTTTCATAAACGGGCTCAAAAAATAAAGAACTCAATTGATATATTATCTTGAATCTACCGTGGGATACATATTAACGTAGGATTACTTACCACTTAGGTAATTTTAAGGCGTCCGTTGAAAAATGATGAATAGAACAAACACTTTAAATTTAATAGACACGAAATATTTATTAACACGATATATTACGTTTTACACCCTATTATCGCAAATAATCTTTTGCGAAAAACCGTCTCTGACCTAGATACTGCACTGTTCAACAAAAGAAAATAGTTTATTTATTTTAGTCTCGGGAAAATTTGAGAACTGTGTCTCCCGAAGGGCTATTTAGAGCAGCACACATTGCGAACAGGACGTGAAATTTTGTGGTAGAGTTCATCGATCTCTCGTAATTTTTAAATCATGAGGTCGCATTTTTGTCTGCCGATAAAGAAATACCGGTGAGTTCAGTTACTTCACCTGGTTAGTTTACCCAGTTAGTTTTCTAAAAGAGTAAACAAGAAAAAAAAACTCTGTTTTTAGTCTTGGTACACAAACTGAAATAAACTAATAGCACCAGTGTCTCCAAAAAATTCTAGAGGATTCTTCATAAGCTGCTTTACACACTGCAACAAGCGAAAAAGCTGTGACTTTTGTGAAATGTTCAGAAAAAATTCTTAAACATGGATCTGAGCTGCAAGATTTGTCAAAGAGTGGCACATTTTGCGAGAATTTCCGATTTTTAAGAATTTTTTCTAAAAGTTTTGAAACGGATACAGATGGATCGTTTATTTCAGTATGTAGTACAGCTTGTAAAGAGACAGTTTAAAAATTTTGAAGTGTCTGGCATAGTTAGTTTATTTGCACTTATGTACCAAAATCACATGATTTTTTTCGAACAACACCGTTAACCCTTTAACGCGCAGTGTTCCCGCTCTGGGAACACCCAACTCTGACGATTTGACTGTTGCCAGTCACGAAGAATAGATTGGATTTCTATCAAAATAGTTGCGGGTGACAGAGTTCCACGAGAATCCTTTCCTTTTTAGGATGTCATTTTCCATCAAAAAATGGTCACGATTATTTTTAATAGCCCTGACATCTTCTGAAAAATGGAAGAATGCGAACGTTTCGATCGTCCGCCATCTTGCTGGTCGTTAAGTCGAGCGATGGCAACGGCTGCCCTTTTTTCATCATTGGGAAAGGGTTGAGCCTCAAACGGTTAAGCGGCGTTCAAAAAAAGTAAACTCTTTTGACATGGACCGTTATGGAAGAACGTAATCGTACGCCAAAAAAATACGGATTATACTCGTATTACTTCCCGCGTATATGAAAATAATTACACGGATAGATTGTAGTGAAAAGAGATGCTATAACTTTAATAATGATGTCAGTAATTTTCTTTTCTTTTCTTTTTTTCTTTGTTAATATTTCTCGCAATGGGAAATAAATGTATCTGCGGCAAATCGTTTGACGTCAGAGCTATCTAAAAAGTGTTCCAAATGGTTTCAGATGACAGAAAGTAAACTAAAGTGCTTATGTAAGATACGTGTTTTTGGAGCGAAAGTACGCCTATGACTTTACATCCTATTGCAATCGAAACGGAATGACGTATTTAAGAGCAATTATTACGTAAGTTGGACAGGTACCAGTGGCAGATCGTTGCTTCAGTTTTTTTTTTTGGGGGGGGGCTGCTTAAAGAAAATTTAACCATTGTTTTGATGTTTCGTAAAAAGCCACAGTAGGTAAATGCAAAGAAAATCTCTACACTGAAAAGAAAAAGAAATGTAAACAACAAATAACACTTATTTCACATTAGTTGCTATACTTTTAAGTTTTCCATTTTTTTAACCTGCGAACAATGTCGCAAATACAGGGCCTACCTTAATTTTGGCACACCCGTAATTGGAACCATAACTGATTTTGGTGTCCCCTCTCAGCACGCCGCCCGGGGCACGTGCCGAGTTTGCCCATTCCCAAACCGAAAAAGTAAACTTAAGTGTCAGTTATTATCGTAAAAGTTAAAGGTAACATTTTATATAGATTGTATGCATTTTCACGTAAACTTTAAATGGCATAGTAATTTTTCAAACATTAAAGTGTGGGGGATATGCCCAATTTTAGCACTAAATACTAAAAGTGATAAAATTGAAAATTTCTTCTCATGGACTAATTAAAGAAGCGACTAATCTCAGCTGAGGCCACACACATTTTGGATGCACCTTAGCCATGTATTTAGAGAAAAAATCGTGTAATTTTGGATCTTAAACACAGAACTAATTATGCCAAGCACTTCACAAGCTGGACTATATATTAGAATAAATGACAGACCTCTATCAATAACGAACTTTTAGAAAAAATTGTTAAAATTGGAAAATTTTGCTCAGCAATTCCATGTTTTGTTATATATATAAAAAAAAAACTTAATTTTTTTTATATTTATTGTATTTTCTCGTATACACTGCAAAAAAAAAGTCTGTTAAACTGATAGAAAAAAACTGTCAGCCAAGACGCCAGTTTATTTCCGTATACTTTACAGAAGTTTTCCGTATACGGAAGATTGCTGTAAAATAAACTGTGAATCTGTAAAATTTACGGAAGACTTCTGTAAAAAAGCGGAAATAAACTGGCGTCCTGGCTGACAGTTTTTTCTGTCAATTTGACAGACCTTTTTGCAGTGTGGATATAAGCTTTCCTACCAATATCATCTTTCTTGATAGTCATTTTCAAATAAAAATGACTTTCAAGAAAGTGTCAGAACTCGAGTTCAGATTGGAGAACGGCCTTCACTAAAATGTATCATTCAGTTTTTGCTTTCTTTGCTTCATTCAATGACGTGTGTTGAAACCGACGATATTAGTTTAAGAGGAGTCAATTCTAATTTTTTTAAACACGTCTTGTGGAGTGGAATGAAAGAGGGGAGGGGGAGGGGGAACTTCGAAATGACAGCGGACCTGTAGTATCAGGGAGTGTCAACCGTTTAACGCGCAGTGTTTCCGCTCTGGGAACACCCAACTCGGGCGTTTTGACTGTTGCCAGTTACGAAGAATAGATTGGATTTCAATAAAAATAGTTGCGGGTGGCAGAGCTCCACGAGAATCCTTTACTTTTTAGCACGCCATTTCCCGTCAAAAATGGTTACGATTCTTTTGAACAGCACTGACATCTGCTGAAAAATGGAAGAATGTGAGAACAGCCGGATAGATTGCCCAATGCTGAAAAAAAGGGCAGCCGTTGCCATCGCTCGAGTTAACGACCAGCAAGAGGGAGGACGATCGAAACGTTCATCGCGTGCCACAGATCGAGAGACCCTTTTGACGACAGCTGGCTGTGCCGGCAAATAAGGGTCTCTCGATCTGTGGCACGTGCTGAACGTTTCGATCGTCCGCCCTCTTGCTGGTCGTTAAGTCGAGCGATGGCAATGGCTGCCCTTTTTTCAGCATTGGGAATGGGTTCCGCCCCAAAGGGTTAACTGAGCTCTAGGTCAAGGAAACAGATAAAAACTCGTCTATCTCAACGTATATCTAACTTATGTCAAGATACCACTGTATCTATAACTTTCTTTCACCCCAGCCTTCCACATAGGTTAGTACAGTACTAATAGTCTTGCATCATTGTTTCTCTAGAAGTATACGTACTTGATCAGCGCCAGTAAGATGAAGAGTGCGATAATGAACAGCTGAAAATCACAGGAAAGGTACCAGGAGTGTTCCAAGCACTGCAAAAGAGACAAGAATTTCAAGAATTAGTTCATGCAATCCGTTCAACTGCTTCAACAATTATATTTAATGACGGAATTTTCAAAAAGTATGCACTTAGGAATAATCATTGGCGGATACATAAACTTTCGGGGGAAAAGAGCTGATTTAAATTAAATGCAGTTAAAGCATTTAATTTATGCTAGTTAAATGCAGCGCAGTAGCGATCAAGGTTATTATTATTTATTTATTTATTTTTTTTCGGATTTCACTCAAATTCTAAAGCACCCCATACATGACTGAAAAGTAGTTGCATCTTATTTTGGAATGTATCCAAACATAGGGCATCCCTTCAATTTTTCTGTGGGAACTTAGGTTCTGGAGTACCCACATAGTCGGCACCAGGGGCAGCCATAGGTACGTGGCTCAAAATAAATCAGTTTTTTTCAGAAAAAGCATTGTTTACGAAATTATTTGATTATATTCTTTTGATGCTGGTCACAACATAAACTTGAATGAAATCAATCATGGATAGTAGATTAGGCTAAACTACAATAGGATTACACCGGTCAACAATTTTTTTTTTTTTTTTTTGGGGGGGGGGGAGTGTTTCTGTTCTTATGCTTAAATTCTGATTCTAGACATTGAAAAACACTTCAATTTTCATTTTTAATTCTTAAAGTTTGCTTTTGTCTGATTTACGTCGATCAGTATATTTTAATTAATTTCATAAACGAAAGAGGGCAGTACTTTGATGAACCCGAAAGTAAACTATCTTATTATTTGTAATTCTGTAGTATTGCTTGTAGTATTATTTGTAGTACTATTTGTAATATTATTATTTGTTTGTATTATTATTGGCTCATACGAACATAAAAGAAATACGAAAAATATTCGCTTTTAGGCATTCATTTCTTATTATTTTACATTTATATGTTACTGTTTATCACAAATCTTGAATAAAAAAGACTTTTATATCCAGAAAAAAACGTTTCTGGTCGTAATTTAGATTGGAATTATAAAAAAAAATATAAAAATCAGTGATTTTTTCCAAAAAATTGAAAAATTGCTTTCATTTCTACAAAAGAAAAACTTCCATAAAAAATTATTTTCCTTAGTTTTGGCGTAGGAGAAACTAAAATTTGACATGCAGAAGTCAGACCCAAAAATCGTTTTGTCCGGTGTTATCTGCCTAAGGCGGGGGTGTCTCATAAGACTGCTGAAGGGGTTCTTCCACGTATACAAGTTACATCTGAAGAAAGACGCCCTAATCTGGAGACCGTTAGGTCGATAGCCAAGCATAGGCCATAACTGTGGACCTTCACACTTCAGCCATCTTCCAATTTCAGCGGTCTTAACCACTCAGCTGATGGTCGGCCCCGCAAATTCAGGGGCGTCCGTAGGGTACGCGGCGCCCCCTGCAAACGTAAAAAAAAGGTACTCCCTTTCACTGTCCCGATCAAGTTTTTCTCAGTTATTGAGTTTGAAATGGCGCCCCGGTGCGATGCTTACCCTGCTGGGCCGCCCCTGAATGGGTATCCGTATCTGAGGGTTTTAAAAAGCGATAACAGATCCGTAGCCACATTCGCAACCGAACAAGCAAGAAAAAGTTTTCTCCGTATTCTTCATCGATTGATTTAATTTTGATTAAAATTCATTGAAAATATCGCTGTTCGCGTAATATCACGTATTCTAAGATAATATCTTGTGGAAAGAAGTTACCTCAGAAATTATCTAGTTTTTTTTCCAGAAGCTGTGAGCCTCTGGAACGAAATATTACTATGCTTCACGCTATTAAGAATTTTTGCGGCGGATTCAGTTATCTTTCTCTTGAATCTCAGACGAACATTTTGTAGTCTTTTACCTATTTAAAATAATTTAAAATTTGATCGCTGTGAGAAGAACGGGTACGTCAGATGGTGGTTCTATTTTGGAAGTTCTTGTGGGGGAAAAAAAAAAAAAAAAAAAAAAAAAATTGAACTCTCATGGTTTTTATAGAAATCATTTATAATGATAGTTCCCAAGAATAAAATCAGAAACTATTAGTTTTAGATTAATTTATTTAGAAATCTTTGTCTGCTTGTATAACGTTTCTCAGAAAAGGGAATAAGCTTCGTCTCAAATGCACTTTGGGCAAAAGTGAAAGTAAACGGTAGTGCTGCCATCTAGTATTGAAACTTTGACCAAAACAAATATCCAAATTGCAATACTAGATGGCAGCACTACCGTCTACTTTCACTTTTGCTCAGATGCTCAAAGCTTGCGCCAACTCCTCATTAGGTATACAGGCAGCATTTTAAATGCCTGATATGACCGTGATACATAGAACATACAATTAACTTATCAATGGGTACCGAAGGCAGTGAAAATATTGGGTGAGTGGGGAAGGGATTCTATAAAAAAAAAAAAAAAAAATCTGCCTTCCATTTTGAAAGAAAAAATGAAGAAATAGAATTTACTTTCCAGATAATTTCAGTAATCGAACGAAAATTAAGTCATTTCTATCGTAGACTCGAAAAAAAGTATGAAAATGAAACAAATAAAAATAATTAACTTTAATTATTATAAGTTTAAAACTACTCGTATTTTTAATTCCTTTCTAGCTATTTTGCATTTGACTCCCTTCGCATGTGGGGCAACATTTCCAGCTCACTAATAGGGCAGCAACGTCTACTTTGATAAAAACTGGAGTTAGAGCTTCAACCCCGTAGATGATACATGTCATTCAAACATGCCTTCGTGCTATTAGATAAAAATAAATTTTCTGTTGCCGGATTCCCTAAAAGATGCATCCAATGAAAGAAGAATAAAGAGTGAAAATTTGCACCATTTAATTTTACACAGAGGATATTTTAAACAGCGGAAAGAAAAAACGATCTAGAGAATACTTTGCATCGACAAATTACGGCAGTTAAAAAGGAGAATTTTCAGAATCATTTCGGACGTGGCAAAAATTTTATGTCACAGAGGAGGGGAAGGGCGAAGAAATTCATCCCTCGAGTGGGTCGATAAAATGAGGAGCAAGTTTGCTTGGGGCCAAACACTGGGGGGGGGGGGGCTTCGCTTCAGGCTGACCACCTGGCCGAGGCATATGCATTCGTACCCCAGATCCCATGATCGCGAAGGCGCGTTTGGGCAGCGCAGGTCTTGCCCCCGCAGAGTGGCTGTTACGCCAATGTTTGACTTTATATATATATATATGTCACATAAGCCATCTTGGCCTTTTTTAAAACTTCATTGATAAGCATTTGGTTAAGATATTCATTTTCAGCACGTGTAGCAGAGCATGCTTCGAGACACTTTCCAAAAAATCCTCTGTATATAGTATGTGTATTTGTAAATATTCCACTTCAGCTTTAATAAAATATTCAAGATGGATATTCATGGTGATTCTTATGCTTCTCAACCACACCATGTATGACACATGTGTATTTTCTGGCGGTCACATTAATATGACTTGGGACGGTATACAGATCATTCTCAAATAATGTTGACTAATGTGTATTGCAGCTTTTCCCAATCGTTTAACAATGTGTCCCCAGTTTAAATAAACATTTTAAGTGAAAATAAATATGTTTTGTATTGAAAACAAGAATAAATAAGATGATTTTTTCAAACATACATTATCCCTTGCTCTTTTTTTTTTTCTTTTTTCCACCAGCAAACACTCTTTATGCCATCAGGCTGACCCGCCCTACCTGTTTCGAACGGCTGGTCTATTGCATCAGTGGTATTCGACGTTATTTTGCTTACTTCTAGAAATTTTATAAAGCTTTTGTAAAAGAAGATAGTCTTAACATACTTTCGTTTTTTTTTTTTTTTACTATTGAAAATCTTTAAAATAGTTTCGAAATATTTGCATAATATTGAATACTTTATCAAAATCTCTTGTCCCACTACAAGAATTAAAAAAAACAAACAGTTATAAAAATGAAAACGATTTTGAATTAATTGTACATTGAATGAAAAATTCCATTTTTGCCCTTTTTATACGCTGTAAATAATTAAATTTATTCGGTAACAATTTTTTCTGCTGCTTATCATTTTTTTTTGTCCTACAGCATTATTTATTTATTTGTTTATTTTAATGTCCACAATGTTATAAAACTTTTTCATAGCTGAATTTTCATTTTCCACCCTAAGGCTCTGTCTTACTAAATAGTTACCTTATGATAATATCATTCCCTTATTAGATGGCTGCTAATTGTATCTGAATAATTGTCATTTGGCAGAAAATAAATGGATTAATCCTGTATCTGCCAAATTAAGAATCCCCTAGAACAGCGGTTCTCAACCTTTTTAACGTCGCGCCCCCCGACAAAAACTAACTTATGGATGGCGCCCCCCTCATTACACTTTTCATCATACATTCAGTTTTTTAATCTTTAACAATGAACATTTAATCGAATTTTCTACACAATAATGTTAACTATAAAGTTTGAATGAACATTTTAAGCGAAAATGGATCTATTTGTGAGTAAAAATGAGAATAAATAAGATATATATTTTTTAAAACATGCATCACTACTTGCTCTTTGGTTTTTCTCGCGCCCCCCCTTCCCTGCAGACGCTCGGCGCCCCCCTTGGGGGTCGCGCCCCACAGGTTGAGAAACGCTGCCCTAGAATATCAACTACAAACTGCTTCTAATTTCTTGTTTCAGTTAGACAATAAATGGTCAATTCTGATTAATGTCATTTAAAAGAAAATTTAGAAAAAAAAGTAATAAACTCATCAACTGTACCTCTGATGATTGTTTCATAAGCATTAAGCTAAGTATTTAGTGTATCTTAAAAGCGACAGCAAGTTAATGATCTGTTAGTTTTTTATTTATGTATTTTCAGGTTCTTAAGAATTGTAGAGAGTGTCCCAGAATTTTTGAATTGAATAGAAAATTAATTAATTTAGTATTGGGACAACCAAAAAAAGTGAAAACAGTTTGACAGCTGAGAGTTTAGGTTTAGTGAGAAAATTCACCACTATATACAAAAGAACAACGCGTTTTCATTGTTGAACAACATTTTCTTTAAAACGAATGTTTGATTCATGATGATTTTGAGAAAGATCATGTGATCTAACACCACTGGATCTCTTTCTTTTAGAACAAGATCCCAGGGCTCCCAGACATTATTTATATTATCACAAATAAAATGTACGGAATAAAGTAGTGTTAGTATATACTTTGAGTGTATGCAAAACTGCTAGCTTGGGCCGACGGCCAAATTACAGGTACCAGGTACTAAAGACAGGCAAAAACAGTACTCGCATTTCTTAAAGTCTCAGTGTAGATTTTTAAGTATGTTTTAGAAAATATTGTTAAAAATTAATAACTAATACTGCCAGACAATTTCCATCGGTGTTAACTTTTACCAGACGCTTTAAAGCTGACCAAAAAATAATGCAACTTTGCTTATAATCTCAGTCTTGATTTTTATAGATCATGCTCGGTGAACTACTTCAGTAATTTTCGTAAGCAGCCAGAGACTCATTTTCTTGTTTGTTTATGTTTCAACCGCTTTTACGTATATTTTATTTTATGTTTTGGCTCCAATCTCATGCATCTTTGATGTATGGGAGCCTATGATGTAAAGTCAAGTGCTTTTGAAATATATAAGTAATAAAAAACTAGCGCTCATACACATAGCGACCCTTTAGGTGTATCCACGGGGGGGGGGATGTTTGGCCCATCCGATTGGTCTGTCTGTTTACAAAAAGTATTGAAATAGTTCACCGAGCATGATATATAAAAATCAAGACTGAGATTATACGTAAAGTTACATTATTTTTTAGACAGCTTTAAAGCGTCTGGTAAAAGTTGCCGCCCGTGGAAAGTGTCTGGCAGTATTGATTATTAATTTTTAACAATATTTTCTAAAACATACATAAAAATCAACACTGAGACTTTAAGAAATGGGAGTACTGTTTTTGCCTACATTTAGCACCTGGTGCCTGTAAATTGGCCGCCGGCCCAAGCTAGCATAGGTGTGTACACACACTCAAAGTATATACTAACACTACTTTATCCCATACATTTTATTTGTGAGAACATAAGTAACGTCTGGGGGCCCTGGGATCTTGAACTATTTGGGGTTATGCCGATGTGCTATTCTACACACAACCCTATCCAATGTACTTTATGTTTTAATTAAAAAAATACAATTGAAAAAAAAAACTGTGTTTTCTATTTAATTCACGTCTTGCGTAAATTTTGGGAGAACTGAGTTCAGTTTCATATCACTGTTGAATTTAACAAGTTATGTGGGGACTATGAATTTCGTTACTGAGGAAACTGCAAGTAATTTTAAAAATCAGAATATGATATTAATTACTTATTTAAATTGGACAAAAACTAAATCTACTGAGTGTAACAAATGGTCTAAAATTATAAAAAGTCAATTAAAAATTTTGAAATTAAAGAACTGAAAGGAACGGAAGAGAATTCCATTTTGCGGCAGATAGTCGAGTTCCGGAGAAAGTCGAATTTGCGGAAAAATCCATAGTTTTCGAGATACTTGAGGATTGAAGTGTGAAAGTCCCGGGTTCGCGGGTCCCAAGGCGCGGCTGTCGATCGAACGGTCTGAGGTTTTGGTCGGTTTTCACAAGATGTAACGTGAATACGCGTTAGAAACCCTTAGAAAGTCCTCAGACCAAGACAACCCCCCATCCTAGGCAGATAACGCATGCGTAGCTTTGCTATAAAAACAACATAAACTAAACCAAGCCAGATAGTTGAGAATTTTGACAATTCGGTTTTGTCAGTCAAACAACATTTGTCCAGCAGCCCAAAAAGTTTCCTGGACTTCCACGTAGCAATTAAACAACAAATCTAAAATTATAAAAGTCACTGTTTAGTACATTTTTTTTTTGCAATTATGAAGATCCGCTTGGATTTAAAGATACTTTATGATTATGGCTTACCCTCTGCTTGGGTGTGGTGACGAAATTGTTGACGAAGAGGATGTTTGTCCACCAGTTCTTCTTGCAAGCCTCGACCACGGGGTCCACAGTCTCGTTCCAGAAGGGGCCCGAGCCCAGGTGGGGCAGCAGGAGGGTGGCCCCGATCACCATCATGTACGGCGGGAGAACCCTGCGAGCATGAAAAAGTTACAAGCAGGATTTTTACCAAAAAAAAAAAACGACATCAAATTATGGAACAGATTGGCTATTTGCCATCAATGAAGGCTTTTCATTCTCCACTGATTCTTCGGCGATTTACGCATGCGCATATCATTTTCCATTAATGTTGCTATTCAAACACCTCGCTCTATATATTCTTACACATTATCCTTCACATTTAGCAGCGCGAAAGTGCAGTGTTGGCAAATTGGAAATAATTAGCTGTGCATAACATGCTGAAATAATTAGCTGTGACCTAATTATTTCAGCATAACGAAAAATTATTCCAATTATAAAATAGTAGAGTTGGCATTCTCGCCCAATATAGAAAATATCTCCAAGCTGGGTTCAGTTTGCGGTGCAGGGTGCACATAATGGATGAGAGTTCACGTAAAATCCTCCCACTGGGGCTCAATTAAATAGAAACCGATCCCTTTCGCTCATTGCCGTCTTACAGGGAGAATTTGGCCCCCTTCTGTGGTTGCCGGGGGCATTAGTAACAACACAGCAACACACCTTTGATACAATCATTTTTCAACATCAAATTTAAAGTATGAATGATCTGGTTAAGTTTTAAAATAGATGATGAAATATCTTCAAATTCATCAGAATAAAATAAATAAATTATTAAAAAAACTTGGCTGTTTGAGCCTCGTTAGGGAGGAACCCCCCTGAACCCCCTAATTTTTTAGTTTTATTATTTCCCTATTAAAACGATATGAATGACTTTTTTTTAATTAAAAAAAAGTTTTTTTTTTAACATGTTAAGTTAACTTTGTTAAACATTCCCATAATAAACAAAAATTATTTTTGAAAAGTTGATAAGTAAAAAAATAACTCGGCTGTTCGAGCCTTGTCAGGAGGAGACCCCCCTTGCATTAATGCCCTATTAAAATGATATTCATTGACTATGTCATTTTATCTCTCATCTTTCGCGTATTTCGAATGGTAACACTATGTTGAAATTTTTAGGATTGTAACCTATTTATAGAAAAATAGATGCGGTGCATATTCTACAGCTTACGAAATAGTGTAACAATAGATGAAAGCTGTTGTGAACTAATAGTATTTAAATATATGTAAAAAATACATGGGATGCCTGTTCTACAGCTTACGAAATAGTGTAACAATAGATTAAAGCTGTTGTGAACTAATAGTATTTAAATATGTGTAAAACGCATACTTTTATGTCGTATTTTTGGGACACATTTTTCGGACAATTTTCAATAGAGGGGGTGAGAGATAAAATGACATAGTCATTAATAAAGAATATCACAATTGCATTATAGAAAGTTCATTCTCTAAATACAGTGAGAAGGTGCTAAATTTAGTGAAAAATCCTCCACAATTGGCAACACCGTACCAGTCTCTGTCAACACGCAGTAACCGGTATTCATGACTGCTAAATCGCTGGTTAAGTGAAATACGAGTTACATCGTCAGTATAAAAGTGAGCGATACTAGTGGCCGAATTCTACAAACAACAAACACATGAGTTAACTCAGCAAAGAAAACTACTTCAAAGCCTGGGCTACTTCAAAGCAAAATGGTATTCACCATGCCAAATAAAAGGGTTTACCATGACATCTGACCAATTCAATATTTCCGCGTTGTCTCTGAGAGTCAAACCGGCCATTCAAGTTAACTGACTTGAGGAGACGGGGTGTTTGGTACCGCTTGTTACTGAAGAGAAAAGTGAAAGGTACTGGTGTATTATAGAGGCCAGTGAGTTTGCATGGCAATATTACGATTAACTCAAGATCGCAGTTATCCTTTAGGAATGGAAACGCTTTTACGAGATTTCATCATCATCATCTGGGCTATACATCCTGGTTGTCTGACGAAATTACGATTGCAGCTATTCTTTAGGACTGCAAACGTCTATAGGAATGCAACCCTATTTTACACATTTCACCACCATTACACTACTGGCCAAAAGTATTGCAAGTTTCAGAAATCTAACCCTTTTCAAGATTAAGCCAAGAGTCAGTCGGGGGATTATCTGTCCCCCGTCAAAAAGAAAAATCAATATAATTTATATATTTTAATGTCGGCATGTTAAATTAATTGTTTCAGAGACAAGATAGCATTAGATTAAAGGACAAAAATAATTTTTTAATTTATTAAAAAAATAGCGTAAAAATATATTATAGAAATAGAGTTATAAAGTTATTAATAAAGTTAATATTTAATATATAAACAAATAAATAAAGTATATATTAATAAAGTTATTATAGAAATCATAATCCATTTTGGCTCGCCGGAATAAAATTAAAGAATTAATTTCAAGTTCTGCAAAAAGAGGATAATCAATAAATGCAATTGAACTAAAAATCATTTATTATGTTGCTGAGCCGCCTTGACTTAGATCCCAAAAGCCACTCTTTTAGATAAGGAATCCACACTGTTTTACAACACTTCTTTCGGTGTTTCATCGAGCCAACTTGAATGATGGGTTCCTAAAGCTCTCATTTTGACTTTAGATGATATAGATGTATTCTTTCCAATGATACTACATAAATTCTCAAAAATATTTAAATCTGGCAAATTTTTTGTCCACTTCATCTGGACTTATTCTTGGAACGATGGTTAGTACATCATGGTTGCTTGGCGACTGAACTTCAGCGGCTGCTCTAACCCACAAATACCCAGTAAAATTATTCCTTCACTTAGAAAACTTGTTACCTGAGATCAGAGCAACACGACAAAAAAAAAAATTCGTGTGGTGTCCAAACGGTGAACAGTACAGACTTTTCCACAAAAAAGACTTCATTATTATCCTTTTGTGAATTGAAATTTCTTCCGGGGGGGTGGGTGGGAGGAGCTGGTCTCCTGGAACATGTCCCTGGCAGAGCCTGATCATAGGTGGTCGGGGCCCCGGGGCAAGAGGTTATTTGGGGGGCCCATACTATATATCACAAGCATTTTAACTTATTTTTGTTTGCTGTTGCATTATCCCGACATAAAAACAAAACATTTTTAAAGAACACTAAAATTATATTAAAAATTAATTACCTATTTATTTATACTCATTTAGAACAAGACTATGTATTTAAAAGTGATTTTAATATTTTTTTAGTCCGTTTGTAGTATTAGCGCATGGGTGCACTCATTCAAGGAATGGCAATGACGAGGCACGGGAGCAAAGTTTCTCACTCCAAAAAATTTTCTGGATATACCAAAAAGTTCGAAATTTTTCTTTCCTTCATCATAAAATAAAAAATGTTAACGAATGGATATTTTGTGATAAGCCTATATAGGGCCATACCCTACGTTTTCAAAAACTCCTCACTTCTTGTTTATGGATGCATGAGTCTAAAGACCATTGAATTAGAGGAACAGAAAATAAATCTCTAAGTCCATTTACTGTTAAAAAGTATGCTGTAGATATTACGAAGGAAATTGAGTTGCAAAAAATTTATTATTGCAGTATATATGAATATGTAATAAATCATGATAACAATAAATCGGGAGACTTGGGGGCCCTTACTTTTTCCGGGGCCCCGGGCTATTGCCCTGCATGCCCGTCTGGTCCCTGGGTGAGAACTTGGTGCACATCCACAACGCTGTACAATTTTTACTACTGTTCTGTGTGTTTTCAGTACAAAGCTATGAGGCAGATTTCAGCTAAACTTTCACCATCTTCATTTTTGCTTAAGTTTAAAGAATTATTTTCCGATGAAAAAGATTCTAAAATGAGTTTACCTTAACAGCTTCCGCACGAAGAGTTTGGGTATGCTGTAGTATTTATGTTTGCTCGTGCTTTGCAAGGTCAGGTACGACAGCAGTACTGCGCTGGAAAAAAAATAAAAATAAAATAAAGAACAAGAAAGTTAAATCATGTTGGTCATAAAACATTTTTCAACGCAACATAATTTGCGCATGAGCTGCTTTATAATGAATTGTTAACCTGTCAGCCACAAAGCGCAACGCTTTGCCGCAGGAAAACCAGCTTTACCGGATAGGGAAAATCGCGCCAAATGACCGAAATGTCTCCAAGCTTGGTTAATTTTGGTGGAAATAGTTCCAAATTTGGTGCCAAAAATAGGTCCCCGAGAATAAGGTCACCGAAAGCCTACACGCCATATTCTATAAAACGCTATGTAAACAAAAAACCCGATATCTCCTGTTCCAGTTAAACAATTTTCATGCTACAAAAAATCACACATAGATTACGAATTTTAAACCCCTGAATAGCGGGTTGCGCCGAAAATTCGTTACAATATTCTACTAATACATGCGCCCTGTGTATAAGACAATGGCTGTAAAAAGTCTTCGAACCCTATACTTGCAACGCTTGCAAGAGTGCAAAATCTCACAAAAGGGGGGGGGGGATTCAAACATATATTTGACGTTGTGTAAGATAGACTTAAATTTTAAAGAACATCCTTGAACTCAGTTTGGGTTTTCGACAAAGTATCATTCTTATTGTTGAGATCAGTGGCGTAGCCAGAAATTTTTCATGGGGGGGAGGCTACAACTTCTTCAACTCACATATATGTTTACGCGTGTGTGATAAGGAAGTGAAGAATATGCATTTTGTATGGCAAAAAATTCCTCATGGAGAGGGGGGGTTCTGACCCCCCTATCCACCTCTGGCTACGCCCCTGGTTGAGATATATCAATGGAAATACAGGGTTCGTTAAATTAGTTTCCCTAACAAACACTACTGGTGAAAATACTAGCAAGTTTGAAAGAAACCTTAATAAGATCATGGGAGAAAGGCTCTGGTTGGAAAAAAAAATAGTCCAAAAAATCACCACCAGGTGGCTATTCACAATGTTAAAACTACTGATTTACAAAATTTCTCACCGCGCGCGAGGAGGTATAAAACACACCTCACAACCCCTCACGTGCCTCACAACCCCTCTTCGTTATTTTCTTTCTTTGAGAACGTTCTACTTTATTCGCACTAAAAGTCTGTGACGCCACCTGGTGGAGATTTTTTGATTTACTTTCCCCGCAACCCTCTTCAAAGGCCTCAATGAGATTTTCTACAAATTTAGTAGCATTCAGACCAGTAGTTTTTGCTGCACACCGCTCTAATAAAAAAATGTATTAATGAACACCCTGTATAATTTAAAAAATGTTATAATTTAAGGCATGATAATTTTAGGAAGGATAAGTATTATTTTACAGGAATATTTACTTTTAAGGGTGTATGTCGAAGAAAAAAAAGTCTGTTTTTAGTCTTGGTACACAAATTGAAATAAACTAATCGCACCACGGTCTCCAAAAAATTTCAGAGGGTTCTTCATAAGCTGCTTTACACATTACAATAAGTGAAAAAGCTGTGGCTTTTGTGAAATTTCCTGAACAAAATTCTTAAACAGGGATCTGAGTTGCAAGATTTTTCGAAAAATTTCCGATTTTTAAGAATTTTTTCTAAAAGTTTTGAAACTGATTATCGTTTATTTAGTATGTAGTACAGCTAGTAAAGAGATAGTTTCAAAATTTTTAGGTACCTGGCATTATTAGTTTATTTGTACTTATGCACCAAAACCACATGATTTTTTCGAACTACACCGTTAAAAGGTTTTGAAGTTGAATTAGGAAAAAGTTAACTGGCTGACCATTAAAGTCTCGTGAGGTAAAACATAAAAATCAAAACCTACAATTTATTTAATAAATTATTTAATTCTATATGAGAATTAAATAGTCGTTAATTATTTTAAATTTATTTCACGTAAAATATAAATTTACCTAACTGCACTATGTTAACCCTTTAAGGCGCAGTGATCCCGCTCTGGGAACACCCAACTCTGACGTTTTGACGGTTGCCAGTCACGAAGAATAGTTTGGATTTCTATAAAAATAGTTGCGGGCGACATAGCTCCACGAGTATCCTTTAAATTTTAGCACGTTATTTCCCGTAAAAAAATGGTCACGATTATTTTGAACAGCACTGACATCTGCTGAGTAATGGAAGAATGCGAAAACATCTGCAGAGATTGCCCAATGCTCGCGCACAGCCAGCTGTCGTCAAAAAAGGGTCTCTAGATCTGTGGCACGCGATGAACGTTTCGATTGTCGGCCATCTTGCTGGTAGTTAAGTCGAGCGATGGCAACGGCTGCCCTTTTTTCAGCATTGGGAAAAGGTTGCGCCTCAAAGGGTTAAACTGCTCCTCAAAATCCTACAATATAGTTACTCTGATCCCTGACTCAATGACTCTCTAACAATTCCGGGCAACGCATCCAAGATATAAAACTTTTACCACCATCACTCCAAAAAGATTAAAAAGTTTAGCACGAAAGAAGCAATAACATCTGCACCATTTGCACGATCCTCTTGAAATGTTTCATAGTTATGTATAAAAATACAGAAAACGATTTGCGTTACTTTAGAAATCTGAAAATCCACCATCCCCTCATTTTTAAGCGGTTTCTTTTCTATTTTCAGCTCCCTTTTATTTCCGAGAGTCAAAAAAGTTAATCATTTCCGTGCCAAAATTAGCTGTTTCAAGTGAGATTGATGTCCTATTTCAAGTCTCGGCCATCGGGCTTTGGCGGGAAGTCAGTTCGTTTAAATTTTTTTCATTAAAATAATCGTCTGCTTGAAGCATTCATATAAGAGGGGCTACACAAAGCGAAATCGTTCGAATGCGAAAAGTTTCAACGCGTTTCCAGAAGAACATGAAATTCGATTTGGGTCTATATTAAAAATTGGATATGAAGTTATTTCCTTTAGGTGGTCGAAGGTTAAATATATATAGCGAGTGTAGACATGCTTTCGTCAAATGTTTTTTCTAGCGTCCGCTGTCATTGCCTCCACAACAGGCCTTGACTTTTAGTGTTTGAATCTTCCTTGACACTTGCTGTTTTCAAAGTTGAAAAGGGTTAGCAGATTGCCACCCACTTTGGCAAATGTTCCGTAACCGAAATGCATTCCAAGAAGTTTTCAAAAAGTTTGTTTGGAAAATTTCTGCTGCGTGGTGCTTCGATGGAAAGCCGAAACTCATACTATGAGCCGAATGTCTCATAGTATGAGTTGCTATGAGACATTTAGTAACTCATAGGAAAGCCTGAATGAGTTACTAAATGTCAAAAACTGTTGAATAAATGTTGAAAACTCTTGTCATTTCGGGATAGTCATTTAAAGAATTAAATGTCTAACACGAATCGTTCAATTTGCTGTTTTTTTTCCATGTACGGCGCCATCTAGTGGAAACTTTTTGAGCTAATTCTTTTTTTTTAAACTTCCTCTTTTGCATCTTGGGTACAGTCCACGATATCACAGTGGGGTGGCAATTTGCACGCTCGTTTCTGCAGCAAGTTATTGTTCATAGGGCAATTTTCAGTTATAACAACCCTAGTACACGTGCAATGTAGAATCAGAATTTATGTACTATTTCCAAAAACATGAATTTCGTTAAAGCATTTTTCATAAAAGAGCACATTGGATGAAAGTTTTAAGAAATGAAGGGTTTTTTTTTTTCCAAACGCGTATTACCTGATGAAGAAGAAGGTGTCTATGGACACGGTGGAATTGACGATGATCTGAAACAGAAATCCCTCGGCAAATGCGCTGGCCTCGGACAGGTTCCCTGCAAATCACGTGAGAGAGAGAAAAAAATGATTGCAGTAAACAACACAATGCATTCGATGTATTAGTACAAAAAACAGTGCTAAAATCATACATAGCAAGCATATAAATGATCTTATTTCTATTAGGTTGTAACGAAAGTTTCCCGCCACCGCAAACTTCGTCAGCACACAGTTCTCGTTGGCGTATTGGCTCCTATTTTGTCAAGCGATTTTTGGCATTTGAAAGAAAGAGGTTTACATTATAACACTCTGCTGTGAAATCTGTAAAAAATATAGTTATCATTAAGTATAAGGTGTCTCAAATGGAACTATCACTCCAGAGGATTAGAACCATCATTTACTTCCAGTTGTGTTGCAAAAAGTCAGCTACATAATATCAACGAATTATGAGTACAGCTTTAAGTACTATGGTTGCATCATGTGACACTGTGCAGGTTTGGTACCGAAAGTTCAAAAACAGTTATCTAAGGTGTTAGAAGTTAGTTTTTCAGGCAGATATGGCGGAAAACTTTCGTTACAACCTGATACTTTATTTTGCCAACTCAATTCGCTGTTATAAATATAAGTTCGAGAGGCACTCAAGTGGATCCACTCCAACATAAACGGTAGCAGAGTAAGGATCTTCAGTGACAGCCTATCAAGCCTTCAGGCACTAACATCTGCAAGAACGAAGGGACTCCCTCGTTCTTGAAATAAAAATCCTTCTAGTTAGACAACATAACATCGGCCTAGCGCACGTGAAAGCGCACCACGACATTGAAGGCAACGAGAGGGCAGATCAATTAGCCAACAAAGCTGCCAGTCTCCCCCAACCCACCCTTTCTATCCCACTGCAAGAAGCAAATTTGGCAGTACACCTTGAGCTGCTGGCAGCAACAATGGGTCGCCCCAAGCAAGGGAAGACACGCCTTTACCCTGCTACCCAAGATTGGTCCGAAGGTTCTTAACCTAAGCGCTCCCATCACAGCTTTTGTTACAAATCACGGACCCCCTTCCCAGCCTACCTATACAAGTTCCACAGAAGCCGAACGGAAAGCTGTTCGTGCAGCGAAAATGGAGACAGCTTCCATTACATGTTTGACTGCCCACTCACGTCAGCGTTACCATCTTAAAAGAACAGCATCCAGCAACTGGCAGGCTTGGCTTCTGGAAGTCCTAAACAGTCCAACTGGCAAGAAACCGACTAGGTTCAATTTACGGACTTCTGATGGAACTGAGTTCAGTATCTTTGATCCCCTAATGAATATGTACTATATGAATAAAACCACTTTGCAATCATCTTTTGCATATATATGTAAAGGGACCTCTGTAAGCCAGCACTCCTACGTGAGATGAATCTGGCCAGCTTGCTCCCATAAAATGTTTTTTTTTTTTCTTTTCTTTTTTTTTTAAACCAGTTTGTTTTAAATAAACTCTGCAGCTGCCGTAAAAGGCTTTAAGGTCGGCTTCTGTGGCTCCAAATTCAAATTCAACGTTTCACCAAATAACTGGTGAAATCAGAGAGTTACAAGCAATGTCGTGTATGTTGAAACCGTATTAACCCTCTCGTCACCGAATTATGAAAAATCAGATTACAAAAATCTGTCTAGCATTGAATGCATCTGAAATACTATTATAAATCATGTAAATTTCTCACTGTATGGAAATTTTTAAACAACACAAATTTGGCTTTTCATTGATATTCTTCTGAATGAATAAAATTGTCATATTGCTAATTTCTATTGTGATGGAGCACCATTCAAAATACATAGATGTTATAAATAATTATACAAAAAATATGAAAGATGGGAACCGCTGCTGTAGATGATACTGATACTCATGAAGCACAAATTCAGTCCTAAATGAATTTTACTTCATAGAATTTTGCCGAATTGCAATATGGATCTCCGGTCCCTTGAAGTTTGAACACTCTAAATGCAGTAGAATCCTTCTATAACGAATTTCTTCTTATATCGAAATTTTTAAACTTAACGCAAATTTGGCTTTTCATTGATATTCTTCTGAATGAAATAAATTGTCATAATGCTAATTTCGATTGTGATGGAGCACCATTGAAAATACGTTGAAGATGTTCTAAATAACACCGGTCAACACGATTATTGGGTCTGCCTTCTATATGTTAAATTTTAGTTTCTTCTACGCCAAAACTAAGGAAAAAAGCTTTTTTTTTTTAAATGAAAGTTTGCTTCTGTAGAAAATTAAAGCAATTTTTTCAATATTTTTGGTAAAAAATCACTGATTTTTATATATTTTTTTTAAATTCCACTCTAAATTATGATCAGAAACGATTTTGCTGGATATAAAAGTATTTTTTTATTCAAGATTTGGGATAAACAATAACATATAAATGTAAAATAATAAGAAACTAATGTTTAAAAGTGAATATTTTTCGTCTTTCTTTTATGTTCGTATGAGCCAATAATAATACAAACAAATAATAATATTACAAATAATACTACAAATAATACTACAAGCAATACTACAGAGTTGCAAATAATAATACAGTTTACTTTCGGGTTTATCAAAGTGCTGCCCTCTTTCGTTTATGAAATAAATTAAAATATACTTATCGACGTCCATCAGACAAAAGCAAACTTTAATAACTAAAAATGAAAATTTAAGTGTTTTTCAATGACTAGAATCAGAATCTAAGCATGAGAACAGAACCCCCCCCCCCCCCAAAAAAAAAATAAATAAAATTGTTGAACGGTGTAATGATACAAAGAATATGGAACATGGGAACCGCTGCTGTACATGGTACCTACACTCTTGTAGTACAAATTCAGTCCTAAATGAATTTTACTTCATAGAATTTTGTCGAATTGCACCATGGATCTCCGCTTCCCTCAAATTCGTTATAACCGAGATTTTACCTGTGCTGAAATTATTCAGAAGGTTGAATCAGTATTTTGGAAAGCATTTCTTTTTTTTTTTTTTTTCCAGTTCGAAAACGCTGGACATGTTTATTTTATTCGCCGCTGAGCTAGCTTTTCCTTTGCAGGCGACCGCTGGTCTGTTGAAGGGGGGTAAAAAGGACAGCTTACCGTACATTTGGACGTTACTGTTGAAATACGTATGTCCGAGTACGAGCCAGCCCATTCCGAAGAAACGCATCCCGTGGACGATGTCCAGTCCGTTCTGGGCAGAGTCCGTGTTGAGCAGGAGGTCCGCATTGGTGTTGAGGGAGAAAGAGAGCAGGAACTTGGAAAGGGCGTCTGGAAAGAGTTGAAAACCAAAGATAAATCGCACAAGGGACATGGATTATGAATACAAATTAATTCAATGTAAGACTGTTTCTTTAAACCTTTGAGGCGCAACCCTTTCCCAATGCTGAAAAAAGGGCAGCCGTTGCCATCGCTCGACTTAACTACCAGCAAGATGTCGGACGATCGAAACGTTCATCGCGTGTCACAGATCTAGAGACCCCTTTTTGACGACAGCTGGCTGTGCGCGAGCACAGCCAGCTGTCGTCAAAAAGGGGTCTCTAGATCTGTGACACGCGATGAACGTCAAAAGCTGTCATCAAAAAGGGGTCTCTAGATCTGTGACACGCGATGAACGTTTCGATCGTCCGACATCTTGCTGGTAGTTAAGTCGAGCGATGGCAACGGCTGCCCTTTTTTCAGCATTGGGCAATCTATCCAGCTGTTCTCGCGTTCTTCCATTTTTCAGCAGATGTCAGTGCTGTTAAAAGTAATCGTGACCCTTTTTTGACGGGAAATGACGTGCAAAAAAGTAAAGGATTCTGGTGGAGCTATGTCACCCGCCACTATTTTTATAGAAATCCAATCTATTCTTCGTGACTGGCAAAAGTCAAAACGTCAGAGTTGGGTGTTCCCAGAGCGGGATCACTGCGCGATAAAGGGTTAAGGGTGTATGTCGAAGAAAAAAAACTCTGTTTTTAGTCTTGTGCACAAATTGAAATAAACTAATAACACCATGATCTCCAAAAAATTCCAGAGGGTTCTTCATAAGCTGATTCACACACTGCCATAAGCGAAAACGTTTGTGAAATTTTCAGAAAAAAATCTTAAACATGGATCTGAGCTGCAAGATTTTTCGAAGAGTGACACGCTTTGAGAAAATTTCCGATTTTTAAGAAATTTTTCTAAAAGTTTTGAAACCGATACAGATGGATCGTTTATTTCAGCATGTAGTACATCTTGTAAAGAGACGGTTTCAAAATTTTGAAGTGCTTGGCATAATTAGTTTATTTGTACTTATGCACCAAAATCACATGATATTTTTCGACCCACACCGTTAAAAGAGACTGCAGGAGTCACAGGACTTCGGAAAAGCTTTAAAAACAAACCAAACCAATGATGTTAATCCTTTGTGACACTGCGCTCTCAACACAGGATTCAAAAATGACCTTTGCTACGGTTCAGGATGATCTTTAGTGACCTTTGACTTTTAAACCTTTGACCTTTGTTACGGTCCTAATTTGTGCACACAGAGAAAAAATATTCTTCCAAAATTCCGTTAGTTTTTTGATTAAAAATTCAATCTTTATTATCAAACGAAAAATTACTGAATTCAAAGAGAAATTTCTTAGTCATGTCTGAAAGGCTTAACTAGCCTAAAATATTAAGAATGCTTCTTTGCCCAATACACGATGCACTTACATTAAAAGTAAATCTATACTGTCTCAAAAATTATTTCTTCAATTCACGGAAATTTTACTGTCGCCTGCAGTATTGAACAAAAAATGAAACCAAGATCTCTCCAGTCCTCTATTCTGGATTATTTTAAATTAAGTAAGTTGCACATCAGTACTTTACTTGAGCCTATTTGTATACAGCATTTATCTGTATTAATATCGCTCAAAAGCAATTTCTTTCTGATTTCATTACTTTTAAAATATTTTAACTGAATAAAAACTAATATTTTTGTGCGTATTTAATTTTACAAAGAAATATGCTGTACTTATCTGATGCTTATTCATTGACAACCTTTTAAGCGGGGTTATAAGATCACCCCGCTTATAAGGTTACTCTGGGACTTCCTGACGGGTGACCTTTATAACGAGGTCTGACTGAATACGTATCTGTGTCTCTGTGTTATGTACACGGAATATCTCTTCAGTACTTACTGCTCATGCACCTTCCGACGACCTTGGTTTTATTGCAGATTTCCCGGACGGTGTCCAGCGTTGTACCGAAGAGGACGAAAGCCAGCAGTACGGCCACGATGCATCTGGAAGTAGACAAAAATTCGTCCGTACGACGAAAAAAAACCACATTTCGTTGAGTTAAGAGGTAAACATCTACATAGATTGCCACTCATTAGAGCGGTTCAAAGTGTAGACTTTTCACATCATGCATACGAGGTCGGAGGTTAAGGAAAAAAAAATTGGTAACATTAATTTCTCTGCATTTATAAAAAGAAAAAGATATGACGGCTAAAAGAAATTAGGTATAAATGTACAAATAATAAGTTTTTAACGCTTTTCAACAAGGTTGAAAAGTGTTTAACACTTTTCAACAAGGAGACACTCACACTTTTCAACACTTTTAGAGTGAGTCCTTTCCGGACACACTCCAACATTAACACATAAACACTTTCCAACAAGTTTGAAAAATGTTTTTTTTATTTCTGTTTATCTGTCTGTCCGTAAGTGCTGGAACTGCTGTAAATTAGCTATGATCGAGTAGATTAGAGAGAGTCTGTAGATTAGCTAGCATCGATTTCTACTAAATTTATTTATGTTATTCCTATTAGTGATGCAACGGATATCAATTTGGCCGGATACCGAATATACGGACAAACTTCCAGCCGGATATCCGGTAATCCGGCTGTAGTATGTTTTCTTTTTTATTCAGTTTTATTTTCACTAGTTTTCTTAGATTATACAGCTATTATCTTATTATATATATTTTCTCATTAATTTCAAATCATTTAATTCAAAAACATCTGTTTGGCATTGTTTCCATGAAATCAGTACCCATTCGTTTGCAATTAAAGTTGATACTAATAACAATGTCACTGAATCATCTCTCCTCTTCAAGAGTTAGATAATTATCTTACAAAATCAGTTATTGAAAGAAAAACATCTCCATTCAACTGTTAGAAAATCAAAATAGCAAATTCCCCTACTTTTTCAAAATTATTTGGTGGGGGAAACTTTTTTTACCAGCTACCACTACTACAGCAAGTAGACTTTTCTTATGAGCAGGGTCAATTTAATGGGTTGAAGTAACCGAATTCTTACAAAGACTGCAAAACTGTTAGCGTTTTTGCACCACAAGTTTACCGATCTTAAAAAAGATAGAGATGCTTATTTTTTCTTTTCAGTTTTCTATACATGATAAAAAATATATTCTAAAAAGCACTCAAAACGAAATATTTTTATAAAACTTTGTTTTTTCTCATTTTTCATTATTACAATTTTTAGAATTTATTATTCTATTTATGTTATTTCTCAGTATATAATTTTAGGCCGGATTTATTGCCGGATATTTTAAACATCCGGCTACTGCCAACTATCCGGCATATAGGCCGGATGCAGTATGTTTGCCGGATATCCGTTGCATCCCTAATTCCTATATACTGAACCATATATTCTATTGAAAACGGCATCGATATCATTTATAGTTCTTTTACAGTTACACTGGGCAGTCATTCTTTAAAGTACATTTTCGAGATATTCGGCTATTAGCGAAAGAAAATTGATATATTTTATTAAGGATTACTAAGTTACGTCTGTGGGTAATCATTCTTTTTTAATGCGTAATTTAGAGATAGTCTAAATTTAAAGTAAACCAAAACTAATCCCATAACAATGATCTCCGTCGGAAACAGTATCTGTAGCATGGATAGTTCTGCTGAAGAATTCGAATACAGGACGATCTATGGCAGTTGAGGGACATTCATCCGTGTCAAGCCAAATACAATAAGTATGTAAACGTTTACCTTTTCGTTAAAAGATGGAAATAGTTTTTACAGTTCTTTTACAGGGTGTCACCAAATTACGTGAATATTTATATACAAATTTGTTTTTTAAAATATCTCCAAAATCTTAATAGATTCAAGAACAATACAACGCCAAACCGGGAGCAAAAATAGGTCGTTTTGGAAAGCGTTTTATAACTGATGCATTTGTCATGACTTATCTTTCTCTTTTTTTGAATATGTGTGTGTGTGTGGTATTTATAGCTTTATAGCCACTGACGGTATATTTGAGCAACTCTCAGATGGTGTCTATTTGTCAGGTCCGTGCATGCTTTATCATTCATAAATATGCTTGGATTGCCATCAGGGGCATAATACATATACCTCCAGCCACAAATCTTCGCATACATTAGCATTTAGATTTTTTTTTGAATTTTTGAGAATTCGGATTTTTTGTAGCGCAGAATCTTTATTAATTTATACGACACTGCATTTCATATTTTAAAATCCTCCAACCGTTTCGAATATCTATTTTTGTAAGTTTCTAAAAACACTGCTGGCTGCGCCTAACATTGCATTGAATAGTAAATAAACAGGCAGATAATTAGAGCAATAACATCTTCTACTGTTAATATCGTGAACAAGATTTTATTTATTTATTTAATTTTTTTACTATCATTAGATCAATTTTTCTAAAGTTTAAAAATTGCTTTTATGGAAAAAAAAACTCTTTGTGTGAAAGGAAAAAGAAATGCTATCAATCGTTCTAATCGCAAAATTTATTGCACTATAGTGAAGTTTATAAATTCATTAAAATTATTAATAAATTATTCATATTTTTTTTAAAAAAATCCGCTAAAATATTAGGAACTGGAAGTTAAAATTAAAATTGTTTGTTATACTTAAAACAGTCATTCGGTATTCGAGAGAAGAAAAAAGTTAAAACAAAAGAAAGAAATTTTAAAGAGCCGATTTTTAATTTGTTAGTTTCATACAACTCAATAAGTTAATCTAAGCATAACAGCAATTAGACTTCCTTCTCTCATATTATTTTTTCACAAAAAATATATTTAAAACATTAATGTGCTATTTATACATTAATACTATAGGCTATCAGTGTTAACTTATCCGTTAAATTTATGAGAAAAAATAAAACTATTTAACCAAACATAAGAATTTTCCAAAACACAATTATTTGCATCGATCATTAATTTTCATACATTGAAATAAATTGAAAAAATTACACCAAATATTTGTTTTTATTTAGATATTAAAGTTTTACATCAAAATATAAATAATATCAATTAATTCTTCGATATTAAATTTAAACTGATACACTCTTATTATCTCTATTTAACTAATCTTGTTTTACTCTTGACGTGAGTTTATTCATTGCGTAAACTGAAAGGAATATATTAAAAAAAACTGAAATTTGCATTTTAAAAATAATGTAAAATTGCAGTTTACAACCTTCATGACAATTTTATTTATTATCAATTAGGTGACATAGAAATTTAGATGTAGACTTGCACAATAAAGATAATGAACCACTTCTCACATTATGGTCACCTGACTCTTGTCTAACTTCAAATCTTCCTTAACACTGCATCTTGGTACAGCCACCTCGATATCGATGTACTTAGCAGCTGAAAAGAAAAGGCAAAAGTTAAAAGAAAAACGAATTTGCATAAGAGAAAGGACTGTAAAATTATTCCTGAAGTAATACGTTCATCCACCCCTTTCTTTGTGTCTTTTAATGCTTCTAATTTTATTTTGCATTTTCAGTGGAGCCTTCAGATACTAGTGCCCTAACATATTAGCATTTTAATAATTCGGTAGCTATCTACAGGATGTTTCATTTTGATTGGTTGGGACGAACTTTAAGGGAGATAGAGCACATCATAATAATTCAGAACCACATAGCAAGTCGGGGCGGAAAACATCACCTGATGTTCCTTTCAAATGAAGCAAGCATGCAACATAGTTAGAGTAATGACCACTAAGTGGACTAAAGTAGCCCGTGTTTACGTACTCATATTCAATAGGAAGCTAGGCTGTTTGGTCTTTAATACGAGGTTGGTTCAAAAAGTAAGTTAAGAAGTCCTTTAACCATATTCACGAAATTCAAGAGGCACACAGACCTAGCTAAGGCATTTGGTAGAGGTTATATTTCAACATAACACGGGCATCAAGGAATTTGTTTTATCCTTATACCAATATTTCGAACGCGACGTTGAAGAAATCAGGGCCCTATTCGCTAAAAACGGCTTTCTAAGCTTCATCGGTTTGGAAATGACATCCTACCAAGTGCTTCTGCGCAAGACCCGTGCAAACGGGAATCACTGGGAGCGAGATCTGGACTGTAGAGAGGATGTTCCAGTACGTTCCATTGGAAGCGCTGTAGCCAACCACGTGGTATTTAATTGTTGAAATCGTGTGTTGTATCAAGGCATGAAATTTCATCGCTCGGAGAATGTGCGCACACGAGAGAGTCTTGTTAGTTCACTCTAGAAACATTTACGTATTTAACGGTGTTCGAAAAAATCATGTGATTTTGGGACATAAGTACAAATAAACTAATGATGCCAGGCACTTCACAATTTTGAAACTGTCTCTTTACAAGCTGTACTACATACTAAAATAAACAATCAATCTGTATCGGTTTCAAAACTTTTAGAAAAAATTCTTAAAATTCTGAAATTTTCGCAAAGCGCGTCACTCTTCGGAAAATCTTGCAGCTCAGATCCCTGTTTAAGAATTTTTTCTGAAAATTTCACAAAAGCAACAGCTTTTTCGCTTATTGCAGTGTGTAAAGCAGCTTATGAAGAACCCTCTGGAATTTTTGGAGACCATAGTGCTATTAGTTTATTTCAATGTGTGTACCAAGACTAAAAACAGAGTTTTTTTCATCGACATACACCCTTAACGTAATTTATTTTTCGCAAATTTTGAGGAGTGAATATTTTTTCTCAAGCAGTATTTTTCCCGTCTTCGGACAGTAATCAGTTTTAGAATATATTTGATGAAAAGTTCATTTAATATATCCTTTTAGAAAAATAACTTTAAAAAATAAAACAAATACACGGATTTCAGCCTGTTGACGAATTTAGTTTCTATTCTGTTTTCCTATAAGAGTGAGCCTATAAGAGCAAACCTTATAAGAGTGAGTGCCCTTACCGAATTGTGCCATGTTGTTGACATCGTCTTGCGTGCAGGTTGAAGGTACGCAGATGTCCATTCGATAGGTCAAAAAATAGAAAGCGTGGGCTTGTCTAGCAGCCTGGCGAATGACCTGCAATACAAAAGGCAGCTTTGTACTACACTAGTTCCTACAGATCACGGAGAAAACCAACTACAAAAAAATAGTAATAAATAAAATAGCTATATATTAATTCTCATACACGTCGCAAAATAGTTTACTAACTATTACAGTGTGAAGTGTAGCATGAAAACAAGCTACCGGATCTTGTTTCTAAAAGACTCTAGGGGAATTAGCACATGTAGATAATATTTTCGTTTCGTTCGTGTCTGTTCATGTAAACTCCAAGGGCCGTTTTGACTCGGAATTTACTGTCATTTCGCCTTAACCTCACCCAATCCTCATCCTCGGTACATACGTTGGCGATATAATTTTAAGTATTTTTGTATGTACAAGGCTTATTGTTGACACTCAAAAAAGTCTAGAACTGGAGAATACCTAGTAAAAGTGTAACAACCTCATTCTTATAAATTAATTCTAGTTAATTACAAGTTTTTCAACAACACTATTTATTGACATCAAATATTCAGGAAATATTGCCCCCCAAAAAATGTATTCGTCACACCTTTTTAGTGTTACAGTGAAAGAAAAATTCGGAATTTTTGAATGGCAACACCCATCTATTTCCTTTGAAAATTGATCAGCGGCTTGAAAAATCATAAAAGGCGTTAGAATAGTACACATAGGCTAAAAATGGGCGGCGTAAAACACTTGGAAAAAGTGCATCGTAAAGGACAAGTGAAAAGACAATAAAAGAGAGGGAATTATTTTTATTGGAGTTACAAATTTTCAAAGTGCCGCACTGTTCGTTAAGTATTTCTACTGTCTGTACTTATGAATTATCCAAATTTTGCCTCTGCACCTTCTTTCTGTGCTATCTTTACACCTTTACAATGCTCTGTTTTTGAAAATGTTTTGTACAGCCAACTTTTGTATGCTTCCAGCACTATTTATGGTTTTTCAATGCGTTGAACAGTTTTTACAAGAAAAAAATGGTGTTTCTAATGGAGAGCTCGAAAATTTTTAACTGTAACCGTATCTGAAGAGCTCTATTGTTTTAAATAATAGCAATCTCGAACGCATACTTTCCAATAACAATAACATGAAATTTCGCTTTGATTGCTTGAATATGAGGGGTTATATATTGGGATTTTTTTTTATTGTTTATATGCTACATACTTTTGGTAGACACCTGGTTAGCAGCGGTAGCATAAAAAGAGGTGGCCACTGTCTACTCTTGAACAATGGCTAATTGCTAATTTTTATGCCGTTGGTCACAGCGATGTACATCAGATAAACCATGATGCATTCAAAAAGAGGTAAATAATTATTGTAAATGTTATTGGGCAGAATAAAAAAATTTCTACAAAGGCGCCACTAAGTCTAATTTTTTTTTTTTTAATTTCCATAATTTCCATAATCTTTATTTTTTTTTAATTTCCAATCTTTTTCCATTAATTTGATAAATTATGTTTAGATAAACAATCTCTATGCATGATCTATTAAAAGGGAAAAAAAGAAAAAAAAGAAGAAATGAAAAGAGAAAAAATAAGAAAGTACATGAAGAAAAATATAGAGGTTTCATTATTTTATGATGGAAATTCACTCAGTTACCGCTACTTAAATATTTTTACTGGAAAATGAGGATCGTGAGCAAAATTATTTCAGGAAAAGGTTTATCTTTTACATAACTGTAAACACATTAAAGAAAAGCATTCAAACATGAGGGAAAAAAAAAAACAGCTGGAAAGCACTAATTTCAATAGGAAGCAATTTAGCATTCTTTCCTATTGAAAATGAAACATAATTTGCCTAATATATTTGAAAGTAAATTAATAAAAGAAAATGTTACGTGAGATTTTTTTTAACTTAAAAGATTCATTAGCTAAAAATCAAAACAGGAAACAAACAAAAAAAAAAAAAAAAAAAAAATAGAAAAGAAAAGAAAAAGAGAGAAAGTTTATTCTCAATTTATATTTCTTTTGATTGATGCGGTGTGCATTCAACTGAAGAAAATACTCAAGCAGTCGTCATATTCTGACGCTGTTTTTTTGCGGTCGATGAAATTGTCACTTCATAAAGCTCATAAATCAAAATGACATATCGTTCACCTACAAGCAAAGTGACACACCTCCAAAATATTCTTTTCGTTTACTAATCCAGTACTAATAATCACCTCGCCTTTTCTGCCATGAGCGTCTAAGCGGAATAATGCACAAAATGCATAATAATAATTATTATTATTTTGAGTTATGTCACTTTAGGGTCAAGCGATATGAATTTGAAATGCCTTTGAGTCACAGCTTTTGAGGCTAGATGCATCATAAGCATTTATAAACTAAATCAGTGGGGGCGAACCTTTTTGAGCTCGGCTAGTGAAAATTCAGGAAAAAAAAAAGGAAACTTAATTTTGCCAGAGACATATATTTTTGTCACCAACGACTGTGACAAGCCCGTCGAGGGTTGACGAGCTCCCAAAACTAAACCCAGCTTGGCGCTGTTTTCTATATTAATGTAAATGGTGTTAATAAAAGTGAAATATATATATAATTACAATATACTAAATCAAATTGTCTTCTCAAGTAAAAAGAAAAAAGAAAATAACACTGTTGGTCTAAGAAATTGTGTTTAGTTGTCAAGTTTTAACTGGCTCCAATGTATTTGCTGGAAAAACAAATAGTATCATATAAGCAGATGAAATCAGCGTATAATGATAAAACCAGTCTATTTTGTTGCAATGCATTTTAGAATGAAAGAATGCATATCTAATTAATTTGTGTTTTATTCTTGTGAAATTTACTCATGTGTAAGTTATTGGATTAGTTTATCTACAACTTGAATCCAGTTTTAAAGCAGATTTGATTTTTGATTTCAGTAAACGATAAATAACTCAGACGATGACGATGATGATGAAAGAAAGAATAAGCAGGTCATTTCAGGTCAATCGACAACCTAACCAATCGATGATTATCTGCATTAAATATATGCACCGAAGTACAATAACGCTGAATTTCACTTTATCTTGTCCAAGCAGTGCATTTCGTACATCGAAAATGTGGAAAATTTAATAAGTCTTCATAACTATGTCAGTTTCAATGGTAAAAGAATAGAACATTTCTGCCATGTTCCATTCTTATGCAGTTTTTCTTTTCTGGACCTTGTACCATTAAACACCAACTCCATTCTCATACCATGCATGTTGACATGTCAAGATTGTCGCATTAAATCCGCTTAGTTCTCAGGTTCGTAACTTAAAAGTCCAGTGTGTACGGAATTAAACAGTTCAACTGATAGAACGAAAAACAAATTTTATACTTTCTACAAATTCGACGAACAATCTTTACAGACAAATTAACAACAACAAAAAAAAATTAACAAGCAATAGCACGTTTTATAACAGTCAGCGGATCACAGAAGCTTTCTCAAATGCTGTATTTCACATACAATAAATTTCTTCCACAATCTAAAATCTCATTGGAATTCTCTATTAGAACACTGAACTGCTCCTTAGCATACAACAATAAAGAATTCAAAAACAGCCTTCCAAAATAGGCTTTTCAAAACAAGAGAGCAAACAAGTCGCTTGTAATATCGCAAAACGGCGAAGCAGAGCGCTTTGGGCTCTCAGCAGAATTAAAGTTCCCTTGCTAGCGACAACTGACAACTTGAGGTCTGCGTCGCACGGAAATTCGCGACGGCGGCGTAACGACCTCAGAAACCCGGCGGCGGCGAGCAGCGGCGTGGGAATTTTTTTCTAAATGAGCATTTTGAAAATGGGAGTATGGGCATACACACACACACACATATATGTATAAATTGGGGCTAAAATGATATTTTTTTAAGACTAGAACTTTTATGAAAACTAGTCTTGAGTATTACAGCCAATTAGCAACACGTGGGCTCTAGGCCGAAGGGTTGGGGCGTAGAGATCACGATTGTGCTCGGGCTCGAGTGGGCTCGATTATATTTGTCTTTAATCTTCTAAAATGGCAAAATTTATCAGAATTATATCAGAAATTATATCAGAATTAAATTTCAAATAATTAATTAATTAATTAAAGTAAAATATAAACCTGGTTATTGTATTTTCAAGGAAAATTGGTTTCTCTTTATGTGAAAAAAATTAGGATATCCATCCTGTATGATAGTATAGGTGGTAATAAGTACTACTTTTAGTACGCACAAGTGCGCGTTAGTACGCAATTAGTACGCACAAGGTTTGCAATTTTTAATAATGGATCGCGAAGTTGGGTGCACTTGGGCAAACTGACAAACGTGACAATTTGTCATGAAGTATAGTTGGAATATGCCTGACGAAGAGGGTAAAATAGTTTTAGTAGGCGATTTTAATATAGATTTCAATTTCGAAGAAGTGTTTTGAGAAACAGGGAAGAGACAAATACGTTGTACTCATTCATATAGATTACGAACCATTTTCCAAATGGTATTTATAAAGATGCAGTATAGTTAGAATCTGCTTGGTGAAGATTATAAAACAGTTTTAGCAGGCGCTTTTAATATAGATTTGAATTCTGAAGATGTATTTTATGGAAAAAGAAATACAAACACGGCACACTAAATAATGATACACTTTCCAGCTTCATGGAATAAGGAAGAAAAATAGGGAAGGCGCATGGATTATGATACGCTTTTAATATATAGGACTTTAGTTCGTATTTAAAATCTGAAAGTGTTTCAGATTTTATTTATTTGTCCCCAGTAATGGACACAGGATCTGAAAGGGTCAAAACCCAGCTAAGCAACACAAAAGTGGAATCTACTCCGTTGGGTCTTTTCAATGAAGAAAGCGAACAGGTACACTGGTCCAAAATTACAGTAAAAATGAACAAGGACTGAAAACGAACTGTCCTGCCGTAGCCTAGTTCCTAAGCTCCGTTCCCACAAGAACCCGGAAAGTGAGGCAGCACCGGTTTCGCCAGTACTTGGGAGGGTGAAAACCTCGCTCGGCCAGGCTGCTGCGTTACCGTGTACGCTTATAGGAACGGGTGCACGTCAAATCTGTTCCTGGCTACAAATTCGCCCATTTTCAAATATACCTCTGGGGGTGTCGATTTCGGGTGCTAGGTCTCTCATCTGGAATGGGTTCAAAATGAGGAGACCCCCGAACGAAGTCGAACCTTCTCCCACTGGGGCTCATTAAAATAGAAGTCGTTCCTTTCGCCCATCGCCGTCCAGTATGGGGAAACATCTATCTGGCATCGCTTTGCGGTCAAGAGGGCGAAAAAAACAACAACAAGAAGAATGATTCTTCTGTGATAAAATACTTAGTCATACATTTATTGCCCCTCCGTTAAGGCATTTCTCAAGGCCTCGGTATCCCGGTTAGGAAAGGCCTCGATCTCGTAGCTGGAAGGGTTTGGGTTCGATCCTGGAACCAACAAAGACCGCCGTGATCGCTAATGGCGCTTGGGGTACGTTAAATACTGCTTGGTGGCAATGTCCTCCAAGTTCCCATACAAAACGATAATTCTGGTAGGTGGCAAAACTAAGCCTGGGGGGTCTTCTGCTTGGCACTTGCTTCAAAAAATAAGAAGCTCCCCGTGCTGCCATCTATCGGCTTCCGAATGAGGCATAAATGAACTCTTCGGGAGTTTGTGGTAGAAATAAACACTCTTGGCAGGTATTGCCACTATCGATCTAAACTAAGTTAGTACAAAATGCTGTATAAGCAGAAGTGTCTAATCCCCCATAATCCATGAAAACAAGACAGGCAAGGCGTTTCTCAGATCCGTCCGCCACTGGTTGAAAACAACAGAACATTCAAGAAAGTAAAAGTTGAAAAACAAGTTACTGTGCCTCATCCTAGACTTTAGTGCTAGTAATTGTTACTTTAAGTCCTAATTTATACTCCGCTGGGTTTTTTTAGTTGCTGCCCCTATCAACCCAATCCCAGTTTCCCAATTATTTTTCATGGGGCGGGAATGGAAAACTTTATCCCTTTTTTTCTAGAGTTAACATGAAGTAATCTAACCTAAAAATCGAGGTCTCAATTAAATCATTTAATACTCAATGCAGAAGCAATCATCGAATAAAACAAGAGAGAGAGAAAAAGTTGTCTGGTATCCAACCATTATCAATCCCCTCATAACCTCTTTACAACGAACACAATGTAACCAACCGCTCGTGTATACTCTTGCTTTTTTACACACGTCTTCTTTTTTTCTTAAACGATTTCGGGAGCAATTAAGGTCGTTGGTCGGACCACATTCCTCAGAGAAAATAAACAAATAACGATGGAGATAGTAAAAAAAACTTAAATTATTACGTCTTTAAAACGTCAACTTTCTCGATTATTGAAACTATATATTGCCATTTTCATTATTGTGATAGAAGAAATTAACGAGAGATCATTAGAAGAGAAAAAGCCCAAATCGAGAACTTAACCCGATGTCATAGAAACCTGCAAACGCGAGTGGTTATACCGGAAGTAGTTTAAGAATTCGTCTCCTGCTGACGAAAGCGTGCGGCCGAGGTCACGTGTTCCCGGGGATGTTTTGGCCTCGAAAGGACGGCTGTCAGGCCATGCTGAGTTCAGTCCGGCTTTGTAACAATTTCGGTATCATTCACATTCGAATTCGAATGATCCAGTCGTGAGTTGAGTTGTTCAATGGAGTTCAGAGAGAAGAATGAGCTCGTAGTTTTTCAAAAAAGAATAATGTTCGCGTTTTGGTAATTATTTTTTTCTTTCTAATGGCCGGGTCAGTGGCTTACAGTAGGCTTGACCGCTACGAGGGCCGGAGATGTTGACCCTTTCATTGTGAGGGCACCTAGCAGGCAGGCCAACGTTGCACCCTATGATTGATCTCCTAAATTTGAACTCATTCCAGGTTCTTTGCCAACAGGGGCGGACCTAGGGTAAGTGGCGCCCCCTGCTAACGTAAAAAAGACGCCCCCCTTTTTATGTTCTATATAGTTTTCGAGTGCGAAATGACGCCCCTTCGAAGCTGCCGCCCCGATGCGATGCTTACCTTGCTTACCGTGTCGGGCCGCCCCTGTCTACCACAATAGAATCGGAAAGCTTTCGGTAGCGAATATATCGAGCCTTCTCTTCTCATGACGTCACAATCCCAGAAATATCACATGTGCTCTAGCACGATCCTTTCGTGATTGTAGCACTGTCGTATTGACTATCGGAAATAATGCTGTTTTTTTCCCGACACGTTGGATGAAGGTGAAAACTTGCATTCCGGTACCGGAGAGTACAAGATGGATGGGTTTTTATTGGGTGTATCATGGAGTGTCACGTACTTCCACAAAAGGACCCCTCCCCCTAGCACGGTGGATCAATCAAAAACCTAATTCCACTCTCGATGGATGTCTGCGGAGTCTTCGAAAATTCTGAAGACAATGCCTTCGTTTAAGAAAACGGGGATAAAGCCGTGTTTTAATGGGTGGATCGGTCTGAGTGTCGGATAGACCTCTGCATTTGCAAAAATACTCGCTTGTTTTATTCGATTCTCATCGTGCTAGCACCAAAAGGAGAGTCGAGGCTATTTATGCAAAGTATTTGACTATCCGAGAGCGAGAAATATCCGTCATGGATATTCTAGGATACCATGATGCTAGAGCCCTTGATGATAGTCGTAGGAGTTGGATCGGTGTCCCCAGAGGTATCGCTTGAACACGGAGGCCATTGGAACCACGTTAGATTTGACGTGCACCCGCTCCCTTTAACGTACACGGTCCATAGCACACTCATTCGAGAGAGGAATTCACCCTCCCAAGCACTGGCCAATCCACGTGCTGCTTCACTTTCGGTGTTCTAATGGGAGAGTTCAAACGACTAATCCAGTACCAGACCGCATTGGTGAAATAAAGATTCTTTTAAGAAATGTTTTGGCCAGTTAAATATTCACTGTGTCCCGGAGTGGTCTAGTCACTCAACTCCGTTCCCGTCAGAACAGGGAAAGTGAAGCAGCATTCGGCTTGGCCAGTGCTTGGGAGGGTGAACTCCTCTCTCGGCTGGACTGCTGTGGGACCGGGTACGCTCATGGGAGCTGGTGCACTCGAAATCCGCCGAGGCTCCCAATGTCCGGCCATGTTCAAACGATACTTCTGCGGGGTGTCCGATTTCAGGGGGTGGTGGGTCCCTCATCTTGGAATGGGTTCAAAATGAGGGACCAGCAGGAAGAAGTCCAACCCCCCCGGGGGGGGCAACGGCACCGCTTTCCATAGTTAGTTGCAATCTATGGACACGAGAACAATAACGTGTAAAAGGAGAGAGAGCATAATGTACAGGGACTTACGTTGTCGTCGCCGTTGGAGAAATTCGCCAGTATGCTGACAGGCTGGTACATGGTATAGTACTGGGGCTTCGGGGGCAAGGGGGGCTTGATCTCCACGGTGCAGTACTTTCCCCGGAAGTACTGCTGCACGTGGCTCTTCTTCTTGCCGTCGGACATGGCGACGATGTTGACGCATTCGTCGTAGGCGCCGAAGGACGTGATGGTGCCCTGGAGCATACCAGCCGGCGGTTTACCGAAGGCATCGATCACTGTGAATATAAAACAATCAAGAAAAGAGGTTAGATCACACGGCGAAAACCGCTGATTGTGGGTGGGGCTTTCATGAATTAGCTGTCATATTTGACCCACCCTATGTCGCAAGAACTGATCTTCCCCCTTCCCTCAACCATCCGTCTTCGTAATGTAACGACCATATTATAGTTTTATGCAAAAAATGTAAATCATCCCAAACCGATCGTTTATAAAACACTTTCAAAAACAATATTTTTGAGCCACATTTGGCGGTGTATCCCTGTTAAATCTGGCTAGATTTGGGAGATAATCTTAAAAAAGCTATTAATGTAATTTTCGGGATCCTGGAGAATTTTTAAAGTTATTTCCATTTTTTAACGGAAGAGTAAAATGCTATAAACGTTTATATACTTCCCCTAACAGCATATGATGTTATGACGATCGTAACGATCATAAAACAGTGATGAGAGTGTCTGTAAATCGCTATGACGTTACAGAGAGTTACACCTGTCATAAACTACTCACATTGTGACGTGTGAGTGATCCAACTCCACTGTATGGGTGGTCACAATGTTTTATATCTGACCAGTCACCAGGTGACGTCACTGTGAAGTCACCTTGTGACTAATGTGTGATCGATCGCTAAGGGACTCCACTGTAATCACAATGTGACTACTTTGTCTACATTCAGAAGTCCCCCTTTACCCATCAAGGATCCAAAATGTGGTGAGAAACTCAAGGGAGCACGCACATACCTCTAAACAACACATTGGGTGACATGAACTGTCCTCTCCCAGCTAAACAAAGCAAAGCCTCACTTTTTTTTAAATGGCGACTTTCAAAAATTAGTCTCTATGTTCACCACACGCACAGGTTCCCAATTTAAAATTTTAGGCCATCGTGAGACACCCTTTATATGTATGCGAATTATCAAAATGGCTGTTGCATGTCACCCCAAATTTTACTTAATCATCCTATAAATATTAGGTTGTAACGAAAGTTTCCCGATACCGCAAACATCGTCAGAACACAGTTCGCATTGGCGTTTTTGCTCCTATTTTGTCGAACTATTTTTGACATTTGAAAGAAAGAGGCTTACTTTATAACACTGTGTTGTGAAATCTGTAAAAAATATAGTTATCATTAAGTACAAGGTGTCTACAAATGGAACTATCTCTCTAGAGGATTAGAACCATCCTTTACTTCCAGTTGTGTTGCAAAAAGTCAGCTCTAGAATATCAACAAATTATGAGTACAGCTTTAAGTACTATTGTTGTATCATGTGACACTGTGCAGGTTTGGTACCGAAAGTTCAAATACAGTTATCTAAGGCGTTAGAAGTTAGTTTTTCAGGCAGATATGGCGGAAAACTTTCGTTACAACCTGATATGTACAACTATTTATCCTGTAAAAACAAGTCCTATGTTCACGTGCAAACCCTATTGAAAACAGCTATTGAGTCATGATTTTTGTCGAAAAGAAAACAACTAGCGACCAGCGTCCTCACCAGCACAATTGAGATTGAATAACAAAAACATTATCCCAATAGATCAATCGAATGTTCTCTATCAAAAGACGCTAAAGAGACAAATCTATAGCACTTCAGGTTGCTCTACAGAAGGGCGGCTTACGGCAGTAGAACACGACTTTTAACCTTGTCATACGTCGACCTGCTGTCCGTTTATATAACGCATTCTGATAACGGCTCCAGTCGCGTGTTCTGTACACGTGAATCGACGGTCATTATAGCCTGTGAGCCTTTCTCGCATCGCATGTTTAGAGAGCACGTGTTTACCTTTTGTTATTGTGTTATCGAATCGTCGAGAATAACGTGTGAATATGTTTGTTGATTGTGTATTTTAATGAGGGAGAAAAACACAAAGTCTCATTCCTTTCGCTTGGATTATGTTTCTCTGTAACGGTTCTGTATAACGATTTTTTTTTTTTCAACGTCGTTGTAAGCTTCAATGTAATTCCGATAGAAAACTAACTGGATAAAGGAACTGAACGACGACCAGCGATTTCTTATACGGAAATCCAAAACGTGATGTCATTAAGTTAAAAATTGCTGGTGATTGATAAACCTTACCATAAAATTTACCTGATGTTCGAAACTTGTGCGGTTCGAAACAGCTCGCGATGGCAGAATTCGACAATTTTCACCAGCCTCAAATAAATAAAGTATTTTCTTCTGCTGAACCGTCGAGGACTTGAATAAGAAATGGGTTATTAGAAGATTTGTTGCAATAATCTGAATTAAAACTGAATATAATAAGTATTACGTGTGTATTAAAAGTGTGTTATAAATTTATGTTCAAGTTTAATTTCCCGTGAATTTTAATTCCGTAAAGTAAATAAGTTATCGACGAAGAAGAAGAAAATTGGAATTAAATTCTCTAAATTGGAATGATTGTACCCTGTAAAAGAACTTTAAAAGTTATTTCCACCTTCTATGTGAAGGGTAAACTGTTATTGTATTGAGCTTGAAATAAATAAATGTGTCTCAACTGCTAATGATTGTCACTCTATTGCTCCTGTGGAAAAACTATTCATACTACAGATACTTTTTTTCGGCGGAAAGCATTATTATAAGATCCCTCATAATAACATATTATTTTTGGTTTGTTTTAAACTATCTCTAAAATACTCATTCCAGAATGATGACCCAAAGAACGTAATGTACTTGAATTATTTTGGGTGTGCCTGCAAAAGAACTATCGACAATACATACATCATTTTAAATGATTAACAGAAATCTATACATATTCACAGCATGAACGGCCAAACAGACATAAATACTTTTCAATGTTATTGGAAAGTGTTAGAGAAGTAAAGTGCATATTTTAAATTTAAAGCACATCTATACATTACATCTCATCGGAGACAAGCAGGTAATTTAAAAAATAAATACGTTAAATCTTATTTTAAAATGCAGAGCGTGAAAAATTTCAAGGAGTATTTCCGATTTTTAATGCGTGAATCACGCTTGCACAGGCGTTAAAAATATCTTTGTGTACGTCCCGTGGGTGACGGGAAAGACAGGCTGCGGTGCTGACATTTGGTCACACCCCTTTTGCCCTCTGACAGTCAAGCCACCCTGGGGGGCGTGGCCATCTTACTGTGGGTATCTCGGACCAAGATGGCCACACCTCCTAAGTCACATGACTCTGCAAGGGCAAAAGGGGTGTGGTCAAACGTCAACACCGCAGCCTGTCTTTCTCGTCAGCCACGTGTACGTCCGCGACAACGTGACACTTTGCAGGATTCAATAAAAAATAAATTGTCCTCGAGGATAACGGACTAGATAGACGAACTCACTCTGAAAAGCCCAGGACCTCAGTCTTCTCAGCCCCAGGAGCAGCTGGAAAAAGCTGGTGTAGCAACCGTTGCTGAGCTGCATCTCGGAAGAGGCCCTGACCAAGAGGGGCAGCGCCTGCCTGACCACAGCGTCCACCGACTCCCGGAAGGACTCCTCCAGGTTGACCCACTGCTGAAGGACCTGGGACGAGGGCATCTCGGACTCTTCCACGCCGTCCACCAAGTTTTCCAGCCCTGAAACGAAAAAAGAACAGGAAAGGTAAATGTCATGTAGTAAATGCGTCCATAATAAAACACGTCTCGACGATGGAGCAGATATAATGGATAGACGGCGCTTTGGTAACCCTAATTTGACGCACTTGTTCCAGCATCTGACTTGTGACAAGATCTCGAGCTCGCATCCAACTCGCCTTAGTTTTCTAGGGAGCCTCTGTGGCCAACACATTTATTTCCGTTTTCGTCGTTCTATTTTTATGAAAAGTGGTACATAGCTGCACTGCACAGGGATGCAATTCAAGATTTATGAAGGATTCTGGAATAACATTTGAGAAGTGAGTGGTTTTTGTCATAATTTTAAAACACTAGGGACCAAGGCCCCTAGACTCGCTACGCTCGCTTTTCGTATCAGGCATTCGGCCCCTAATGAGGCTTATTCGTGAAAAAGGCATCATTTCGACAGACAAAACCCAAAGGTTGGATCCGATAGAATGTTACCGAGCTACACATCGCTTGGTTCTTGCATGTTCCTCGGAACATAAAAATTTAAACTTCGCACTATTTTTAATTAAGTAAAACCCATGGAACGCCTTGCGTATTAGCCGATTATGGCGAATTTTCACAGCTTGGCGACTTGCGTAAATGCATGTTAGTAATTAGTTGTAAGAAAACTTTTCTTGATTAAGAAAACAGTTCTATGATTTCTTTGATAAAAACTACGGAACAGCTGGGATAACTTGCCACCCACGGCGACTTTTCAGTATTTGGCGGTTGACACATGCTCATAACCTATAATGACTGCTCATGTAAGGTTCCCGGAAAACCGTTTACCATATTTTCATATGCATAATCCTTTGCAGATGGGCGTATTGAGCACCACGTACTATATATCATCTCGCCGCGCTGTCAAATATCCAAAGTGTACCATAACTGCTATAATGGTATAGTTAACGCCACCCAATATTTTTACTGGAAGCAATTCGATTTTCGAAATTTAAGACAGCTTATCAGGTTCCTCGGAATTTTCCGAATCTGTGGAGAGCTTAGCCGAAACTCAAATCCCCGCGGTTTAAGAGGAGATAGCCGAACTAGCTCTTGACGGCGGCCGTTAATTATTTTTAGAATAGAGAGATACTTCTTATAAATGAAGAATGTAAAAATGCTGAAAAATGAAGAATGCTTAACATTCATACGTTGCCCACTGTCTATATGTGCTAAAGCCCTCCGTGAAATAAAAAACTTAATTTTAGCGGCTTCCCTGGGAAAACTTTTCTCACTGGAGATTTTAACGCTGACAGTAAAACTTGGGGCTCGATCCACTCGCCACTATGACTCAAACTATCTACTCGCCCATGGGCCCTTGCCAAAAATCAAACGGTCTCCCATTTTTAACGGGTTTTTAATTTGCTATACACTGTCTAGTATATTTCTATTGTCTGGTTTCGACAGGATATTCAAGTTCGCATTTACAACAATTTAAACAATTCAAACTTTATTTCTTTCAATCACCGCCATTTGAACTGAATCTACTCTAACGTAGACCCACCCATGGTCGAGTGGATAAGACAACTGAGCATTGATAAAGTCAACGCGGCTTTTACAAACTCTTGCGAGTTTACGAGGTAGCGATTAGTTCCGAATGTATTCCCATAGGCAATTTTACCAACTGTTTGAAGGGTCCCTGCGGGTTCTTAAAAACAAGCGTCCACTTTAGATGGCAGAAACGTGAAGGCCCAGGGTTCTGGCTTACCGCGCGGTTGACGATCTAGCGGTCTGGAGTATAGGGCATTTTTTCCAGTTGTGACATGAATGCGCATTGAAACACCTTAACCCTTTGAGGCGCAACCCTTTCCCAATGCTGAAAAAAGGGTAGGCATTGCCATCGCTCGACTTAACTGTGCGCGAGCACAGCCAGGTGTCGTCAAAAAGGGGTCTTTAGATCTGTGGCTCGCGATGAACGTTTCGATCGTCCGCCATCTTGCTGGTAGTTAAGTCGAGCGATGGCAATGCCTACCCTTTTTTCAGCATTGGGCAATCTATCCAGCTGTTCTCGCGTTCTTCCATTTTTCAGCAAATGCCAGTACTGTTAAAAATAATCGTGAGAATTGTTTGACGGGAAATGACGTGCTAAACAGTAAAGGATTCTCGCGGAGCTAGGTCACCCGCAACTATTTTTATAGAAATCCAATCTATTCTTCACAACTGGCAACAGTCAAAACGTCAGAATTGGGTGTTCCCAGAGCGGGATCACTGCGCGTTAAAGGGTTAATAAGTCATCCGTTCAAGGTACTGCCCTTCCACCTTAGGCAGATGCACTAGTGTGACTTCGCCTTAACACACAACTGCTCTTACGCATTAGCTGGTTAATCTGCTATTTTAAGATTTAATTAAGCCAAAAATTTTGAATGTCTAAACGTGGCCTAATGTGCAAAACAATGCCAGATCACATCATGGATGATTATCTTCAGCGCTTTGGAGTGACCAGCTCGATCATCGGAACGAAATCTTATCGAGCATATCTGGAATGCTTTAGGAAGACGAATAGTTGCTCTCAATCCTCCTCCTCGGATTCTTGCCACGCTTGCACGTGTTTTGCAAGAGCAATGGCTCTCGCTTCCATCGGAACTGGTAGACAGTTTAATTGACAGCATAGCACGTCGCTGTACACAGTAAAAAAAATCAGGAACGTTACATACTTATAGCAGAAAGGTTTCCGAAATTATAGCGTAAATTACCGATGCTTTACTCGAACTCACGATTTCGGAAACATAACCCATATTTCGGGGTAAAGTATTTACGGGGAAAGGAAATCTTTATTTGGGGCTTCGCGCGTATGCGCCAAGTGCCAAGAGACAGAGGGATAAGAGTGAAAGCGTCTTCCCTAATAGCACAGATGGTCCCAAAAGAGTCGCTGTGACGTCACAGAGGGCCACAATTGCCACAGGAGTGCCACATTGTAACTTGCAGGACCCGATTATGACCAACAGGGGCCCCGGGCATTGATGAATTTGGGGATCCCCATCTATGAAATTTGTTTTCTTTTTCATAAAATTTTGACATATAAAAGAATATTTCAGAACAACACTTGAAACTGGGGGCTCTGGGCAAAGTCCTGATTTGCCCATGCGATAATAAGGGTCTGGTAACTTGTGAGTGATGTAACTCCACTGTGTGGTCACTCTGAAGTTTATTTGTGACCAGTCACCAGGTGACGTCGCCGGATGAATACTTAAATAAAACAGCACATTATCTCCTGAAAATAATTTTTGTGAAAAAAAAAGATTTAAGATTTTTAATTTATATTTATTAATTATGGTATTTTACCTCCATTCACATAAAATACGCCAAAAATTTTTAAGTTTAAAAAACAAACCGTTTCCGAACCATGCGGGTAAGTATTTAGAGGGTAAGTTTCTGCATATTTCGGAAAAATATTTACATATTTTCCTGCTTTTTAGGTAAGGTTTCTGGAAAAGATGGGTTATGTTTCTGTATATTTTGGTAAAATATTGAGTAACCTTTCCGTGTATTTCACAAGGTTTCCGAATTAACGAGTAACCTTTCTGAGTTTTTTAGAAAAAGTAACATGCACTAGATGAAGCGTTTCGATAACATCCACTAGATGGCAGCACCAAACTCTAACGGGGAAGGAGCAGTAAGGATCAGCGATCAGAATCGAACCCTGGACAGACGTGTTAATAGGACAGCACGTTACCTCGACACTGTGATTGTCTTGCCGGATTTTGCTTTAAAAGTAAACTGACTGCTGCAAAAGGTAATTCTGGCATGGCTTGTTTTGTAAACTTAAAATTTCTTTGATTCGATTCTTGTTACAAAGCCTGTTAAATGTGGAGTTCACCATTGAATAGTATTACGGTATTCTCAACAGCAGATCTTGCCTTATCAGGAGGGATGTTAAGGACATATCGGTGTATCGCACCTATCAAATTGTTTAGATTATCACCACAAACGCTTTTGAGATAACCCCACACCCAGTTTCGTTTTAGAAACGATTTCAAACATGTTAAACCGATGTCTTCCTGCCTTATTTCGTTTACCGATATTGCATACAGCGCCATTTCCCCCTGGTGGTGAGTTTTTCTTTTTTTGGGGGGATAATAAATTCCCATGACCCTTTTTGCATGATTACCAAATCTGATAACATTTGGTCTGGTAGTTTTCGTTTTCTGATCATTTCAAAATACAACTTTAATTATAACCAAAGATTTATTTGATTCTTGGATTCGATTGAGCTCAAATTTGGTATCCCACTATATAGTTACACTGATCCCTGACTCACGGATTCATTTACTCATTGATTATGTAACAATGCCGGGTATCCATTTCAGGATTAAACTTTTACTGCTATGACTGCAAAAAGATTAAAATGTTAAGCACAATAACATCTACACCGTTTGTACGATCCGGTTGAAATTTTTCATCATTATGGATAAAAATATAGAACACAATCTGCGCTCCTTTCAAAATCTGAAAATCCACCCGTTCTCTCATTTTAAAGCGATTTTTCGCTATTTTCAGCTCTATTTTATTTACGAGAGTCCTAAAAGTGAATCACTTATGTGATAAAAGGATCTGTTGCAATGCACATGACGCTCTATTGAAGTTACGTACATCGGACTTTAAAGTGAAGTTGCGATTCCAATTCGTTAAAAAAAATTCCAGAATATATTACTTTATTATTTTTTTTAAACTAAAATGATGTCGTCTGCATGAAGCATTGATATAAGTGGGCTATTCCCACAAAACGGAAAAGTTCGAATGTTGAAAAAGTCAGTTGAAAGACAATGTTGAAAACGTCAGTCAATGTCAAAAGACATTGTTGTCATCATTGTCAAAAGACAATGTTGAAAAAGTCAGTTTGGGTGAAAGTTCACGTTTTATTTGTTTCATCGTCTCGAAGTAAATCCCCCTTCTTTGAGATTCTAAAACTGTTTTTATTTTAATTCTAACTGTTGTAGAAGTTTAATTAATGCCATTTAAATAGCAAGAGACCACTGCCAAAAATTTAAATGCTTTTATTGAAAAATGAAATATTTTTCGCAGCTACTACTCGAAAAACACTATTTCTCAAGCATTAATCAACGATAAATGATTAAACGTTGCATGCATGTTCTTTGAACCTATACGAGTTTAATAAACAGCAGGTTTTGGTATAGATTTATTTTATTATGTTTTACAGGGTTTTTTTATACTTCAGAAAATAGAGTGAATTTTGAGAAAAATGCTGATTCATTACACTGTACTAATCATATAAATCCCAAAGTTTTGAAAGTACAATATAACCTGCGTTCTGTTACATGAAGAGCCGTTAGGTGAGGATGTATGCAAAGCCACATATGATTATTTTGAAAAGTATTTTTCATAGCCCGTTTTTTCCAACTATGAAATTTTCAATAAATTTTTCCATAAATTTCTGATTTAAAAAAATAAATATAATTTAATTTGTAATCATTTTTAAGTTTTTTCTTTGAAACACACACATACACACAAATTCAGCATGTCACATATTAGTTATTTCAAAAAATTGATCAGCAATAAAATTTATTATTCCATATATAATTTATTGTTGTGTATGTATGTAAAATTTATATTTTTATTGTTAATCATTTTTAAAGAATGATTAAAAATAAAAAACCTTAAATGGTCTCCTTAGTAGGATACCTTAAACAAATAAGGACTTTTAAATTGAAAAAGTTACACAGTTTTCCATAAAATTTTGTATTTACAGTAAAACTATGGAATGGATGAAATCATGCATAAGAAGTCAACTTTAGAGTTAAGCTTTTTTAAACAGTCTAGTACTGATGTTTCTGTCAACTTCAAACTGCGTGTCTAGAAAAACAGGATCTCTTGAAAACAAGAATATTTGACCAGTTTAAAAGTACTTCGTTAAGAGATCAGAAATTTCATTTTCATTTAGGTGACTTTCACAGAAAGCAATCATTTTCCCCTCTTATGCAGTGACAATATTACGCCTTTCCTGTGTTAACCGGAGAGGGAAATGTCCAATTCTAAAGCAATGGTTCCTGACTAGTAGGTCATGATAGCTTTATTAGGTGGTGGCCTATTATCCAATTTAAAAACCAAAATTAAGTTTCGAAATTTAGCTTTTAAGTGTGCAATGATAATACCGTCAAACCTCGTTAGTAAAAGACTCTCGGAGGAGCCCCTTACAAATGACGTACCAAGCGGGGTGACTTCTTAAGAGGAGTTTATATTAAATGTAAAACGAAATTTTAAACGTTTATGAAATAACTGTGTCTATAATTAATTTATATTATAAATTCTATAAAGCACTAGAATAAGAATTGAAAATTCATAAAGTGGAAAACAAATGAAGGAAACTATAGTAGGCAAATAGGGTTACTTATTATTACACTTATTATTTACTCATTATTTAATTATTACTATTTATAATGTTATCGTTATTATTATTTAATTATTACTGCTAATTAATTATAAATAATTATTGATGCATAAATAATTTATTATTATTATTATTTAATTATTCATTGTTACTTATTATTTAATCTGTCATCGAACGGAAGTCGAAACGAGGAACAGTTCTGGAAGAATTCCTAAAATTTGTTGACAAAAACCAAACAATATTTTTTAAGGAAAACTGCCCACTCGGCGATCTCAACAAAAATGAAGTGCTTTTGGAAATAACCATGACAAAAGAACGGGAAAAAGTTCGTATATTGCACACTTTTTTAAAGGGACGTCTTTAGCGGAATGGTTGAAAAAAATGGCAACGCGAGCACTGAAATTCGCGGCGGCGGCGCGCCGCGGCATGGGAAAATTTTAGTATAAGGGCATAATGAAAATGGGTGTATGCATACACACACACATACGTACAAACTGGCGCTAAAATGAGTTTTTTTTAAAGACTAGAATGAAGAAAACATTTTTTATGGAAACAAGTCTGTAGTAGGATGTTGTGTGATTACGGCGAGTTAGCTACACACCTTCTCAATACCACAACCCTCTCATGAACCATTCCAAACCTATAGTGTACTTTTGAGGACAGCTTTTAAGCATTTGAGCTTTTAAGCACCCTTTCCCAATGCAGAAAAAAGGGCAGCCGTTGCCATCGCTCGACTTAACTACCAGCTGTCGTCAAAAAAAGGGTCTCTAGATCTTTGGCACGCGATGAACGTTTCGATCGTCCGCCCTCTTGCTGGTCGTTAAGTTGAGCGATGGCAATGGCTGCCCTTTTTTCGGCATGGGGCCATCTATCCAGCTGTTCTCGCATTCTTTCCTTTTCCAGCAGATGTCAGTGCTGTTGAACAGAAGCGTGACCATTTTCTGACGGGAAATGACGTGCTGAAAAGTAAAGGATTCTTGTGGAGCTCTGTCACCCGCCACTATTTTGATAGAAATCCAATCTATTCTTCGTGACTGGCAACAGCCAAAACATCCGAGTTGGGTGTTCCCAGAGCGGGAACACTGCGCGTTAAAGGGTTAAACAGTTTTTAAAGCAATCAAATTATGCCATTGACTCAAAAAATTTAAATTGTATCTTTACAAGTTACTAGCTTTATGAAGTATCCAGAAAAAAAAAAAAATATGCTGTTGAAAGTTCAGGTACAATTTTTTTTTTTTTTTTTAAATTTTTGAAGCCGATTGTACGCCACGGTGTAAAATCAGTGATCTTCGCCAACGAGCCGGTCTTGACCTCTACGCAAAAAGCGAGTATAATACATGAAAGAAAAGATGACTTTCTTCTAGACGGACATCTGAAAGATGATGTAATATGTGGAGGTGACTGACTAAAGACGTTTGACTGTGACACGTTTAACATATCACCTTGAAAAGCTCTTGCCAGACTACAATATACCTCTAGATTTATTTCGTTTGTAATTGCCCTTTAAGAGTAAATGTATTTGAGTATAAGATAAATTTCTTATTTTAGTTTTATGAATGACACACTAAGGTTTTTGAATAATACACAACTCAAAAGAAATATGGAAAAATAATTATTTTATACCTGATTCACTTCTTATGAAGAATAAGTTTTTATATATGAAATCGAGTTTGGAAATATAACACCGGTCAACGCGATTTTTGAGTCTGACTTCAACATGTTCAATTTTAGTTTATCCCACGCCAAAACTAAGGAAAAAATATTTTTTTTTTCTAAATGAAAGTTTGCTTTTGTAAAAATTAAAGCAATTTTACAATTTTTTGGCAAAAATCACTGATTTATATATTTTTTTTATAATTCCACTCTAAATCATGATCAGAAAAGTTTTTGCTGGATATAAAAGTATTTTTTATTCAAGATTTGTGATAAACAATAACCTATAAATGTAAAATAATAAGAAATGAATGTCTAAAAGTGAATATTTTTCGTATTTCTTTTATGTTCGTATGAGCAAATAATAATATTACAAATAAAACTACAAATAATACTACAAGCCAGGCGCGTAGCCAGGAAAATTTTTCGGGGGGGGGGATATATCCCGATATCCCCCCCCTGGCTACGACCCTGCTACAAGCAATACTACAGAGTTACAAATAATAACACAGTTTACTTTCAGGTTCATCAAAAGGCTGCCATCTTTCGTTTATGGCATAAATTAAAATAGACTTATCGACGTAAATCAGACGAAAGCAAACTTTAAGAACTAAAAATGAAAATTTAAGTGCTTTTCAATGTCTAGAATCAGAATTTAAGCGAGAACAGAACACCCCCCCCAAAAAAAAAAAAAAAAATATATATATATATATATTGACCGGTGTAATTTACATTCCAAAACTTTTAGAAAAGAGGTAGGTCACCTTCACAATTGCGTAGGTGCGGGCTTAAAGGTATAGAAGGTGGGGGAGGTCTGAAAATGAAGTCTATAGCGATCGTTAAACAACTACAATCTGACATTCATCCGTAAAGAGGTGCATTTCTGTCTACAAAATGATCCCGTTTCAACGTTTTACAATGAAAGGTAGCAGTAAAAAAGTACAGGCGTGAAAAACCGGAGGGTGTAGTTTCGAACATATTGCTATAAGCAGACCCCGTTTATGACATCACAGAGCTCCGGGACTTCAGATACTTCCCCCTCCCCCACCTCTAGAAAATACAAAGATAAATGAACTAATTTTTCTAAAATGATATACCATTTATGTCTTCCAACCTTTTTCTTGCACTCATTAAGGGTGTACGTAAATTCTAAAAAAATCTATTGTTTTATAGGATCTCCCCTCCTAACTTCCCAATAGCAGGTCATTCATGCGTATTATCTCGCTGTTGCGAAACTAATTTTTCAGTAAATCACCCTCGATACGTAGCATTACATGTAAAACTTAACATAAGCTGTTCCCCCTTGATTTTACACAAGCAGATTCACGAATTATATCGCTTTAATCTAAGCTGAATCGCATAAGATCAAGAAAAGGGAAATTCTCAGCCATTTGCGCTACTGTATTGTATTCAGACGTTGACAGAACGTCATTTCTAAGTCATGAGCAATCAGATTGCAGTCAAACGTGCTCCAATGATGAGTCAGTTTGTATCAATATTAAGTGCCCATGGCGAAGAATAAGAAAAACGCAGCAGTATTTTAATAAACAATAAAAATAATTCATGTTTTCTAAATTAATTTAAAAATCGACCTAATTCTCTGTGGATCTTTTTTCATAAATCTATTATATAAATGCGAAAGTTTGTCTGTTATTTAGTTTGTTTGTCCGGGAAATCCTCCCACACCGTCCGACCGATCGACTTGAAATTTTGCATATATATGTAAAACGACATAGAATAGTCCGTAGGCAACTTTAAAATTCTGAAAATCCACGTGTTCCCTAATTTTTAACGATTTTTCGCAATTTTCAGGGCAAAAAGCTACTCAAATGTCCACTTTGAGCACATTTGTGAGCATAGTTGACATAGATTTATTTATTTATTATCTTCAATAATTCAAGTGAGATTGACGTCATTTTGATGTCACGCGTGTAAAAATGCATTAGAAATCCTAACTAGGTAAACTAGCTTTTAGAAAAATTACACCACGAGCGTAATAATAAACTTCCACCTTATCAGATGATGTAGAAAAGTAAAACAATGTGTGTTTCTTCTCTTCTTCATTCACTAATTCGTGTTAGATATCGCAACTGAGAATGGTGTCATTTTGACGTCATGAGTTTAAAAATGAGTTAGAAATCTAATAAGGGTGTGGATGCAGACCTCTATTGACCGTCATTATAAACCAGTTTTATTGGCCATTCCAGTTTTTAAACCAATAATAAAACTAGAATCGGTCAATAAACTGAATTCTATGACGGTAAATAGAGTCTGTATCGCCTTAGTTAAAAGGGTTTGACGTACAAATTTACTATTATAAAAACCCAAAGTATTTTGTTTACTGCGCGAGCTACATTTGGAGATTTTTGAATATTATGATTTTTCAGCCACCGTAATAACGAAAGGAAACTTGCGGTTTTTTTTAAATCTTGGGAACAGATTATAAAAATAAAATTTCAAGCTATTAGTAGAGTAAATCGATTTTTTAAAAGACAAATTTGGGAGATCTACAAATCTGGGAGCCTTTGGTAAATGCCCGAATGGTCCATGCGGTAAATAAGGTCCTGGCTATAAGCAAATTGCGAGAACACTGCAATCTGGAATTCGGGACGATATAAATAATTTTGATGTTGTAAGCAACTTGTAGGTATAATGGAATTTGCTATAACTAAAACAGAAGCAAGGAATAAGGAATAAGCTAGAGGTAGAAGATTGACAAAAACAGAGCCAAGTATTATTATAGAACTCATCAAGCATCGGTCATCACAATATCGATCATTATATTCATAATTAATAGTTAATAAAACACATCACAGTTCTATCATATTTTTTTACTTTATTTTTGTTTTCTTAATTAAATATGGTGGACTAGAAAGGAGGGTCGCGAACATTTTTTAAAAACCTAAAAAGTATAGAGAGTTAAAAATTAAATAAATAAATAAATAGTCTCTTTTGTTGAAACTACCACGGGATATATTAACGCAGGATTATAGTTTAATTAGTTGTAAGGGCCCTTAAAATTAGACGAGTATAATAAACCCTTTTATTTTAATATACACAAAATATTTTTAACACGGTATTATGCTTTAATCCATATTATCATAATGAATTTCCTGTTTTTAAATTTCATAACCTAAGTGGATGGCAATAAATAAAATATCCTGAAGTCCCGTCATATACACAAAACCGATTTCAAATGAAAATCATCAGCATTTACTTTGTGATATTATTTCAAAATTCGTGTCCTTAATTTTGGACGCCTGGTCTGAAAGGGTTAAAGTATACTTTTGCAAGATCTATGAATTTTTAACGTTTATTGTTTGAATTACAACTCGTACCACAATATCAAATTCATTTGTTTTGAGAACGCTTTCATCAAAATGACATTTTTGAAATATGAAGTGAAATTAGGGGTTGCTATTGGGGAAGAAAAAGTTGGTGAGAATTTTAACATGGAGATGACCCCATATGCAATTTTTTTGTATAGCAAATTTAAGTGTACGTCAATCGTAAACGATTGGTGTCACTAACTTTTCTATACGACGAACGACGGCCGAAAAAATTACAAGTGGGCGGTATTTTTTTCCACAGCTGTAGAATCCAGTGGCACGGAAACTGATTTATCTATTTATATTTAGGCTTCCTTTTATTTTATTTTCTTCATTATCCTAATTTTGTTGATTGAAAAGCAATTAATAAAAATAATATTTAAATGAAATGAAAGAAAAAGGAAAAAAAATGTAAATAAATTTACGGTATTCCTTTTGAATGGAATAAATGATAATTATTAAATTAATGACATTAATTAGGAAATACATTTTTTAAGAAATCATTAAATTTATGACATTACTTGGGAATTAAATTTTTCAGGAAATTATTAAATTAGTGACATTAATTAAGAATTACGTTAGTTTAGTTATTTTTTCGATTAGTTTTTCAGTCAGTTCAGAAGCAGGTTTTGTTTATTACAGACTTACTCAGTAAAAACTTCCCCAAGTGTTGTAAAAATATCAGAAAATATGTTTTACAGCACATTCCTGTTAATCCGGCGGTTTGTGAATCCGGCTGATTCATTCGGCTGGTCCCATTACGTCGGATTATCAAGGTTGTGCTGTATTTCAATTGAAAATGAAGTTGTAACTTATGAAACACAGTCGAACCTCCCTAAACCCTTTGAGGCGCAACCCTTTCACATTGCTGAAAAAATCTGATGTGTCCAACACATGACTTCCTTGCACGTCTATTAAATCAAAAGTATTTTCGACGCACTTCCTCCAAACTTATTTGTTTGAAAGAAATAAAATATCAATAATAGTAAGGTTTAGCGATTTCTAGCCAAGTATTTCGATATCGCAAAGTTGAGTTCAATTTGAAAGATTGCCTTCTGACACTTTATTTGGCGATATTTCACCAAAAGCCGACAAACTTGAGATAGTTTGAGAGATTTTGGAGATAGCCAAAGTAGTCATTGACCACAGACTTTCAATGAATTGAATGCATCCATACACCTTAATGCATTTAAAGTCATTTGGCTCACCCTGTAAATAAATTCCCAGTCGATTGCTGTCAAAAAAGATATTGAAAACAGTTAGATATTATAATATAGTTCTAAATACAAAAGTTCAAAATTCTACGGGTTAAAGTTTTAGAGTTATACAAAATTCGACATAATTTTTGGCGATATTTCGGCGAAACTCGTCAATGTCGACGACATTTGGCGAGATTTTAAGCATGGACCAACAATGACAGATTATCGCCAAATTTGGCGATATTTCGCCAAAACTTGCCAAGAACGATGACAAATGGCGATACTTTGGGCATGGACCCAATGACTGACTATCGCCAAATTTGGCGACATTTCGGCAAAACTCGCCAAGGTCGAGGACAGACGGCGAGATTTTGGGCATGTACCAAACAATGACTGTCTACAATTGTATTATATTGAAGATGTCCATAGACATTAAAGTACTGAAATTCTTTTAGGTGGTCCTGTAAATAAACTCTCCAGTAGATTGGAACCAAAAATCGAGATGCACAACTAGATGTTACAACAATCTTATATATGAAATTTCATAATAGTTTTTGAGAGTTAAATACGCACACACGTACATTAAAAGTCGCCAAGCTTGGCGACTTTTGGCGTAGTTCTTGAGGGAGGCACGTGACCGTTATCCGACCATTAACTAACTTATGTGGTAGGACGGTATTGTGCTTGAAATAAATGAATGGCCCTAAAATTGCCATTGACCGTAATGTATTGGAAATCTTTTGAGTGTTCCTGTAGCAGAACTGTAAATGATAAAGACACTTTTTTTAATGGAGAAATTCATTTTCTAACTCTTTACAGCATATATCACTTCTGAGTCGTTTGAAATAGCCCAATACCTCTAAAAAACGCTTTGATGAATTTCGGCCCATAGAACGTAATGTATTTCGAATCTTTTAGGCGGTTCTGTAGATAAACTATCCAGTCGAATGGAACAGAAAGGGGAGGTGCACTACTAGATGTTACAACTATCCAAAATATAAAGTTTCGACATTCTACGCCTAATAGTTTTTGAGAAATGCGAGTTTAATGAATTTCGGCCCATTGAGCGTAATGTATTTCGAATCTTTTGGGCGGTCCTGTACTCTCTTAAAAATTTAGAGTGACATTGTCACTCTTACAAAAAGTCACCGGCAAATGATCCCAGATAGAGTGAGATAAGAGTGAGAAAACTGCATTATGACTCTTCATCGATAGGATTCTGTCACCCTAACTGCAAGAGTGAGACGATGTCACTCTTAGAGTAAGGGTGAAGGCGCTATCTGCTCACTCTAGCGAGAGAGTCACCACATTTCCCATGATGCGTTCACTTCAGCAGGAGTGAGTGCGTTGCTTCCATACTCAAACGACGCCATATTGGAATTGGACTGCAGTTGCGAAGTACCAACTGCATACAAGTAATGGAATACTTTTAGCTAACACAAGTAAGTAAAACCTTATAACTTTTCAATTATTGTAAATGTTATTTAAAATTTGATAATTCACAACATATAAGATACATTGATTCAGTGTCGGATCCATTAGGACTCCAGCTCTTCCGACAGACATTGCTTTGGTTAGGGTTAACATTTTGCTTTACTATACATTTTGTTTTTAAGACTTAAACAAGCCTGCTTCTTTTAATTTTATACCCTTCCGAGAAATTGATCTTTGGATCCGCCTCTATACTTGATCGTAGTATGTTATTTATGCTTATATAGCTGAAATCTTGCATTCGTTTTTTGTTTCTGTATATAATATTTGAGCATGTTTTGATGCGTGTTTGTAAATCGGTGGTGCAGTCAGGATTTTATTTCGGGAGTGGAGAGGGCTCTAACCTGTGTATCAAATTGTAAGCAAGCTGTTTCAACTGTAGCCTCAGTATCAAATTTTAAACTAAGTAAAGGGTCAGATTTTTAGGAAGGATACGCGCCTGTTGCAAATAGCATAAACAAAATTTTAAATCAAAAGCAGAAAATAATGATCAATTATATATTGTATGCAATTTATATTGAAATAAATTATAAACGTGGGAAAAAAATATTTTGTGATTAAATTTCAATATGTCTATGTGCATCATTTTATCTTATTGCACATTCTAGCACAGATTCACGCTTAGAATATACATATATACGTGATTAGATCAAAATAACCGCTCTCTTGTTGTGGTGTAATATTTCCCTCTCCACTTTTTACACATACACAAACCTCTCTCTCATATGGTAAAGTGGATAATTTACGATCGAACACCCCAGATGGCCTCAGGAAAGTCCACTTTTAAATCAGGGAAACCAGCTGAAAGTAGCAGGTGATTCAGAATGTGTGAGCTTTCATTAGTAGTACGAAAAACACAAGGGATACTTGTGCGGTAAACTGATTCAACGCGGAAAAAAAGTTATTGTTTTTGGTGTTAAATGCGAGATTTTTGGAATTGAAAAGTTTGTATACTGTTTAAGGATAATTCAATAGTATAGTAACGGATAAGTTTAATATTACTGGTAATAAAGGTAAGTGTTACAATATTAAATTTAGTAATACAGTATTAATTTTAGAGCCTTGCAGATTTTGGTTTGGTAGATTTTATGTCTCTGTTGTATCTATTGGTAATAAAATCTCAATGGTAAACTTACCTTTAGCCTAGATACAATTCAAATAAGCTATTTTTTTCTATGAATTTAATTACATATGAATATATCCAATATTGCTATATACTGGAATGTTCTGAAGTAATCATTATGATAAGTTTTAAGTAGCAAGTTAGTAGTTAGCCCAAATATCTTTACAATGTGTTCACAATATTAAGTAAAAATTCGAAATATTTATAATGTATTCTTAATATTGACAAGTAATTTTTAAAAATATTTTTATACCATTTTATTATTTTTCTAATGCTAATATACTCAATCCTTCACATTGTTATTATATTGGAAATAAAAACTAATATTGGTAAAAATTAGCAACATTTATCCATTATATTGTCCATGTTAATGAATTAAATTAAATATATTTAAAATGTATCCACACAGTATTGTGTGTATATTATAAATTTCCCTCATATTGTACTAACAAATATTTTTAATGTGTCAGCATCTTAATATCACAGTAATGGTGAATTAAGACTGTTTATCTACTGTACATTATTTCAAAATTTAAAATCTGATAAATAATTTTAGGTGCATTTATGTACAAATTGCTGAAAAATATATTTTAATAATTAAGTCAAATACTACTGAAAATCCTGTGATGATAAGACCATGATTATCACAGGAGCAAGGAGGGCACATGCCCCAGACACCCCATTTTAAGGGGTCCTTAAATTTTTTCAGAATATGAATTTAGTTTATTAAATTTTCATTCTAAGATACTAAATGCCTGTTTTTTTTTTCTAAAAGTTGGATGTGTGTGTGGCAAAATAGATCCCAAATGGATGAGCCGATTTTAATGTAGTTTGTTTTATTTTAAAGATGGTATAATCAGAACGGTTCTTCATTGTATTTGATAATATTCACTTCATCTATTCCCCTTAAATAAAGCTCACTTTACACTTGTTCAGTCTAAGACAATTCAAATAATATTGTTGACATTCAATTAATTTTGATTGCTGAATTATTTCTGTAATGTTATGGAAAAAGCCATGCTTTGAGTTGCATTTTTTTAAGACTTCATTTTTAATAAAGGTTATTTCACATATTGCATAGGAAATGTTCATAAACTTAAAATTTATCTAGCATATTTCATTTTAAATTCATTTAATCAGAACATATCTTTGCAGATTGAAAAAACATACTTAAGTGGGGGGGGGGGGGAGTGAGTTTGGCTTAGGGACGTATCTAAACCTTAAAAATTTCAAGCTGAACTTTCAAAATTACCCACGAATATGTAATTTTCTCCATTTCTTATGTTTGATTCAGAGCCTGATTATGACCAACAGGGGCCCCGGGCATTGATGAATTTGGGGGCCCCTATCTATGAAATTTGTTTTATTTTTCATAAAATTTTGATATAAAAAAGACTATTTCAGAACAACATTTGATATTGGGGGCCCTTTCGAGCCGGGGGCCCTGGGCAAAGTCCCGATTTGCCCATGCGATAATAAGGCTCTGATGTTTACTTATTTCGAGGGTGGCTGAAGCCCCACCAGTCACCCTCTGGCCAAGGACGTACCCAGGAAGGGGGGGGGGTCTGTAACACCTCCGAAATTTCAGTTTTTATTAACAAAGCAATAATGGTGAAGTCTTTTTGTGAAAATTTCTGCCTTTTTCATCGTTTGGACCCCCTCCGAAATTTTTGGACCCTCCCAGAATTTTTTTGGGGGTATGTCCCTGCCCCTGCTCTCCTCTCCTAAGGGGGGGGGAGCAAGTTCCCTACCTTGAGCCCCCCCCCCCCTTATGGGTGCCCATATCATTAATGTTATATTTTTCAAGTATTTAATATTATTCTGTGGTTTTCTGAACTTGCAGGTAGCAGAACAGATTTCATTATTTATTGACATTGTTGAGAAAGCAGACAGCATGGATTTCAGAGTTTGGGTCTTCTACTGGGTATCATTAAGGGTAAATAAATTTATGATATTGGTAAAATTTACTTAAAAATTCAAAATACTTTTAATCCTTTTTCTACTGAATTTAAATGAAATGTATCTGCAATATTGGCTATATTTTGGAAGTAGTTCTGAAGTAGTTCCATTACCAATAAACTTTCAAATAGCACCTCACAGGATTGTAAAACATTGAAAACCCAAACCAGTATTTTTACATAGCAGCAAGTTAATATTTAGCCCAAATGTATTTAAAATGTATCCACAATATTAGGTAAACATTGGTAATATTTCTAATGTATTCCTAATATTGACAAGTAATTAATTTTATAGTATTTTTATTTTTTCATATTCATATACTTAATTATTCAATATTATCATTAAATTGGAAATAAATACTAATGTAAATTGTAGCAAATTAATATTTACCCATTATATTGTCAATGAATTTAAATTAAATTTATTTAAAATGTATCCATAATATTGGGTGTATATTTCAAATATTCCTCATATATATTGCACAAGTATATATTTTTGATATGTTAGCATCTTAATATATTATTACTTGCGAATTATCACTGTTTATCTGTTACACATAATTTTTGCATTTAAAATCTGAAATAATTTTAAATGCATTCATATACAAATTTCTGAAAAATATATCTTAATAAATAAGTCAAATATTACTGAAAAATTTAATGTAATATGATTGTTCCCTGATTATCATGGGCAAGCGGGTAAATACTGTGGAAAATACAGAAAGACAATTGTCAGAGTCGGTGAAGAAACAAAATGTAAGGGGGGCCCCCATTTAGACCCATACTTCTGACTCAAGCGACTTTATGTCATAATTGCTGCCTGGATTTGAGATGGGGGGGGGGGGGACTGAAGCCCTATAGCCACTCATCCCATTACCCCTCGATCTACCACCGAATCATTTGTTCTTGTGATAATGTTTAAATGTAAATTTTAACTGAAGACTCCTAACTTGGTTGGTCATTAGTTAAATATATATAAATTGATAATAAATGAATATTCATATAAATTGGTTGCTTTAGAAAACGAAACTTTTAGAATGTTTTTTATGTACTGAATACTCATTTTCTTGAAATATAGGAGAGTTAATAACAGCGATGACTGGGTGATTTTTCAAGAACCTTTGATAAGGGTGAATACTACTTTGGATGTCTTTAGATATAAGTATGTATTTATTTTTAATTACTTACTGTTTCAGTGTATTTTTAAATTTGGGAGTTAATTTTATATTCATATCATATGTTATAAATGTTCCTTATACACATGTCTGTGTGAATTTTATATTATTATTATTATTTGCATTGCAAGCATCCCATTTTAGAAGAATGTATATCTTAAGCACTGAATCAGATGGGTAGTAGATTTCTCACAAAAATTGTGTTTCATTAAGTGTCTCACTGAGTAGAAACAAAATGTTTCAATCAAGTTATTATTATTTTTTTTTACAAGAAATAATGCAATTTCTGAACAGGTTTTAAAAGAATTCAACTATGTCAGAAATTTGAAAATTCAGAATTTCTCTTCACAAGCTGTATTTATGGCAATACAAATGGTTAATTTATAGAAGTGAAATACTCAGAGAAAAATTTATAACATATTGTATTGTCCAAAATAGAGGGAGAATTAGCCATCAGATACAGTTTCCACTTTCGTGAATTTCTCCCTAAAAATGGGATAAGACCTGCAGTTTTGTTGTTCTATAAAAGTTCATCATGCTGTCTATGAAGAAGCATTCTGAATTATACCGAGTTTTTGAGAAGCCTGTCTTTAAAGCTTGCAGAGCCAAGTGATGAATAAAATATGTTACAAGAAAAACTGATTGATTTTGGCTGTTTATCACTTTATTAACTTTTTATTTTCTAGTACTCTGAACTGGTCCTGTGGAAAACCATTGAATTTTTGTCAGTGGCATGCTGTAAAAGAGAAGAAACTATCGGCATTATAAGTGGTATTCATATTTTTGTTTTATTTGTTTATTTATTCTTTAAATGTTCTTAATTACTAGTTCAAAGTCTGCATACTTTTGATCTCTGCGGTCTAATTTTTTCAAAGCTTGTATCGCATAATTTCATAATTGTCAATAACTTTTTTTTTTTTTTTTTTTTTTTTTTTGAGATGTTTACTTTTTTGTTTAGTTTATTTTTTTCTTATTTTCCAAATTGATTTATATGTTTTTTTTTTTTAGTTTTTTTTCCCTAAAGTGATGTTACTTTGGGGCAGTTAGTGACTATGTATTAAATTTTATAAATTTCATGTAAATTGAGAAAATTATTAGGGCTGTTCTTAAAAGAAAAAAAAGTATAACTTTTGGTAAAGTTACATCAATGAGTAAAACAATAAATATTTATACAGTAAAATTCAATGTGGTATTCTTTATTAAAGCATTTGACCCAGGCAACTCTTTAGTATATCATTTTATGTTATGCTATATTCTGTCATTTATTTAATCTCTATTATATGTAAATTTTTTATGTCAAGTTGCATATTTGACACCAAGTTAATAAATTGCTTGCAAAATCAAGTCTTATTTGCAACATTTTATGAAGTAACAATGAAATAAAGTATAAAAATCAATTTTTAGTCCCTTCAGATTAATTTTTTTACTCTGCACCCTCACTACCTCTTAAAAATATGTTGTAAGTAAAACCTTGAAACTCCTGTAACTTATATTATTATTATTATTATTATTATTATTAATGTTGTCACTGCTGTTGTTGTTTAAAATGTAAACTGTAAAATGCTACTTTCAGAGATGAGATTTAAGAATTTAGTTTAATATTCAGACCTTTTTCAATGTTTATAAAGAATTCATTTTTTTCAAAAATTTTCTGATTTTTCAGTAAGGCAAAATTGTATATAAGTAAGATAGATTTAGTATCAATAAAAATTAAAATATTTATTGCTCTTGAAATTCATAAGTATAATTGCTCAAAAGTTGTTTGGACATTCTTTCAGACTTTTTTTCCTTTTTTGTTAATCTCATATCTGTACTTTGGTACAAACCAAATCGAAAACTAGCCTACCAGTTTCGACACCATATTACATGTCACCATTAGTGGTAAAAACAGATGAAATATATTATTTTTTAAATTTTACTAATACAATATGTAAATGTAAACTTTACTTCCTTAGTAAATTCAGATTTTTTAAGTCTGCAGTATTCACAAAGTGTAATAACCTTGTCAGTGTTCACATGTTGTCATATGTATATTTGAATATTACTCAAAAATATCTTTAGTCTAGTTTTTAACTGACTTCAAGAAGATCTAGGTTATTAATTGGGGTCAGTACTCAGAGGTGTAGCAAGAATTTTCAGTGCCCGAGAACAAATTTGCATCACTTCCTTTTTACCAAAATGTGCTGGAAAAAGTTTTATATACAAATTGGTGCCTTTTGGATCCTGTGCCCTGGGACAAATGTCTCCCTCTAGCTACACCTCTGAGCACTGAATCCTTGTAATTTACCAGACTGGATATGAAAAGTATTTTCAAACTTCCGTTTAATTATTTCTTCAATTTGTTTATCTTCCACATATAGATGTGATCTTTGCTAAGAATGTTGTTATTTGATGATATTTTACTTGCTGTGCATGAAAAGTTTTTATTGCAAAGTTGTCACTTTATTTTTACCCAATTTTTATTTACCTAAAATATATTACAAGTCCTGAATATTTTCTATTTTTTAATTGATTGTAATAATTTGCAAATTTAACTCACCAATAGTAAGTAATGTGTTTAATATTTATTTTGTCACTATTAGTTTGATGTTTGTTATTACCCACAGGTTACTGTGATTCAAGGATAATTTTATTCCAAATTGCTTTGATATGGGATTTTCACTTCAATACTGTCCCCAATTATTCTTTTTTGTGTTACCTCACAAAATAAAATTTTGTGAGGTAAATCCTACAATATGTTCTTTACTTTTAATAAAGTATTTCGTGCTCTCAATCACTTTGCATATCAGTATATTCTAATATTAATAGAACATAGAGAACAGATTATTTTATAAAACAATACAAACATTTCTTATCTGTAAAATTAAAGTTTTTTTTTCCTTTTATTTTTTGCATGTAAAAAAATAGAATTTTTTTTTTTTGAGCTGCTATATTTAGGTTTTATTGCAGTTTTTTACCATTTGCTTTTGTGTTCAGTGGCAAAATTAGAATGTAAAAGGCAGCTTAAATTCTACATCTTTATTTTATTAATTCATTCATTTTTTGCATAATTTGTACAATTTTAACAGTAGGAGCCCTGTTTCCCTTCCCTCTCTTACTCAGAAGGTTACAGTATATGTAAATGTTACTTGAAAGTATTTATTATTACCATACATAAATATGGTAATAAGATATATGAAAAATGGTAATAAGAAAGTATTTATTATTACCATTTTTCGGTATGCTTTTGTGCTGTTCCAAAATTGTATTTAACCTGCTCCTAAAGGTGTTCCAAAATGTATGTGGATTTGCAGACTTTTTATTATAAAGTTATCCTCCTATTTTAATGAAACTATAAACAAAATGTTTTCTGAATCAAATGAAAAGATCTGCTGACTTATTCCTCTGTAAATTCATAACCTAGTTGAAAGTGTTAGGTTGTGCTTTAGTTGGAGATTTAAATTTGACACGAAGCCATGTACACACAAAACTAATTTTAACTAATTTTATTTTGTATGTATTTAACATAGACCTAGTTTATGCTCTAGTATATTCTAGCTGCCAACTCTTTCTGATTTTGAGCCTTTCTTCAGTCTTATTCAAATTATGGCGAGGGGGAGGGTACCCTTTTATTATTAGGATAGAATAGCAGTTATGTTTTAACTTTTATTAATTCTGTAATTACTTGTTGAAGTCATAATTTTTATCTTCCAGATGCTGTTAGAAGAATCCCTGAATGTGAAATAGTATTGAAGTACTGATATTGAATCCATTGATTGTATTTTATATTAATGCAACAATTAATGTGCAACAATTAAACCAAATTTGTAATAATTGTGTTGTGTGTTCACTGCCATTGCTTTTATAATTCATTCAAACCTGCATGGGTCTCAATAAGAGATATCTTCCACTTTTTTTCAATTCACAGGCTATTTTTTACTTCTGCAGTTATGTAATCGTTTGAATTTTTTAAAATTTAGAACACATTGTAAACTAAAATTTGCTAGGCTGAAGACTACTCTGGACTTGGAAGTTCCATTACTCATGTTTTTATTTAAGACTTTGCTTATATATTTTTATTAACTGTTTTTTCTTTCTTTTTTTTTTTGGCCCTCGTATTAATTGAACTTTGTTCTAACATACTAATGAGTTTTTCTGGCTTTACTTTCATTTATTGTTCTAAATCTGTTTTCAATAGTATAATAATTCTTGCATAAAATCTATATTAAAAGAACTTTTTTTTCAATTTGAGGTTTTTAAAAGATTAAGTAATTTGTAGCTATTTTGCTGTAAAAGTGAAATTGAAAGAAATAAAATCACACTTAAAAATAAATAAAGAAATGAATGTGTATATATATTAAAAAAATAAGAAATGGCTTTTATTTTGAAGTATGTATAAATTATGTTCAGAACAGGAATTTGGTTTTTTAAGAGGTGAAAAAATTTTTTCTTAGTTTCTGTGAATCACCACCCTCCCCCCCCCCTCCTCACCCAGACAGTATCTATGGAGGTTAATATGGTTCACCCTCATGCTCTAAACTTCAATTATTTCTTTGCGTTATGGCAAGTCTACAAGAGGGGTGTCTTCTTGGGGGGGGTGACTTGGGTGGTGAACTTTTTAAGGTATTCTAACCTGTATTCTTGCTCATGCCTCTAAACCTTAAATAATGGTTTTTGGACAAGACAAAAATGTTGGGGGGGATTCAACCAAATGGGCATTGTTGGGGAATTATGAAATAATTGGTTTTGATTTATATTATTTATGTATTGGCCTGCACAAAAATATTTCTTTACCCCTTTTCACAAAAAAAAAAAAAAAGAAATCAATCAATATAAAGTAGTTTCCATTTTAGAAATATTTTATTCCTTTTTCTGGGGGGAATAGAAAAATAGGCATTCTCTTAAATTTCCAAACATGATATGTACATTAACAGAGGTTATCAGCAGATGACTGAAATTTAATTTCAAATAATTTCTTTTCGATAACAATTCAATCATGTTCATTTCTTCTTTATTTAAAATTAAAAAAAGACTTGTTAATTGTAATAAAGTTGAAAAGAAAGTTTGAATAAATTATACTTAAAATAAAATCTATTTAAAAATCAAAATTATTAGTATTCTTTTGATTTTATATAAATACCTTATCATGAACTTTTTTTATTGTTTTGTTAATACTGTTGTAAGTGAAAGTTGTTCTGAAATGTACCATAGGTAAAAAATAAGCTTTCAGGGATTTTTTTATTTCAGCAGGAGAAAAGGTAACATTGAACATATCAAATATTTCTGCACACTGTTGAGTCATGTGGATGTCCGAAATGCTTATTTCTATTCTTGTTTGATCACAGATTACCTCAAATGAAGTTATAGTACTGCAGACAAAGAAAATTCTTATAAATCTCCTGCTGATGGATTTTACATATCTCAATGGCTATACAGATCACCTCCAAGCATTTTGAAACTTTCACTTATATTCCTGTTAAGTTTTGACTAACCAAACAAAACATAAACTGTCAACGAATTCTGTAACTAAATAGATCTAGAGGTTATGGAGGTTTGTTTTAGTAACCATGTGGAACTCTTGGGGGTACCTTTTAGTGATGCCATCATCTGATTATTAAAATGAAACTCTGTACTCCTTCTTAATCTGTTTAATTTCAGAATAGGCTGTTATTTTAAATACTGTATGTTCTGTGTCAACAGTCCACATTTCACTCACTGGAATGAAAGCAAGAATTTAAAAATGCATGGGGTCAGATATTACTTGTTCCATTGAGCTACGTAAAATTTATTTTCCAGCTGTTATTGATCATTCTGAACATGACAATAATCCAAGATAGCCCAGAAATAGATATCTAATAAGTTCTGGATATGAAATAAGTATCAATTTCTGATCATTGGATATTTTGAATATGAAATAGATAGCCACTTTTGGGATATTTGAGATCTTCTGGAAGTTTAATTATTATAACTATGCTACATATATACAGATCTCTTATAGACCTGTATATTATAGATGTTATTTACTCATTAGAGAGATCACACCTCAAATTTCTAATAGAGAAATCTATTTTATGTTGGACTTCTAATAGATATACCCAATATCCAGCTATGATGTATTAAAGATTGCCTATGGGCAAACTTGGGGGGGGGGGTAAATGCGGCAAAAATATTTACTTGTACGATATGAAGAATATTTTCAAGGCGCTCGATATTGCAGATACATTTTAAATATATTTAATTTAGATTCAATAGCAGCAAAGTTTTATAATTTTTACAATATAATGGTTAAATATCAACTTTCTACTTTTTACCAATACTAGCTTTATTCCCAGTGTAATATTGAGTAAATATTAACCAAAAAAATTAAAAATGGTATAATGTTAAAGTAATTACTTATCCATATTGAATATATTTCCAATGTATATCAAATACTATAAATGCATTTTAAATATATCTGAGGCAAATATTAACTTTGCTACTTTGTACGAAGTTACATTTGATACATTTGACGAAGTTACAGTTGATCTTTGTTTTCATTTTTTTTTAACAATATTGAGTTAACATTAAAAAATTTATCAATTGAGGACTACTTCAAAAATATTTCCAATACAACCCTGTATTAAGAATATATTTTTTGTATGTTAAATTCAGTGGAAAAAGGCATTAGTATAGTCATACTGAAAGTATAAAGTTATTTTGAGAATTTATCAGACCTAAATGCTAATTTTTACCAATATTGGAATTTTATTTACCAATATTGGAAACTGTGTTTATTCTCAATGTGTTCACTTACTACTTTGTACCATTATTGGTTTTTGATATCAATGTTTTCACAATATTGAGTTAATATTTAAAAGTTCATTGGTAGTGAAACTACTTCAGAAATATTCTCAATATATAATTAATATTTCAATACACACTTCATATGTTAATTAAAATTTTACAAATGATAATAACATTTTGAGCATATATCAGGGCTAAACTCTAGTTTTTACCAATACTGGAAGTGGTCTTTACTCTCAAAGTATTCACATATATGTAAATTTTAATAATTAAAAGTAATTAGTACTTAATAATATTGGAAATATTTCTAATATACACTCAATATTATTGATAAATTTCAAATACTTTAAGATTCAATAGTATTAAAATTTGACTTCAAATGGGCAAAATATTAATATTGGATTTTATTTTCAATGAATTCACAAGATTGGATAAATATTGATGCTATATAGAAAATATCTTTTAATATTTGCCAAATATTTAAAAAATAATAATAATCAATGCTGTTACCAGATACAGTCATATATATATATATATATATTTATAAGGAATTATTTTAATTTCCCTAAAATAGTGATAGCCAGAAGCAAGGCATATGCAAGGAATAAATCCAGGGCCGTACCCAGACAAAAATTTCAGGCAGGGTCCAAACCGTGGAAAAGGCAGAATTTTTCACAAAAAGACGTCATTATTATTATTTTATTAACAAAAATCAATTTTTTTGGGAGGGGGGAGGGTCCGGACCCCTGGATACGGTCTCGAATAATCACCCTATAAAAAGTGACGGTCACTCTTAAAAAGGGTCATAGCTCACTCTTGATCAGAGCGCTCCACTCTTTAAAGGATGGCGTGCTGTCACCCTTTCCTTAGAGTGAGGCACTCTTTCCCGGAGTGGGTTTTTGAATTCTCACTCCTAGTCCAGAGTCAGAAATGTCACTCTTCAGAATAGTGATTTCTCACTCTATGGAGGTTGGCTGATTTTTGTCACGAAGGTAGGGTGATAATATCACTCCTCAGCACTGGTTTTTCACTCTTGATTATTAAGAGAGTACATAAACTATACATTCGATTGCGACCAAAAGGGGAGGTGCACAACTAGATCATAGAACAATCCTAAATATCAAATCTCAACATTCTACGACCAATAGTTTTTGAGATATGCGAGTTACATACATACGTACGTACGTACAGACGGCATGGAAAAACTGGCCACAATAGACTCGCCGCTGGTCAAAATGAGTTGCAGACGCGTTAATATGATCGTGCATGCTAGCCTACGATGAGATGCATCGAAAAAATTCTTAAAATTAAATTTAGAGGTAGTCAAAATCGGTTTTTTTGTCGAAATTTGGCCCCCAAAATTTTTCGGGATCACATTACTTCCTTATACTACGTACAAGGAAGTAAAAAGGGCAGCCGTTGCCATCGCTCGACAGCAAGATGGCGGACGATCCCTTTTTCAGCATTGGGCAATCTATCCAGCTGTTCTCGCATTCTTCCATTTTTCAGCAAATGTCAGTGTTTTCAAAAATAATCTTTTCACCGGAAATGACGTGCTAAAAAGTAAAGGATTCTCGTGGAACTATGTCACCCGCCACTATTTTTATAGAAATCCAATCTATTCTTCGTGACTGGGAACAGTCAAAACGTCAGAGTTTGGTGTTCCCAGAGCGGGAACACTGCGCGTTAAAGGGTTAACTGAATGTCTGCTAAAACAAGAGACTTACAGTTCTTACTATGTCCTTCAAAAGCTTAGCTACTTCTTAGCTTCAAGACTTACTGTTCTTATTATCTCCTCCCTTTCAACCCTGTTCTTATTATGTCCTTCCTTACGTAGTGTTTTTTATGTCCTTCTTACTGTAATACATTTTCAGTGCATCAAACACTCATAATGAGTCAATGTGACTCCGGATAAGAGAATAGCTTGCTTATTAGAATAAATTTTAGTGGCAAATTGGCTGCGCCATTAAGGATGGTTTTCTAATTAATTAATATTATTAATTTAATTATTCTTCATCGATAATTGATTTTTGTAATCAATCAGTTGCTGTAACTTTATTTAATAACCAGCAACATTTTGTCAAAAATTCTGTGCCGCCCCTTCCCTTAAAAAATCCTGACAAAACCCCCAAAACCCTGTGAAAAACCCAGTGGGTTGGATTTTTTTTCTGAAAAAAAAACGGGTTTTATAACAACTCCGTCTCCGTTTCATCTTTACAATAACAGTAACGAGCATATTAAATATGGGTTAAAGATTAAGAATAAACAGTACGTGGGGGGAGACTCATTTCTCATAATATGTTTTGTCTTACTTTAGGCCAGAATTGACCACCAGGGCCACTGCTACTAATTTTTTTAGGAGGGGGAGATGTCGATAAACTGCCAAGTCAAATATCGGTTTTTACCAACTTTTTATTTCTTTATCAACTATTTTACCAACTTCTTACTTTTGCTAAATGATTTTGTGTCATTTTGCCAAGTGGACCAGAAATGCATAGTAAATTACAGTTTTTGTTAACATTTTTCTGCCAAGTTTTACAGAATTTGAGAGTGTCAGAGGGGGGGAGTTTTTCCCCTCCCCCCTCCTCCTTAGCAAGGACCCTGCTTATCGCTCTGTCTTGGAAACACTTCTGGAACAGCCACTGTACGAATAAGTCACAGAGACCTGAATACTTCGGCTCAGTGGTCATTTCAAATGTTCCAAAATGTCAGCTTAAAGTTCCTTAATCATTTTTTTTTTTTTTTGTCTAGTTGATGGATGACCGGAACTGACTAAAAGACATTAAAATTGAGCGTTTTATGGGTCATAATGACAGAATTTCATTATGTAAACAGACGTACACACTAGCTTCCAGCTGCAACGAAGTGCAAAATTATGAGTGAAATGATACAGTCTCGCTCCAGATTTTATTTTTTTTTCTTTCTTTTCAGCGTTTTCCATGCGCAACGAATTCCGTTGAAGATTGGCCGAACGAGTTTTCGAAAATTTACGTTATTAAATTATAATATACGTAAAAAAAAAAATAATTCCAAACAAATTATTCATCTTACAATTAACTGGCTTTCAATGAATTACAAAAGACGCATTACGTAATGTGTGTTAATGACATGCGACGTGTAGTGATTAGGGAACGGCCGCAGGAAATGTTAGTTCGGTACTTTAGTTAAAAAAATAATTTGAAAAGCACGGGTCAAACGGGAGAAATGAATTTATTTTATTTTTTATTGTACATTCCTTGATAATTTAAAGCTAAATAACTTACACGTGACAATACTACTTACACGTAGTACTGTCACTGAAGAAATGTTAGGATCTCCCGTGATTTTTACATTTAACTAAACAGGAAAGGGAAAGAAAAGACTTCCTTACTCCTGTTTAAAATACAAACAGTATATTTAATCTAGGAATGTTTCTAGATTCCCAATTAGGGATGCACCGAATATTCGGCTGGTATTCGGTATACTGTCTATTCGGCAGACAAACTGAATAGTCGATTCGGCCGACTACTTAAATATTCGGCAACCGAATAGTAAACAAATTTAAGTATTCATGAATTGGTAAACAAATGCATATTTTTTATCTCATGAATGATAGTATAGTACCATAGTACTAAATTGATTCAAGTTGTTACTTACTAATATCACATGTGAATAAGCCTTAGAAATCCTTAGAAAGTCCTCCTATCCAAGGTACCCCCATCCTTGGCAGATAGCCCTAACGTAGCGTTCCAGAATCTCACAAAAAACTAATATCACAATGAAATTAGTTTTAATGTAAGAGTAAACACTAATATGTTAAATTTGAATTTGGTTGCTTTTCAATTTTTCTTAAATCTTATGATACATTGCATTAACCTTGCTATTACTAACTGATTTAAATTTGAAACAGTAACCAGGAAAAAAAAAAAACTCATAACATTAAGTGTTCATAAATATGTAAAGTCAATGAACTGCTAACTTTTCTAATAAAATATGCAGGTAAAAAAATTACCAGCATTTCACTAATATTTAAAAAAGTTATTAATAATATATAAAGGAAACACACTTGGATATTAAATTTTGCAGCATTTTAATTTTTGAAGTTTTACACCCTATGAAATATTGTTTAAGACAAACTAACTAAATTAATCATTGTAATCAAAGTTTAATAATGGTTTAATAAGTTTAATAAATTTTAACCAAGTATTCGGTATTCGGCCGAATATTCGGTTAGAATTTTAACCGAATATTCGGTGTTCGTTATTTGGCAAAATGTGATATTTGGTGCATCCCTATTCCAATGTTTATGAAACCAAAAGTAGTAAAAACATTTTTGGGTAGTATTTATTAGATTCATTAAGGGAATATTTGAAATGTGTTACTAAGTTCTAGAAAAATAAGGCCGCCAGTATTTCTGCAGTAGTGTAATGGATTCTTGGTTATTGTGGTTAAGAGACAAAGATACACGAAAGCTATGAGTCTTAGGGGAGATGGCTTGGGTGGGTGACTTTTTAAGGGGTTTTAAGGAGCATACGGTTACATATGGAGTAAAGCACCCCAAATTTCAGACCATTAGAGCGAAAGCTTCCCATAATAGGATGGGGTGAATCCAATTTCCATTCTAGATGATTTTGAAACATTTTGTGCAATTCTTAATTATGAAAGTTTCCAAATTTTGACTGTAGATGGACATGAAAAAGTTAAGGGTCAGTGTCAGTCATGGAAGCTGAAAACTTAAATAATATGCAAAATATTTAAATTTATGATAAATTCTAAAACTCACTGAAAGACAAAACTTGAAATTTTTTAAGTTGTGATTTAGATGAGTATTTATATTCAAACGTTCAACTGAAATTAATAGCTAAATAATAAACATTATATGTAGAGGGTTATTTTACGCACTATGACTTCTGGATATTAAAGTTTTTATAAACAACTAGCCGCCTCCGGTGAACCGTTGGTTCCCCATGTAAATAAATCTTGTTCAGAGAGAATCCTGTTTCTCACTGGCTTCCTTGGCACTGAAATCCCTCAGATTCTGAATGGAATTTAAAATTAAAATGGTTACAAACAGGGCCAGCCCTAGAGTTAGTGGTGCCCCCTGATAACTTAAAAAGGACGCCCCTTTTATGCTCAACTTTGTTTTTGAGTTCGAAATGACGTCCCTTCGAAGCCGGCGGTCCGATGCGATGCTTACCTTGCTTATCGTGTCGGGTCGCCTCTGGTTACAAAAACAAGATGGTTTCGTGCTAAAAACCAACAAAAAGGTGCAAATTATTTTCGTCCTATACTAATTCTGAAGAGCTTCTGGATATATGGCCGTTATCGAAAAACGGAAGAAAATCTAAAACACTTTCAGATTTTAAATACGCACTAAAATGCTGGAACAGCTTTAGTATCGCCCACCCGCTATTCTTGGCGCCTTTAGTATTTCGCCAAACCTTCGCCAAGTGCCGTGTTTTGTAAAAGGTTTAAATTTCAGACTGTTGACGCAACTCCCGAGTTTCAGAATGGCAGACATCTTGTTTCTAGACACAAAAAACGGTCGACAGTAAACATATTACACTTTCATGTACAGTTACAACGATATTATTATCCAAGAGCACATAAAAGTAAATGCATTTGATTTCCTATAGCTTCCTAATTTTGATAGTTTTCGTTAATTTTAAAATTATCACTTTTTTCCCACTACAAAAGCATTTTTATAACAGCAATAGAAACAAATAATTCAGCAATCCCTAGGTAGTAGAGATGAGTTCGGGCTCATTTTTTGAAGCCCGAGCCCGCCCGAGCCCGAGGACTTTTAATCCGAGCCCGCCCGAGCCCGAGCAATATTATTAAATTTGGAGCCCGAGCCCGCCCGAGCCCGAAATTTCAGCTAAAGACAAATAAATTTAACTACTTCATTAAGAGGATACAATAAATTTTGGAGCTTCACACACCTTCTAGTCCCCCGTGCCGCTATTTTTTAAAAATAAGTACGTCTATTTATCCCATGAATCACTTTTTAAAATCTGTTTCAAGGAGTATGTTCAACAAAGGAGAAATTTTTCACGAGCCCGAGCCCGCCCGAGCCCGAACGCAATCGTGAATTACAGAGCCCGAGCCCGAGTCGGGCCCGGGCTCGGGCTCGGGCTTTCGGGCTCGGGCTGAGCCCGTCTCATCTCTACTAGGTAGCATTGGTGGCATTTGCTACAGGCCCCACGCTGTCTTAATCCGGCACTGTGTAGCGTTAGAATGAAATTTTTTGACTTTATTAACTCTAGAGTGCTATTACGTTCACGCCTGTATTTTCTATCGACATAACTTGTGGACATAATTCGCAGATACGCTTTGTGAACGTCGACACCTTTTCGTCGCATTTTTCAATAGGGTTACCAGATAGTGCGGAAGGGAGAGAATAAAATGTTGGAAAATCCCCAATGTTTGCCATTTTTGAGGACTGATCTCCAAGTTCGGTTACAAAAAACAAGTCCTCAAAACTTTGCCTAGCTTGGCGATTTCTCCCATATTGGGCGAGAAACTGACAAACGCTACAGTTTATTACAGAGGAGAAGCATAGTCAGAATATGCCTGACGAAGATTGTGCCAGCAACCTAGGAGTAACCTATGCTTCCAGTAACTCGCACCTGGAGAAATTTCCTATACGGGCATCCCTTTTCCACTGACGAAGACTGCAAACAACTGTGTCACTCTGGCTCCTTTCACAGGCGGCACACTTGTATGACACTGGATTACAAAGACGTATCCCACGATATGACAGTGTTGCAGTTCAGGTGGTTCTTCTGTTGGGAAGAAAGTGAAATATTGCTTCGTCGTTTGCAATACATTTGTCCAGGTAATAATGTTTTGTTCCTGTTGTTCTTCTTGTTGTTGTTTTTTTAGGTGAAAATTTGCTTTCTAGACGAACCTTGTACTTAAAAAAAAAAAAAAAAAACCTTTACAAGAATCAGAAAATTTACAATCTTGGAATCCACGCACAGTGACATCCCGTTTCTGAACTCCCTACTTTAGCACGACTTTAACAATTCATCTACTGACAGCACTATACCATTAAACTCATTTGTGCCTAGCGTCCATTTTTGCGACTGCTTCTTCGCTTATTAGTCGATAACAGAATTATAGTATATTTCTGATGTCAACTTCTTGAACAAGTAATGAGCTTCAATTCGCACAATCATTTTGCATAAAGATCGAATAGATGTTGATATCTTCGATTGTTCATGTAAAAATGATTGTGCGGAGTGAGATCATTACTGTTCAAGAAGTTGACAGTCTAGGAAAATTATATAACTTTTTCGATATCAGAAATATCGAAGAAAGTCGTAAAAATATCCAGGCACAAATGGGTTAAATTAAAATTGTAAAAATGGAAAAAGAAAAATCTATTCATCCTAACCTTTCCTTTGAAAAATCACTGCCCAATACTTCGGTGAGTCAGCTTCCACCACGATTGCATGTTCTATTTAGAGTAAATTGTTTTAATAGTTGTTAGTGGACAGCTTTCCGCTCACTTTCTAATCGTGCCGTGACACCCTCCTCCCCCAAAACAGAGCACGAGTGAATTTTCCGACGTCTGTTTTAGGATTAAAGGATTCGATTATCTAAAAATGAGCCCATCCAAGTGTGACTCGACGCCCTCAGATGAGTGGATCCTATGCTCTTTTGAAAAAAGACTCGTTAGTTAACTGTTTATAAAACCAGTCGTCCAACGTACAGCGTATGCTTATTAATTATTTCTTCATTTTCTTTATGATTACATGAATCAGTATTGATCATTCCTCGCCTAACGATAACAAGAGAGAAAACAAATAGATTCAAGGCGATGATCTTGCCAATTCTTAACCCATTCGTGCCTGGATATTTTTGCGACTTTCTTCGATTTTCACTAACACCAGCAGTAACAGATAAATTTCTGATGTCAACTTTTTGAACAATGGATGATTTCATTTAAAATCTTTAGGTATAAAAATTGAAATGTCAACATTCTACTTGGCCATATTAAAATATTTTGTGGAATTGAGGTTCAATACTAACTGAGGTTCAATACGCGAAAAAAGGCTAGGAAAAATAAATAACATTTTCGACTGATAGCGAAAATGCCGTCCCGAAAAAGGGACGCTAGGCATAAATGGGTTAATTCGGCAGATAGAGGGTTAACCCTTTAACGCGCAGTGATCCCACTCTGGGAACACCCAACTCTGACGTTTGGACTGTTGCCAGTCACGAAGAATAGATTGGATTTCTATAAAAATAGTTGCGGGTGACGTAGCTCCACGAGAATTATTTACTTTTTAGCACGTCCTTTCTCGTAAAAAATTGTCACGATTATTTTTAACAGCACTCGCATCTGCTGAAAAATGGAAGAACGCGAGAACAGCTGGATCGATTGCCCAATGCTGGAAAAAGGGCAGCCGTTGCCATCGCTCGACTTAACTACCAGCAAGAGGGCGGACGATCGAAACGCCATCTTCCTGGTAGTTAAGTCGAGCGATGGCAATGGCTGCCCTTTTTTCAGCATTGGACATCTATGCAGCTGCTCTCGCATCTTCGATTTTCAGCAGATGTCAGTGCTGTTAAAAATAATCGTGACCATTTTTTTTCGGAAAGTGACGTGCTAAAAACTAAGGATTCTCGTGGAGCTATGCCGACCTCAACTATTGTTCTGAGTAATCCAAATCTAGTCTTCGTGACAGGCTTTTGGACGCAGCTGGCTGTGCTGGCGCCAGCGCTCAAAAAAAGGGTCTCTAGATCTGTGGCACGCGATGAACGTTTCGATCGTCCGCCCTCTTGCTGGTCGTTAAGTCGAGCGATGGCAACGGCTGCCCTTTTTCCAGCATTGGGAAAGGGTTGCGACTCAAAGGGTTAAATGATTCTTTGTGTATAAACATTTAAAAAACAACTACAACCATTAATTCTGAAAGAGGAATTGCTAACCCAGAAAATATCCCACGGTGTCCTACTGTGTCGTGCATCGTTCCACGCGAATATCGAGTGTTTTTCAAAACGTGATCCTCTCCATAAGTGGGAGTGCAGAATCCGACCGGCACGGCATTCGCAAGCGCGTCACGTATGTTGTCTGTCAGACAGCTCCAGTCGTCTGTTTACCAACAGCTACTCGGAACACACACTCTTAATCTAAAAATCCGGTCGCATCGGTCCTACGCCCAGGAACGCGAGGGTTGAAAGTATCGAGGTGTTGGGTCCGTAGCGGACGCGAAGTGGCACGAGATGACGGCTCTAATTTGGTTTGAGACTTGAGGCAAATGAAACACGAAGGCTGTATGCCAAAGAGGGAGATGCCTTGGACGGAGCACTTTTTAACCCTTCAACGCGCAGTGTTCCCGCTCTGGGAACAGCAAACTCTGACGTTTTGCCTGTTGCCAGTCACGAAGAATAGATTGGATTTCTATAAAAATAGTTGCGGGTGACAGAGCTCCACGAGAATCCTTTACTTTTCAGCACGCCATTTCCCGTAAACAGATTATTTTTAACAGCACTGACATCTGCCGAAAAATGGAAGAACGTGAGAACGGCTGGATAGATGGCCCCATGCTGAAGAAAGGGCAGCTGTTGCCGTCGCTCGAATTAACGACCAGCAAGAGGGCGGACGATTGGAACGTTCATCGTGTGCCACAGATCTATAGAGACCCTTTTTTGACGACAGCTCGCTGTGCCGCACAGTCAGCTGCGTTGCACAATGAGAGTAGAAATGTTGAGCCTGTGTTCAAGATTAAAAAGTGCCCAAGGGGGTGAGGATTGGAAAAACAAGGTTCCATCTCTGATTAAATACAGAAGAATCTCCCTATAACGAAGTCTCCCTACAACAAATTTCTCCGTATAACGAAATATTTAATCGAAGCATAAATCTAAGGCATAAATAACATTAAAAATTCTCTGCATATAATGAAGTCCTTGCCCCTATAACGAATTCTTTCTGGCTTATCTTTGAGATTTTTTTGTAATTTTTTAAGTTCCTAATTTTTGAGCAACGAATTCGCACAGATCACCTGCAGAAACCATCTGGCACTGGTCATTTCAGAAATAACGAGCAAAAACCAAATCATACCGAAATGCTACAACCATTCGAAACCATTGAAAGAGATTTACAAATGGAAGAAAATGTGCCTCCCTCTATTTTCAGCGCACTTTTAAAATGTGAATATTGTAAAAATATAACATCGCAGAATATAAAGCAATGTAAAATAACGGAATTTTTCAAGTAAAAAAAAAAGTAAGTGGCACAACATGTTTCATTTTCTAAATTCTTGAACTGTCTTTATTTTTGAACAATTCATTTGTTCCTTGAAAAAGAACGAATAAATTTAGTAAATTTATAATATATACCAATGTATTTTTAACTGAAAGTCACAATTATATACTTCTAAACGTTGAATTAACTAAAAAGTTTTTAATATTTATTGAAAATTAACTGCAAAAATCTCTGTACAAAGAAATTTTCTTTGTAGCGAATTTTTTAACTGGAACCGATTCAGTTTGTTATAGGGAGATGCTACTGTACTTCCCCACAATGTGATCCACCCATCCCTTCTGTAAAATTTTTCTGTTGTATCTACCACTATGCTTTAGCAGGAAAGTGGATGATTGACAAAACAAAACTTTTTCCAAGGGCGTGCGTCATACGTGGATTTGCTCGGTGTTACCAAAACTGGCAAGGAGTTTTTTTTAGAAATACCAGAAGAGTCGGGGTACTTGACAGCTACAGGGAGGTTATCCTAGGTGGTGGAGTATTGGGTGAAAGGCTAGAATACTTCTTATATTTTATTGAGCAGAAAAACATTAATTCCAGTCAAAGCTGTGTGGAACGTGAACACGTCGAACGACGTTTTTGAACTCAGCAATGCTGTTGTCATTGGGAAGATTTATATAATTCAGTGGCGGCTCGTGAGTTATTTAAATGGAGTTTCACAAAACAAATTTCGAAAATTAAGTAGGCAGATACAACGCACCTTACAAGTTAAAATATTGGGTTGGCAACAAAGTAATTGCGTTTTTCCGTATGTCAATATTTCGCCTGGCCAAAACTACTGAAGTTAATTATGCGAAATTTGGCACGTACGTGAGTTCTTCAACATAGGTGCTAGATCAGAGAGCATTTTGCAAAATTCGTAGTCTTAGGGGGGGTAAGGGGCCAAAAAGTTCTTTTCACATATCTCGCGTGATCTCTAATAAAAATAGAGATATCCGTGAAATTCTTTCTGTAAAATGCAGCAGTCACGAATACCTAAAAATTAATTTCAGGACATTTTTAATAGTGTCCTCTAAGGAGGATAGAAGCGAAAAAAGGGGGAGGGTGGCCATCTTTTATGAACGAAAAAAAATACTGCCAGTGAAATTCTTACTTTAAAATGTAACAAATATGAATCGTATGTTCAGGCACAGCTTACCTGTAATAAAAATTTGTTGAAAACTTATTTGCTTGGATTTTATACAAGAAAACGCAATTACTTTGTTGCCAACCCAATAGATTTGCGTTTCCAGCAGTTAAAGAAAAACAATGCATTTGCAACTGAAAGAAAACAAGTCTTATTTCGTCACCCAGATAAGTTTTAGAGAAGGTGCTTTCTTGATTCATTTTATTTCAATTTTTTTTCAAAGGATGATATTGAAAAATGGCATTGCTTTAGCTCCGAAACACTTATTGGACTCCCATCTTAATTATTGACACTAGTTTGTAAAATTAGCTACAAAAGAAGCTACTAAGAAAAGTAAAATCAGCTACAAAAGTATTGTAGTGAAAAATGATAAAAATAACGGAAATAATAAGAAAATGAAATAAAAATTAATTAACTAATCGAACGTAACAAACCACATGAAAATCCGCAAGAAATACCGCAAAAAAATAGCCTTATTAAATCCTTGAAAACATGCGAACGGAATGATATCAGCAGCGCCTCTCTTCTTCTCAACTGTAACGTAACCGTTTATGTTCTCAGAGAGCGGTTCAGAAGGGAAATTTTCCGTTCGCACGTGCGATAGATAAAGGCTTTTGTAAATCAATAATTGTTGAAAATTTATTTGTTTGAGTTCTATGTTGGAAAACGACATTACTTTCCGAGCAACTCAATAATACGGTTAGCTTTCAGATAAACTGATTATTAGTAATATAATTTTAACAATGAAATTACAGTACTGTAGTGTTGAATCACAACTTTTAAACTAATACTTTTTCATGGACAAAAAAATCCTTAATGACGATTTTAATTCACGTGATAAGCATAAAATTTTTCTCCAGGACAAGTCATGCTGAGTTTATTTTCTTGGATGGTGGTGTTCAGATAAGTGTTAAGGGGACTCTTTATAAACTTCTGCAACTGGTGTACTGATATTAAGAAATACATTAGCTGTGTAGTTTAAAGTTCATATTTTAAAGTTAAAATTAAAAAAACAGTTGGGTATTTCTCCTGAGTTTTTTCATCTAGGCTTTTAAAAAAAAAAGAAAAGAAAGAAAGAAAGAAAGAAAGAAAAAGAAAAGCAAAAAGAAAGCGATTTTTTTCAGTTGGGCAAAGTCAGTTTTTTTTAATTATTTATTCAGTTTCTAACGCGAAGTTAGCCTTTTACACGCCAATGTTCCCAATTGAGAACATCCAATTAAAACTTTATTGAGAAATCAAATTTTATCAATATTGGCTTAAAACAACTACAGTACGCGAAAAAAGTATCAGGACAACATTTTAATTGCATGAAAATATGCTTTATTTCCATTTCACCTAAATGAAATTTTTATATTTCTTACTTCTGCTGCATTATTTTGTGATAACACTTATACCACATAAAAAACAAAATTTAGCTTCCAAATATTGATTTTACAAAATTTAACATTAAAGGAAATACTGAAAAAATTATAAGGACATGTTCTAAAATACTTTAAAAATGTTTCAATCATCAAGAAAACTACCTTTCTTTTCAATCACTTAAATAAACCGAGAGGTCATAGATCCTGAAAGATCTTTTAAAATGAGCACAGATATTTTTTCCCAAACGTCTTTGATAGCGACGACAAGATCTTGTGTACATTGATACTGTGTGCCGTTTTTATATAAACTTCTCGGGCTAGAAGTCCCCATAAATTTTCGATTGGATTAAGATCGGGACTTCTCGCACGCCAATCAAGTAAATTTACAGAATTAGCTTCAAACCAGAGTTTTACGCTCATAGAAACGTGTATCGACGCATTTTCGTGCTGTAAAATATAGTCCCCTGAAGCAATTAGTGGCGCTTCAGGTAACAAACTTTCTCCTAACATATCAATATACCTGTTCGAATTCACTTTACGGTTAATAAATGCAATTGGAGTGGTTCCATTTGCCGCAAAAGTGCCCCATACCATAACCGAGCCACCACCCTATTGACGCCTGGAAAACACGTCCTTAGTCTTTCGCAGATCATACCAAAAATAACGAAAACCATCAGGTCAATCAAGATTGAACTATTTTCGTCCGAAAAAATTACATCAGCCCACTTTTGACCAAGAGAAATCTATTTTTTTTTGGCAAAGTCAACTCTTCTTTTCTTATGATGATTTGTAAGAGGGGGGGCGTGACACTAATTTCCCATAAGAAACTTGAGGATGTTCACTCAAAACATTTTGAACAGTCCTTGTTGAGCATGGTAAACTCAAATTTTGTCTAACTTCATTTGCGGTTTCTTTTTTCTCTCAAGCTCTCCTTACAATCCTTCTTTTTTGTCGACTAGTGAGAATTTCTGGTCTCCCAGTTCTCTTTTTCATACCATACATCCAAGGATTTTTTAGAAAATTAGAAACCACCGTTTTAGATCTCTTGATTCTTTTTGAAATTTCCCATTCACTTAATCCACATTCCCGAAAAGCAACAATTTTTCCTTTTCAGAGTCAGAAAGTTGAGTTCCTTTGGGCATCGATAAAAAAATCACACTGAAAGTCGCCGAGTGGGAAATTCTTTTCGCAAATGAATCTTTTAACTCGAAATTGCCATTTTATGCTTTCAAATATGCAAATTTTTGAATAATTACCGGGGAAAAAGCAATGTCCTTAAACTTTTTTCCATTTTCATTTAGGTTTAAAAATCAAAATTTAAATCTTAGCAGATTTAAAATTGAAAATTTTAATTACTTTACGCATGAAATATTTTAGTTTTACTTCTATTTTTGCTGCAGAAATTTGCATACGATTCTGTAAACAAGGCTTCTAGACGTGGCGATTTTTCGCGTGTCCTTATACTTTTTTCGGGCACTGTAGAAGATGACTTGATTCTTTGAAACAGAAGATGCATTTCTATCATGAGTGCAAAACTGAACAAAAAATCATAAAAATAGTCACTTTCATTCATTTTTACAGAGCTAGCGGGATACACCCCCCCCCTCCTCCTTTAAACTTAATTCATTCTCAATTTATTATTCGTTAATGATTAATATTTCACTTACTATTTAAACTACTCATCACTTATACTCAGTTTTTGAAACCAATGTGAAAATATAGTCAGAAACGACCCATGTCCCCGATTGGGAACACGGTGAAAATCGTATACAATATTTATTCCCCATTTAAATGACTAATATCCTTTAACCCTTTATCTACCGACGGTACTCAGAAGTACCGTTAAATTAAAATTGTAATAAAGAAAAGAAAAATCTCTTTGTTGTAACCATTCCTTTGAAAAATCACTACCCAATACTTCACTGAATCAGCTTACAACACGATTGCCTGTTCTTATTTAGAGTAGGTTGTTTTAAATAAAACAGCTTTTCGCCCACTTTCTAATCCTGTGGAGCCCCCACCTCCCCGAGAAAGAGCACGGTGAATTTTCAGCGTCTGTTTTAGGATGAAAGATTCGATTTTCTAAATGTGTGTCCATCGAAGTACAGTGCGCACCGTTTATAACGGACCTGGGATATAACGTACTATCGGTTATAACGTACCTAGAAGCTAGGTCCCGATTGAAGTCCTATATTTATAATGTCATTTAACTTCGGTTAAAACGTACTCAACAAAAGTACGTACTTCGGCTCTAACGTACTTTTTATACCAAAAAAGCCAAAAATAAAATTTTGCTTTTCTTAAGCATTTTATTTCCTTGTTCTCGGAAATTTCAGTACCTTCAAAAACACTCGTTGTCCGTTTTCAGATTCTCTAGCGAGATGAATTGTGTATGAATGAAGGGAGCGATCTTTTATCTTTTTCACCTGCTAGGTAGGGCTAAGAACAAGACTCTGTTTTTTATTTATCATTCATCCATGTAAATATATCCTGAAAATCCCTATCTTTAACGATTCTGATGAGAGTGAAGAAGAAACATAGGAGCCTATACCAAGCATACCTGACGTACTCAATGCTACAAAAACATGATCACGATTTTTTGAATGCCGCAGTGATGATGCAGAGACTCTACCAAAGTCTATTATGGATATCCAAAACGGTATTTTTAAAGTAGCATGCCCATTTAAAACAAAAGAAAACTACAGATTTATCTCAATAAAAATTGTAAGTAATAAAGAATTTTCTCTATTTAATTTAAATTTTAAAAATCAGACCTGTTTAAAACACATATTACATGAAATGATGAGCCCACTTTCTTTTTGTGTGTAGTATTGAATCTTACCGGTGGTATTGCTTATAACGTACTTCGGCTATAACGTACTACTTTTTTAGGTCCCGTGAGAGTACGTAATAACCGGTATCTACCGTATTACTGCCTTTCGACTAGTTACTCCTTTCGACTGGTTGGTCGAAAAAGACTCGTTGACTGTTTCTAAAATCAGTCATCCAAGTGGAGAATGACGCGAGACGGAAAATTGGCGTCTCGCGTCTCCCAAAACAGCCTAAAAGCTTTGTCTCGTCTCGCAAAATCCCTTATTCGTCATGCTAAAAATGCCTGTCACGTCTCGCAAAACAGCCTAAAAGCTTTGTCTCGTCTCGCAAAATCCCTATATCGTCATGCTAAAAATGCCTGTCACGTCTCGCAAAACAGCCTAAAAGCTTTGTCTCGTCTCGCAAAATCCCTTATTCGTCATGCTAAAAATGCCTGTCACGTCTCGCAAAACAGCCTAAAAGCTTTGTCTCGTCTCGCAAAATCCCTTATTCGTCATGCTAAAAATGCCTGTCACGTCTCGCAAAAAAGCTGTCAATCTCTGTCTCGTCTCGCCAAAAGTCGTCTCGCGTCCATCCCTACATCCAACGTATGGCTTACGTTTATTCATTTTTTTTTCACAATTTTCTTTATTACATTAATTAATATTGATCCTTCATTGCCAAACCATAACAAGAGAAAATAAACAGATTCAAGGTGACAGTCTTGGCAATTCTCAATTCAGTAGATAAAGGGTTAACTAACGCATTAGAAGGCAAAATATGCAAAAAAACCTAATTTAAAATGTGCCTGGATCTGAATTCGGCCTGTAAAAGGTTTAATGACGCTATTCATTTCCATCTCGTTGGGGAAAGTGAAATGATGATGTCTTAAACACTAAAACGTTCTCCTGTTTTATTTGACTTCTTACTCTCCGAAGATGTACCCTGTAAGGAAAGTATTGTCATCCTGAAAAAATTCGACTTCGAGATTTGGGTGTATGGGCACGTTTGGAGGTCTTCTGAATTCATTTATGCTAGCTATTTTTACGAGATGTATGCATGTATGTGTGTGTGTGAGTGAACACGGTAGCTCTTAAACGGGGCCTTCGATGGAGCTCAAATTGGGTATATAGGTTATAAACCACCATGGTAAGAACGGTATTGATTTGGGTGTGTAGAGGACTTACAGTTTTTCCACAGGGCTGCGACAGATTTCTTTTACATGATGACCTATGGGGAGAAATTCTTGAAAGTTCGCTAGCGTTTATTTAAATGCTTGGTAATGATCTTAATCCTAAGTGTTCGGAAAGTCGAGTGGAGTCACTCCATATTTCTTTTATTTATAAATCAAGCAAGTAGGTTTAACGCAAAAACTGATAACTTCTATATAGCTCCGAACAGGTTTCACTTACAAATAAAAAAAAAAAAAAAAAGATCTACCGGTAACCGAAGAAACGGCATTGGTAACCGGCTGCCGGCGGCCAGAAAAGTACAAACACATCATTGTTGAGTAACTGGACTCGCGAGATCAAACTTTATAATCACTTTGACACTGTTTGCCCTTTTTCTCTTGTGTAACCTCTCCAAGCTGTCACTCGGGTGGGTTCTGCTGAGTGCTGGATGTGTTTTACGAATTCCGTAAGACACTGTTTGAGGAAAACATTTCTTTTTTTAATTGCTCAGTTGGATTTCGAAAACAAAACCAGATAGGCCGCGCGTTTTCTGGCTTCGAACAGCCTTTATTTGTTTTGTTATGGATTCTCAGTTGAGACATTATCTCTGGCTGTGTCGAAAGAGAAGAAAATGGTGAACAAAAAAGAAGAGTAGATAATTTCCAGTATTTACCTACAATAAGGAAAACTTAGTTAAGCTAAAATTTCCTCTTTTAAAACACTTTCTAACAAGCTTAAAAAATGTTTATGATTTCGGTTTGCCAGTCTGCGCTCTAACTTCCGTAAATAGGCATCGATGACTACGAAATTTATATATGCTATTTCTATGTGCTGTATCCTTTATTCTATTGAAAAGTGTGTGTGTAGCGTTTATAGTTCTACTACAGGAGCACTCAAAAGAATTTCGATACATTACGCTCTACGAGCAGTCATTTTTTAAAGCGTATTTTAGGAATTCAAACGAAACAAAATGGATATAAATTATTGAGGATTAAAAGATAAAGCTCTCGATCGAAAAGAGTGTCTGTATCGTTAAGTTCTTCTACAAGAGCACTCAAAAGAATTACATTGCATTATCATCTATGGCAGTTGAGAGTCATCCATCCTGCAAAATATTTTCTCATTACTTTGTTTTTTCTCATTTTTAACTATAGTAGTTTTCAGAATTTATTCATTTATTATGTTAATTTATGTTATTTCTCTATATATAATTTTAACCCGGGTGTTCTGCCGGATATTCGTATTATCCGGCCGTATTGGCCGGATGCAGTATGTTTGCCGGATATCCGTTGCATCCCTATTTATAATTGTTTACTCTTCAATTAAAAGATAGAAATGACTTTCTTATACAGCGTTTCGCAAGTTTTCATTAATTGCGATAGGCAGTTTTTACGATTATCTCCAAAATCTGAGCAGATTTAAAAACAATACATCGCAAAATTTGGCGCAAGAATAGTGTTGCGTTGGAAAGTGTTTTACAATCGATGCATTTGCCATGATTTATCTTTCTTTTTAGAGTTCTAAACACATTTGATTTTGAAAGTGAAAACGAAGCCATATAGTGACTGCTGGATCGAAACCTCTAAAAGTCAAGTTTTTTGTACTGCAATACAGTTAGTAGGGCATATGGCGCTGTAAAATAGGTTTAAAATAAGGCATTATTTTATTCATTACAGTTTTCTGTTACTAATAATATAAAGCATGCATCCTTTTTGTGATATTTTATGCAGTCCGAGGTGTCCTTCACACATGACTAAAAAAATGCTTTGTTGATTTAACAAAATTTTTGTTAATTTAACAAAAGTGTTGTAAAAACCAACAAAATTATTCGGTTGAAACAGCACCAACCCACTTTTAGTTAAATTCAACAAAACATTTTTTGCCACGCATGAAGAGATTTTGTATAACAATATTAGTTTTAAATGCTAAAATTTTAAACTTTACGAACATCAGTTTTTTTTTCTGCAAAGATGGGGTAATATTTTCAATAGATTTATTAAAAAGACAAGAAAGTTAATGCACTTCATCGGATTTTATTTACTACTAGCAGCGAAACCCGGCGTTGCTCGGGTTAAAATACACCGCATGTTTAATGGTATAAAAGATATTTAAGGATCCATTTTTAACGTAGATAATTTAGATTTCTATCTTAGATATTGAGAGACTTATTCGACCATTAAACATGCGGTGTATAGAAAGTATTCCTGCTGATAGGGCAACAGACGATAAACATTAACCTTTAATATTTTATTAGAGTTGAAAAACTGTTGTTTAAGTTACTTTGTTAGTGTTTGTCTAAAGTTCATGCTATTTGAATTCGTAGCTTATTGAGTATAAAAAACGAAAGATAATGTTTAGTACTAATGAATACACTGAAATGGTGTTACTTTACGGAGAATTTCATCGGAATAAGCGAGAGGCTGCGAAGCAGTATGCTATAAAATTTCCGAATGACAATCATCCATTGCAATGGATCTTCACTCGACCAGACATTTCTAGAACTTTCTGGAACATTCCATATCGATTTTAACAGTTGCACACAATTTGGAACTTTCTAGATCATTCCAGAATTTTTTAGAACTTTCTAGAACATTCCATACCGATTTTAGCAGTTGCAGACATTTTGAATCTTTCTAGATCATTCAAGAAATTTTTCGAACTTTCTAGAACATTCTGGATTGTTTTTAACAGTTGCAGAAATTTTGGAACTTTCTAGATCATTCCAGAAATTTTTAGAACTTTCTATATCATTCTGGATCGATTTTAACAGTTGCAGACATTTTGGAGCTTTCTTGATCATTCCAGAAGTTTTTAGAACGTTCTAGATCATTCTAAATCGATTTGAACGGTTCCACACGTTTTGGAACTTTCTAGAACTTTCTGGAAATTTTTAAAACCTTCTAGAGCATTCTAGATTGACTGTAACAGTTGCACACATTTTGGAAATTTCTAGGTCATTCCAGGAATTTTTAGAACTTTTCAGAAGTTCTCATGAGTTAGAAAAGGACAGATATATATTTTTTCACATTTTCGCCACCCACAACCACCCACTGCGACCAAACTCCCTTACTTTCACCGTGAGGCCAAGGGGTATTTACCACCCCAACGGGAAGTTAATTCGAGTTGGTGGTGATAGAGAAAACCCTGTCTTTACAAACGAACATTAGCATTTTATATAGATATTAAGATTTCCTATCACAAACTTTTCAAAATTATTATGGCTAGGGGTGTTAGACTTAGATTCTACATAAACGTTTCATTCCGACACTTTATTGCTGCAGGGTAAGGTGGGTTAAATGAGTAAATCAAAAATATTAATAGTTTGCTTTAAGGGGACTCAGCATAGACACGATATCAAAATCTGATGAAAATATAGGTTTTAAGATTTTTATGCTGAAATAGTCTCTATGCTTTAAAGAGTATCTAAATACAATTTCTAAGCCATATTTCTATTACATCGTGAGTTACAGTTGCTTATAGGAACACCTGTCCACAGCAAACTATACTTAATTAAATGAAATCTTTAATCACATAAATATTAAGAATTTATCTCAGTTTGTACATTTTTTAAAATTTTCTAGACTTTGAAATGCTGAGGTTTCTTCAAATATTGATGAAATTTTTTCCTATTTAAATCGCATATGGCAAGTAAAGAAGTGAAGAATCGAATTAGCTCTAAATTGAAAACTTTAAAAAAATCAAATGTGGCAATATTTATGGTTTTTCCCACTTTTCTATGCATAGTTGTAGACTTAAGTTTTTTCTCTGAAACTAATGCAGTTAAAAAAAATTCAATCGTTAAATTTGCTAAAAATATCACTATTTGCGGCATAAAAAATTGAAACAAAAAAATTAATCATAAAAAAGGAGTAGCATTTTAAAATTAGTAGCAAAATTATGAATTTTTTAAAAAATTAAAAAAGAGAGGCTTTTTTTTTACACATAAAGTTAACTGTGTTTAACATTCCCATAATAAACAAAAACTATTTTTGGAAAGTGGATAATTTTAAAAAAATTAGGTTCGATCTGCCGGGTCCCCTTAAATGATTTTCCTACCCCATGTTTTCAGACATTGGCAGAAGAGCATTTATACTGCTTTAAAAATTTATTAAGAGATCATGGAAAAAGAATATTAACTAAGCCTAATTGTATCTCCTTTTTCCTCCACCGCACTGAAGCACAAATAGAAAGAAAAACATTTTTAAAAATTCCAACTTTTTTAACACTTATCGAGGTTGAAAAGTGTTTATAATTTCGGTTTGTTTGTCTGTCTGCCGTCAATAGGCATCGATGACTACGCAATTTATCTATGTTACATCTAGGCTATATGTAGTATTGGTAGTTCTTTTACAGGAGGACGCAAAAGAATTCGAATGCATGGCGCTCTATAGACAGTCATTCCTTGAAGCCCAGTTTCGATATATTTGTAGGGAGAGCGTGTGGCGACAGCTGGGTTTGAACTCAGGGACTTATGGGTGGTTAATGAGGCGCAATCCGGCTCGGACAAAAGGTACCCCACTTGACCGGCCTTCAATTGACGGGTGTTGTGTGCGCGGAGGCGATATTCGTGCCGCCACATATTCGGCCATTTCAAACAAAACAAAGTATATGTACGTAATGAAGGATTACAAAATAAAGCTCTCGGTCAAAAATAGTGTATGTAGCCTTTGAAGGTATTCTACAGTAACACCCCCAAATAATTCAAACACATCACACTCTTCCTTTATGTAGTCATTCTTGAATACAACATAAATAATGACTGGAGGAGAATGGAGAATGACTACATAAGGAATGACTTCCTTATGTAGTCATTCTCCAAATAACTCTAAAGTATACAATTTATTGTATACTTTAGAGTTATTTGGTTATTTCAAACAAAACATAATTGATAAGTATCATTCAGGATAAAGCTTTCTACAGAACATACTGACTGTATCGCTTAGAGTTCTTTTAAAGGAATATTCAAACTTATTATATTCTTAGAATTTTTTTAAAAAATGTCTTGAAAGAATTTCAGGAACATCTCATCAAGGGATGGACGCGAGACGAAAAATTGGCGTCTCGCGTCTCGCAAAACAGCCGAAAAGCTTTGTCTCGTCTCGCAAAAATCCCTATATCATAATGTTAAAAATGCTTGTCTCGTCTCGCAAAAAAGCTGTAAATCTCTGTCTCGTCTCGCAAAAAGTCGTCTCGCGTCCATCCCTAATCTCATCTCTTCTGCATATATATTCTCTGTCGTACGAACACCTCAAAAACATCTAGCTCTCTATCACACGTTTTTGATAACCAATTGCCTGTTACGTTAATTGTCGTTTCGGTGTCTAAAAGAATAATAATAGTAATAACAATAAGTGCACGAGAAAAAAAAGATTCTCACGCTCTGCCGCTCTTGGTAAGTATACCATGGAAGAAACATTCTGTGTACGGATGACTGTTTTCCCGTCTATCATTAAATTGCCAGTCACAACACTTCTTTTTTTTTAAGCAGGGGTCGAATTGCGCCTTCCTGAAATTTATTTCAATTACTCCTTTATTTTGTTTAATTTTTTCTAAGATGGATTCCTTTTTTTTCACGCACACAGCCGTCATTTTTTTAGGTAAATTATTTCTTGTGTTTGCAAACATTATCTTATTTTTTTTGGATCTTATTGGCGTGTTGCCTAACTTCTGTGTAAGGAAAGTCAGTTTGTGGGAGGGGGTGTATGAAGAAAACACGTAACGAGCATTATAAAACACTTCAAATGATAAATAATAATGATTGTTATAATAATTAATAATAATATTACTGTAATGTACCTCTACATTTACTTCGTAACACGGTTACACCGTAAAAATGAGTGTCATCATCATCCAAATCAATAGGTGTTGAAGGTTCTACTAAAAGCAGTATATGTGTGACAGCAGAAAATATTGCCTTACATTGGCGTCGTTCTAATTTTTGACTTATATATAAATACAGATAAGTCAGTGTCTTTTTTTATTTCATAGAAGCAATTGTACGAATTCGAATAACACGGAGTCACATTATTTTGTGATAGTTTTTAAGTAAGTTAGATCGTCATATTCTCCCAGCGGAGTTATACAGAACACCCCCCCCCCCCGTTTTTTTTTAATAAAGAAAGGGAAATAAGTATTATTTTAATAAACAAAAAAAAAAAAGAAAATTAAATTATTTTGTTACTGATTTAGTTTGCTACAACCCCGTGAGTAACCCTCTCCAAAGTGAAAAATGCCCAAAAGACATGGTAGATGGTGAGGCGTATTTTTTACCAGCCACTTAGATTAACCTACAAGCAATATCCATAATAAAGGATGGAACAACAGTTTAAATTTGTTGTTGTTTGTTGAGCTCGTCATTCCGGCGTGTGGACCTAAATTTTTACCAGCCAGACAGGGAATTTTTAACCACCATTGGCAAGAAGCGGCCGACATTAGCCAGGGTTACCCATGAGTATTTAATGTATTTCTATTTTATCAACAAAATTTACGTGAAATTACTGTGAAAAATATTTCTCAGTATTCCCTTGACGTGGCATTTTTTGGACGGCTTAAACGTGCCTTAGTACCTTCAACACAAATTTTGACCCATTCACTAAGTCTGACATGCACAAGACACGTGTGACGGAATCATCCCAGTGCCGGGGTCATTACACCAAAGGGTACTGTTTCTCAAAACTCCTTTATAAACAACACTGAAACCCTTTTAAGTTTTGTTAACATAATTATGCGATGCGTAAAAAACTAAAAAAAAAATAATAATCCCTTTATAAGTATTATGGCATTTTACAGCATAGAAGGAACATAATTTATTTCTTCGAGGTATCTTTATTAGTTCGTTTTTTAAGGCTGCACAAAATTTCTGTGACGCCTACTGTTTTATAGAAAAAATAGAGATAAAAACAAAACTGTTTTTTTTTTAATATTAAAAGGTTCAAAAAAGATCAAGTGAATTAAAAAGTAGGAGTAAGTTTATCAAATAGGGCAATATTTTACTGGAACGATCCTCTATGAATTATTAAGTACGATTTACTAATTATTTTTTTGCTTAATATCATGAAGAATTATTGCCATTAGAACATATCGCAACGCTTTAAAACTTTATTCAAATAGATTACAATTTCGAAGAAAGATAAGCACACATTGAAGTGGATGCATTTTTCTTTCAGTCTTATAACTTAAAAAGATACTATAATATAACTAAAATGAACTACATAACTTAAAATGATAATATTATAACTTAAAATGAAACAAAGTTTAGAAATTTTTAAGTAAGAAATCCTAATAACGAAATTAGTAAAGTTGGAAAACTCTCCAACTTTAAATAAATAAAGGAAACTATAAATAACGGAAACTTTTCCAAAAAGCTTCTTTTATTTATTTCCTTGTTTGTTTGCTTGTTCTTTCATGCTTAATCGCAGCCCAGGCGGTGTAGTGGCTAGCGCGCCTTACTACATACTTTGGCCCTGGATTCGATTCCCGGCTTAGGGCGTGGATGAGAACTTGTCCGTCTATGTGACGTAAATTGTACTTTGTGATAAAGATAAACTCGTACTTTGGAATAACTGAGATGAAGGCCAAAAAAGAGCCATAGATCTCGAAACTCTGTGTCTTTCAATTGGTCAATTCGTGTTTAATCTTTAGTTATTGCTCTTGGTTTAGCGTCTAAAAAAGCAACTTTTTATAACTCAGTTGTTTTGATTGTTCATATTATTAGTTCAGTTACTTTAATTGCTTATGGCTACGCTTGTGTATTGTCCTGCCAGATAACAGGCGTTCATCTTTTTTTTTTTTTTTATTTGTGTTTTTTTTTTTTTTTTTGTTTTTTTTTTTTTTTTTTTTTTTTTTTTTAAACACCCGAATTCTTCGAAGTGACTAAATCCCCTTTTCTTTGTACATATGCAAACAAAAATATCTGGCATTGATTAATCGGCAAGATCAGAGGCAGATCTTAAATTAGGCTGAAGCCTTAAGTCCCCAAAGAGAAAGGGACCCCGCACCGAACTGTCATCTCCACCTGTTCTAAGGAATAGGAGTACCAAAAATTATTGTGATATCTACAAATAAAAAATCTACCTTAATAGTAGCGCTACATCCTAATGAGAAAATGCATGTCTATTTCTATGCGTGTATGTCCGCTTCAAGAGTTTTGGGGCTAATTTCGCTGAGTTTTCGTTCGAAAACTATATTTTTTGAGTAATTAGAAAGCACAGGATTTGCTTTTTCAAATAGGCTTTGTTCGAACGTCGTACAAAAATTCGAATTTTCTTTTGGCAACTTTCTACAAATCGCTAAAAATGGGCTCTGTAAAACACGTTTCGACTGCATTTGATTTGTTTGTTTCTTATATCATAGTGTCCGAAGAGATAAGCTATTTTAGTGTTTTGATAGCTTATAGTGGGAGACCAGGTCCCGAAAAAGCAGTTAGCCTTAGGACCCCCCAAAAAACCACTATCCATCAATGCACAAGACAATTTCCATGTGCTATTTTTGATCAGAATAAATATTTACGTAATTACTTACCCCTTAGTCATTAAGAAAAAAAATCACTTACCCCTGGATATAATAGCTTCGTGCGCATTCTGTTCGAATTTCTCTTTGGAATCCCAGTACTGCTTTTTCAAGAAGTCTCCCATTCTTTTACTCGCCTCGCTCATGTTGGCCGCTGCCGCAGAGATCTTCGGAAGCGTCTGACCACGTGGAAAGGATGGGATGCTCCCGTTTCCTGTCGATCTGCCGTCGGATGAAATCGGGACGTCGCCGGACGATGAGCCATTCCGTCCGGCAGGAAATCCACTGCGGAACGTGACAAAACTCTCGTTTTTCAGCGGGAACGAACCGTCTTGCCGAACGCCGTGCACTTCGTTTTCGAACAGGAATTTTCTCAGGTTCTCCCTGAAGCTGTCGACGTTACTCTTCAGCTTCTGCAGGTCGTTGCCCAAGTTCTTGATGGCCCTCCTGCCCGCTTCCAGGAGGGATTCCCTTTTGGTGCCCGCCGTCGTCGATTCGAACGAAGCGTTGGCTGTCGCTGTCGCGTTTCCAACGATGTCCAGCAGCGGAACATCTTCCAGCTTCAGGGAAGCTTCTCCGAGCTCGTTGTCTTCGCCCTCCGGGAAGTCCGGCACGGTCCGGAAGTCGGCGACTGACGAACTGTTCTCGACCGGCTTCTTGAACACCGAGTCTGCAGTAATACTGTTGTTGGCCGTACGCGGGTCTCCAAGTCTTTGGGCGTCCGAAGGGCTCAGAACGCCGTCACCTTCAGTTGTTGCCGAGTATTGTGCGGTTGAGGTCACAATATTCCAAACCGAACTGCTGTCGTTGCTTTTCGAGCGGTACACTGAATGTTTGATGGGATGGACGGTAGAATTCTTTCTTCCGTGCAGTTCAGAAGAATGTACACCGTCTGAATGGTTGGCACTTATAAGTGAAAACGGAACACTTCCGTTTGAGTTGGATAACTTCAGAGTTTCTTCGTAAGTCCTGGTGTTCGTTTCAGGCCTCTGCAATTGCTGTCCGGAATTGGACACAGACCTCGCGACACCGCCATGTGTTTTCAGAGACACTAGTAAAAATATGGCTCCTAACTGAAGCACAATTTTCCTAAGTAGTAACATTTTAATTTGTTTTAAATTACCTTTCGATAAATGTCTATGGTGCAAAGCAAATGAACTGGAAAAACATGAGAGACGTGAATTCAAAATAAACCGTTTCAGGTATTCATGAATTATCTTATTTCGGAAGATTGAATGGAATGCTTTACTTTCTGCATGATCAAGACGATCATGGATGTAGATTTAGAGAAATTCACAACTGAAATACGTATCCATGAAATCGCACAAGGTTCTTCTACCGTTTGGAAAACATTTTCTTCTGGAAGTGGCACTAAAATCGGTCAAAACAAAAGAACGACTGCAACTTTGTGTAAACCCAAAAAATAATAAATTTAAATTAAAAAAAATAAATCGACTTCAATTTCTTGCAAACTAAAATGTCAACTTAATTAAAAAAATTTATCAACATCAAACGAGCATCTTTGGAACGAGAACACTTGGCACACTGATTATTCTCAAACGCGGGCGATCCTTCCGACGGCGGCGTTACATAAGAACAACACAATCACTTTCGGAAACGGTAAACCGCGCGTGTGCCTTCTGGTAAAGCGCGAGACACAATCTACACCGTCGTTCTAAAAACGAAAACTAAGCGATGGCTAGCCCGCAGAAGAAAAAAAAAAAAAAAAAAAAAAGAAAAACCCTTGGAGGCTTTCGAACTTTTTTTTCACTTTCACTATTTCGAACGCGAAGCTGTTTCCAGTTGCGCACGTTGTGTTCCTTCCTTCAAGGCGATGGAACGAATGAAAGCTGGCGAGAAGAAGAAAGAAAGAAAGAAAGAAAAAAGGCCCACTTCCCGAACCCTTTGAGGCGTTTAAGGCATGTTTCTTTTTTGTTTTTGCCGACACCTGTTTGAGAGAGCGAATGCTTACCCTAAAATGGTGGCCAACTTAGCTGAAAAGTGGTTTGTTTTGTCACCGTTATTTACTGTTCGAAAAAAAAAAAAAGGAAAAAAATATTTGTGCGTAATTTTCATTTCATTTTGTTGCTCCGACTTAGATTATGGTTTTCTGCATATCACACAGAAACAAGTTTTGGATAATGATGTCTAGTGGAATAGAATGTTTGATGTTGTTAGTGGGTCTCGTTAAAACATTGACTAGATACGCTCGAGAATCAAATGAACGGTGGTCCGCTGGTCCAGAACGGGCCACCAGGCCTTGATTGTTGCGCGGGCACTTAGGGCAGGTGACCTGGGAACACTTGCAGAAATAGCTCAAAAAAGTGAGTTTAAAGCTGCATATGGGGGTACAAAAATTGAGACAGTTACTTATTAGCGGTACAAAAACTTGAAAAGTTCACTGGACCCAAAAATGCTCTGCCAGTCAGGCCCTGCAGATTACAGAATGTGTTGGTCCGTCGGACCAGTAACGTTTTATTGACATTTTTCTCTTGCAAACTCTTTCCTCATTGAATTCCACCAATACATGTCCTCTAATTTTACCAATCCATGCCATATAATTGGATCCATGTACTATTTTTATAATAGGAGGTACTCACATTTTTAATTCAGCTCTTTATGCATATCAATATATATAATTCATTTCTAATTCACGTAATTCCTTTAGTTTTGTAATTTTTTTAAAATCATGTATAGGATCCGTGGCAAAAGTTACGGCCCCAGAGAAATCATGGAGTCACTGGTCCTTTGGCCCTCTGACTCGATGTTCTAAAATTTCTAACCCCTCCCTAAACACACATCCTATAAAGGGGCTGACTGGCACAGATAGAGGTCCAGGGCACAAATACTTACGGGGCACCATTAAAAAAATTCTCTGTAAAATATTGCTTAATTTGAAACTAATTTACTTATTTCAAATCACACATGCATACACATTTATTGTACGTTAACATTACGAACGCCAAATTTCTATCCCGTCGCTCAAGAATTATTCAGATTAAAATGCATACAAAATTTCTAATTAAGTAAATTCTTGCTTGCCTTGAAAATTCCTTTAGAGTAAAAACTTACGTTGGAGATCAGTTTAAGACAAAAAAAAAAAAAATTCTTATTTATCACTTTCTAAAACTTAAAAGTTTGTCAAGGAAAATTGGCTGGAATTTTGCTTGAAATTTTTTAATAAACTTGCTAATATTATTGGGTCGTACAATTAAATTAACTCATTATTTCACGGTGTTATTCTCAAGGACTGAAATCGAAATTCAATCCTGTATAGTGTTTGAAAAGTAATATTTTGATTTTACGTGGAGCGGTTTCCAATCTAAAAAACGTGGCCTTGGACAGATACCCCGAATGCCCTGCCGTCAATCAGAACTCGATCAAAGCAACTGGACAAAAGATAAAAGAATGGGCCTCTATGCGATGACCTTTCCTTCTTCCTAAAAAACAATTATGATTAGTTCATTGCGAAAAGTTTTAAAAATCCCTCCACCCCCTTCAAACAAAAAATTTTATTTTAAGTACTCTGAAATAAACGAAGTCACTTGATGAATCACCCTGCATATAACATTAGGGATGCAACGGATATCCGGCAAATATATTGCATCCGGCCTATTCGGTCAATATGCCGGATAATTGGCAGTGGCCGGGTATTACAAATATCCGGCAGTACATCCGGCCTAAAATTAAATACAGAGAAATAACATTACTAAACATAAAAAATGAATAAATTTTAGAAAGTGCAATAATAAAAAATGCGAAAAAAGAAAGTTTTGTGAAAATATTTTATTTTCAATAATTTTTAGTATGTATTTTTATCATGTATAGAAAAAGGGGGAAAAAATTAAGTACTTTTTGAGGGAGAACATCCATGACAATGTTATTTGTATGACTTTAATTACACTAAAAATGGTACTAATTTCATTGAAACAATCCCAAAAGGATATCTGATTTTTTAATTAAATCATTTGAAACTAATGAAAAATTTAAGAAAAAAGTAATAGCTCAATGATTTAAGAGAACTAGTGAAAATAAAACAATAATGAAGAAAACATACTGTTGCCGGATAACCGGATATCTGGCTGAAAGTTTGGACGGATATTCGGTATCCGGTATCCGGCGAAATTGATATCCACTGCATCACTATATAAGATGTCTATGAAATAGATGGTATCAGTGAAACAACGCTTTAAAATGATGAATCGACTACAGAGCCTTTTAACGAATCTGGAAAAAAGTTTAAATTAGTTCATACAAGTATCAATTTGCATTATCTTTCTTAATCATACTTAATAATTCAAAATTATATAAGTTTTGAGATTTTTTTCTTAGTAATTTTATCGTAAAATTTAAAAGTGTAAATACGGAATTTTTGGGCCCTAGACAATTGTTCTGTTTAATCAGCCGGTAATGGTGCAATACCATGAATGAGTCCCTGATAATAAAGCTTTGAAAGTTTACTAATAATTTATACCATTAAGTTTTTGTCTAATTTTACAAATGTCATGCTCTACAGTATATTAAAGCACTCGAACGAGGATTGTGGGGTTACAATCAAATTTTAAAAAATGTAATTAAGTATCTGGACGTAAAACAAGGGTTTTCATTGGGTATTGTGGAAGCTTTTTGGACTTAAAAACTGCGAAAGGTAGCCAAAAATCAAGGAACGGATAGGTTTCCAGATTTTCAAAATTAGCAACATACTTATTTCTTTTCCTTTTTTTTTTTTACCTATTTGTTTACAATTGTAAGCCGATCTGTCCAGTGGTCTATATTTGCACCAACCAAATCCACAAATAGGTTTTCATTTTCATTTACAAGATACAAACTAGTATGCTCAGTCAATTAATACATTTTCGCAAATGGCAACTATTTAACCCTTTAATGCGCAGTGTTTCCGCCCTGGGAACACCCAACTCTGACCTTTTGACTGTTGCCAGTTTCGAAGAATAGATTTGATTCTATAAAAATAGTTGCGGTGACATAGCTCCACGAGAATCCTTTATTTTTTTAGCACTCCATTTCCCGTAAAAAAAATGGTCACGATTCTTTTTAACAGCACTGACATCTGCTGAATGCGAGAACAGCCGGATAGATTGCCCAATGCTGAAAAAAAGGGCAGCCGTTGCCATCGCTCGACTTAACGACCGGCAAGAGGGCGGACGATCGAAACGTTCAGAACGTGCCACAGATCTAGAGACCCCTTTTTTGACGGCCGCACATCCAGCTGTCGTCAAAAAAGGGTGTCTAGATCTGTGGCAAGAGATGAACGTTTCGATCGTCCGCCCTCTTGCGGGTCGTTCAGTCGAGCGATGGCAACGGCTGCCCTTTTTTCAGCATTGGGAAAGGGTTGCGCCTCAAAGGGTTAACCTTTTATTTTCTCACGGGAGCTATTATTCCTATCTCCGGTTTTATGATCCTTGCTGAGTCACATTCGGCAAAACGAATTAAACCCCTAAAGATTAAACTAATTATAGTTAGTTTTATCAAAATGCTTGGGTTAGCTAGTACAGGAAGTTATGGCCGGCATCTCCCCATCAGCATTCGCCCAATTAATGAATACAAATGCGCTCACTCATTCCCTTTTTCCTCTTAGTGCCTATTTTAAGATTTTCTTTTTCACGAACTAATCACGTTTTTACCTCCTTCTGCAGTTATGAATCAATAAACAAGCCTAACTCGAGTGACCCCGAGGATTAGCGTCTGGGATTCTATCAGACTGATCGGCTATTCCGTTGGGGTCCAGTGGAGAGAAAGCATGTATACGAGCCTGGAAATTCCTCTTAAAGAGATGAGCTACTGTGTGGCATCACACTGTAGAATAAATTTAAACAAAAATGGAAAGCGTCTTCTATGAAATATTTAGTAATAGAAATTTGAAATTAATTTAATATGTGTTTTGGAATATGCTGTAGTCAGTGGCGCACCTAGTGGCCGATCCAGAAAAGAAACTCTGGAGGGGGGCACGAATTTTTTGTTCTCTATTTGCTTATAAATACCTTAAACTTTACAAAATAAGTTAATCTTCTATAGCGTAAACTTAGTAAGGAGGCCCTGGGGGCACATGCCCAGGGGGAGGGCATGTGACCTCCACCCCTCTGCATCTACCAGTGGCCGTACCTAGCTAAAGTAGCCCCGTTGCCGACAACAAACCCAGGCTGAGAAAGTTCATTATGCGAATGAAAAAACTCCCATACCTTTAGGTTCTAAGGAGAGTCATTCAAAATAAATATTTTAGTGTTGTATTGACTTCAGCGTGTTCTGTCTCATCGTTGCAAGAACGCGACAGCGATTCTCCCTTCGATATCCATCGTTGCTTCCCGGCTTGTGCCTTTGAACGCTCCTCAGGATTCTCTGCCGATTTCAGGTTGCTAAGTCTCCTGTTTGGAATGGGTTCAAAATGAAGAGAGCCCCCCCTCCCCCCCTCGAGTTAAGTCGGTCTTCCTCCCACGGGGGCTCATTAACATGGAAGCTGCTCCCCTTCGCCCGTGGCCGTCCTTTATGGAGGCTTTGCACCGCTCCGCGGTTATCAGAGGCATTAGTAACAATTAAAACAACAACATTAGCGTAAATAAGGGTGAAATATACTCGGACTATGATTGGCGAAGATTGTAAAGGATTTGCAAGTGTTCTGTGATACCTAGCTCCATCTTTCATTGAGTTCTCCCACTGAGTTAAGTAAATCAGATCCCGTTTATGCAAAGCCTGATTATGACCAACAGGGGCCCCGGGCATTGATGAATTTGGGGGCCCCCACCTACGTAATTTATATTATTTTTCATAAAATTTTGATATGAAAAAGACTATTTCAGAATAACATTTGATATCGGGGGAACTGGACAAAGTCCCGATTTGCCCATGCGATAATAAGACTCTGCGTTTATGCGGATACGGTACCCTGGGCAGTGTGAAATTTGGGGTGGGGCCTCTCCATCTTACTTTCAATTTAATGCGTTACATGGGAAGTAGATGATACCCCATACCCATTTGGCATGCCATCTCAAATAATAAACTAGGGGCGCGGGGATCGGTGGATACTGTCTAATTTCATTAAAACTTTGTGTTTTTTCATGTATTGGGTTGGCAACAAAGTAATTGCGTTTTTCCGTATGTCAATATTTCGCCTGGCCAAAACTACTGAAGTTAATTATGCGAAATTTGGCACGTACGTGAGTTCTTCAACATAGGTGCTAGATCAGAGAGCATTTTACAAAATTCGTAATCTTAGGGGGGGGGGGTAAGAGGCCAAAAAGTTCCTTTCACACATCCCGCGTGATCTCAAATAAAAATAGAGATATCCGTGAAATTCTTTCTGTAAAATACAGCAGTCACGAATACCTAAAAATTAATTTCAGGACATTTTTAATATTGTCCTCTAAGGCGGATAGAAGCGAAAAAAGGGGGAGGGTGGCCATCTTTTATGGACGAAAAAAAAATACTGCCAGTGAAATTCTTACTTTAAAATGTAACAAATATGAATCGTATGTTCAGGCACAGCTTACCTGTAATTAAAAACTTGTTGAAAACTTATTTGCTTGAATTTTATACAAGAAAACGCAATTACTTTGTTGCCAACCCAATATTATCAAGAGTTGCAGTATAAGTACATTAATATGGTATTCAATACGTAACAAAAGAACAATTATGTAATGAATTCAGTGAAATAGTATAGCTTTAAATAATAAAAAAAGTATTAAAATTTTCAGATAGATCTAAACTTGATGGAGAACAGTGTTATATAGGCCTGGATTTTAGATTTTTTCCAGAACTGGGTAAAACCTTCAAACTGTTCCCATTCCCTAGCTATATACCCATAGTGACACACTTGGGGACTCAAGGCGTGGACGTTTAATCTTTACCAGTCACTGTAAAAATCCTATTTTTCAAAGAAAATGGGATCTCTTTTGAACACGAAACTCATTTTATTTTATCTTAAAATTTTCAGCATGAAACTGTGAAGAAAAGAACAAAGAATACCAAAGAATTTAAGGCATAGATTTGAACCCCTCTTTCTAGCCGGGTGCCCTGGTCAAAGATCCGATTTAACCTTGCGATAATAAGGCTCTGACGTAAATATTGATCAAAACGTGCAAAATGTTACAACCTGACCCCAGTCTACCCTGTGTTAGGGAAAGTGACCGAGAATCGGCCATCATCAAAAACCCTACAATTGAACCCTTTAATTGAACCCTTACAATTTAACCCCGCTCTGGGAACACCCAACTCTGACGTTTTGCCTGTTGCCAGTCACGAAGAATAGATCTGATTTCTATTGTTGCGGGTGACAGAGCTCCGCGAGAATCCTTTACTTTTTTAGCACGTCATTTCCCGTCAAGAGATTATTTTTAACAGCACTGACATCTGCCGAAAAATGGTAGAATGCGAGAACAGCTGGATAGATTGTCCCATGCTGGAAAAAGGGCACCCGTTGCCATCGCTCGACTTAACTACCAGGAAGGGTCGTTGAGTCGAGCGATGGCAACGGCTGCTCTTTTTTTCAGCATTGGGAAAGGGTTGCGCCTCAAAGGGTTAACCGACCCGGAATCAAACAGACATATGATACAAAAACGCGTGACTTCTCCCCCCCCCCCTCCACCACCCTTTCTCCTCTCCTAATTATAGATGGCGTTCTAATTCAAGAATTGAAGAAAGAACATATTTTAAAAAAAGAAGAAGAAGAAAAGTAACTTATTTTGGAAGCCAGTCGTGGTTCGTGTCTTCCGGCGATCTTTGTGCGTTCGTTTTCTTTTCCCAGCCGAGCGCCCGGGGCGACCCAGGCAGCGGCAAGAAAAAAATTAAATAAATAAATAAATAAATAAACGTCTCTGCAAATTTGATACGTTTTGTTTCCACGGAGGGGCGGAAACAGGAAAAAAAAAATTGTGGTTCATGTGTTCTGGAAGGAACTAAACACGGAAGCAAAGTGGGTCATTTAGATCCTGCGGATGGGCAATGATTATCTCTTTTTTTATGTAACGACAGAAATAGAGTTTTAGTTACACTTGTAGCGTCTTCCAAATCGATGATACAGACCGCACAAATTGCGCCCAATAGCTTCTTCCTGTATGGACGGGGCTTCCTTCTTTTAACCCTTTGAGGCGCAACCCTTTCCCAATGCTGGTAAAAGGGCAGCCGTTGCCATCGCTCGACTTAACGACCAGCAAGATGGCGGAGGATCGAAATGTTCATCGCGTGCCACAGATCGACGCACAGCCAGCTGTCGTCAAAAAAGGGTCTCTCGATCTGTGGCACGCGATGAACGTTTCGATCGTCCACCCTCTTGCTGGTCGTTTAGTCGAGCGATGGCAACGGCTGCCCTTTTTTTCAGCATTGGGCAATCCATCCAGCTGTTCTTGCATTCTTCCATTTTTCAGCAGGTGTCAGTGCTGTTTTTTACGGGAAATGACGTGCTAAAAAGTATTCTCGTGGAGCTATGTCACCCGCAACTATTTTTATAGAAATCAAATCTAATCTTCGTGACTGGCAACAGTCAAAACGTCAGAGTTGGGTGTTCCCAGAGCGGGAACACTGCGCGTTAAAGGGTTAAAGGCTGAGAAGGTGGACAGGATTTTGATTGCCCAGTGGTGTCGTCTAGGGACTAGGGACCAGGCCCCGATTATGACATCATGAGGGCATACATTTCGTTGCTCTTTCGTTGCTTTCGTTGCTCTTTCGTCTCTTCTGAAAATGCAGCTGTAAATAAACAAAATTTTCTAAAGTCATGTTTCACTTGTGACCTCCAACCGCTTTAAAATGTAATTCTTTTCATGATCTTAACCCCCCCCTCCCTCAATTTCCTACAGATAATTCATGTGTATAAGCTTGCCATACCTGCCAACTCTGCTGGCTTTTTCAGGAGACTACTGGATTTTGATGGTTTCTCCTGGTCTGATTTTACCTTAAAATCTCCAGGTTTCCTAACATATTTTGAAGCTTTAATCATCGACACATTTATTACCCTACCATTTCTGAAAAATTACCGCTCTCTGGATCTATTCATTCAATATGGACCAATATACCATGGTATTTTAGTCCAATTTTGATTCCGGTTTGATTTGGTCCAATTTTGGTCCAGATTTATGCTTATATTGATTACTCATTTGAGAAACGTTCTTGAAAATTTCAGATATAGATGTATAATAGTTTAATTGCAATATTTTGTGAGTTCAAAGTTCCAAAACTTTGCTACATTTTTAGTCTATAAAGCAGATACTTTGTAAAATTTCGAACATTTAAGAAAAAACTTGTGATCGTAAAGAAACATTGAAGTTTTATTCATTTTATGTTAAAAGAATTCTTCTATTTCTGAGCTCTTTTACAAATTCTATTTTTAATATGCTGACCTTTCTTTTAAAAAACCTTAACTGTATCGTGTCATGTCAAATTATATTTTTATAAAATGATATATAGAATAGATGGCGAAATTTAATATGTGAAAAAATGTTTTGAAGAATGTTTAGATAAGTAATTATGGCTTTATGGTACAACATAAATCTACTGGATTTTCTTCACTAAATGTTGGCAGGAATGGCTTACTGCTACAGACCTAATTTTTCAATAAATCACCTTCATTACATAGCATATATATATAATATTAAAATCCTAAGGCAGCTCGGGAGAGATTCTTGAAGTCATTTCTGATGCAGTATGACCATGCGCTTTGACCATAATACTCTCCTCGACCCATCAGTAACCGGAATAAAAGCCTGATGAAGTGAATAAAAGAACACATAAGTACGGCATTTCATAAGATATTACGTCATTTTCACGTCAAATTAAAAAGCATGAAAAAGAATTAAGCCGAAATGTATTTCTTAAAGTTCATAAATTTTAAAATTGCTAATACGATCGCGTGGATAAAAGGAGTTAAAGATTTCAGGTGAAGCGTTTTTCCGAAATGATATAAATAGTTTTCTCCTGAAAGCATCAATTTGATGTCAGATTCTGAATCAATTGACCACAATCCAATCACTTTCGCCCCCACTTTTGCCAACCTAAAAAGTCGTCGTACTTTGGCGAGTTTTACAGTCATGGGTTTGAGGAGTTATGCACAAGTTTCAAAACTCCCAAAAGAACTAGAGGACAACAAAAGGGAACTAATTAGCGATAAACGACCAGTTAAAGAATTTTAAGACACTAGATAGCACTGCAGCAATCAACTTCTTGATCGTTCAACTGACCGCTCTCAAAATTGGTACCCATACATATTTAAACGCAGATAATATTTTCACCTTATCTATTTTGCTATAACTCACCCTTGGATGGCGCTGTAGCGTATTATTATTTTAATTCGCTACTAGATGGCGCTGCAGCGTGTCTTGGCCGTTAAACTGTTTGCTATTAAAATGGGTACACATAGATATTTGAACATGAGAATATTTTGATTCTATCCATTTTGCAATAACTTTGACAGTAGATGGCGCTGCGCCGAATCATCTTCACCGTTCAAACGATTGCCATGAAATTCTATATGCATGATTATTGAACACAGATAATATTTATGCGATATCCATTTTGATATATCTATTAATTTTGACAAATAGTAATTACAACAAACCGTAATATAAAAAAAATTCATTCATTCCCGTGCGAAGAACGGGGCCTTCAGCTAGTTATATATTTTTTTTAAATAAGTTTTTTTCCCCACACTATTTTATTCAAGAAAATTCACGAATTATACTACTATAATCTAATTTCTTATTTAAATCACATAAGACAAATTCTGAAATTCTCTGACACTTGTATTACTGCATAGTATCGAAACATTGACTTGACGTCATTTTTAAATCACTAAGTCAAAGGGTCAGTCTGTTTGGGTAAACAGTAAACGTAAATGGTGAAAAGTAAGAAAACAGCAGCAGTATTTTAGTCAAGAAGTCATGATGAGAACACTTCATCATGATTTCTATATTTAAAATTCAATCTAACTCTCTATAAATAATTTTTTCCCTGGAAATTTCAAACTATAGGTAGAAGTAAAACGATTTTTTAATGAACAGTTCAGGCCCCTACAAATCTGGGGGGGCCTCAAGCAAATGCCCGAATCGCCCATGCTGTAATAAGGCTATGCCAGGGATGGAAGTGAAACTGCAAGACGACATGAGATTGAAGAAGACGAGGAAAGACTTCGATGTGAAAAAGCGAGACGAAACGAGACCTGATCCGTTTCTCGCCTCGCATGCAGTCTCTACAAGGGATGGGCACAAAATGAAAATTAGGCGTGTCTCGTCAAATTTCTTTAGGCAATAATAAAAACGTCGGTCTCGTGCTGTATAACAAACTGTAAATCTCTGTCTCGTCTCGTTAAATCTCTGCCTCATCTAGCCTTTGTCCCTAGCATAGAAGTTTGAAGGAGAAACTATACTGTTTTAGAAATTTTACTATCATTGTTATTATTTTAAATATCTAGTGTCAATGTGTTTTTTTTTATTATGATAAAACATTCTATAATGGTTAGATATCAGAAATTCCCCCGGAACATCGAAGTATCAAAATAATTTTCCATAATTTCAATGAAATATATCATATAAAGAAAAATTTCATGTGTGTAAAGAAAACTAATTATTAAGTAAACAGCTGACGAATAACTTGCTGTGTTGTAAACATTATTGGCCTAGTTCTTTTTTTTTTCTTTGTTAAAGAATGCAGCATGAAAGACGGAATCTCAATGAGAACGAATGAAGGTTTAGTATGTCACTCTACATAAAGCATGCTGTATGAACTCAACTCACTATGCTAAGTTTCCAGAAGTTTGGAAACTATGTTGGGAAAATTTTTAATTTGATTCAAACCAGTGGTTCCCAAACTTTTTTTCCTAGGCGAACCTTTTCATAAATTCGAGATAACGGCGGAAGGTGTTAAACCGGACACTATTCATCGCCGGATGATGACCGTATACAGGGAAGACTGCGTGTCCCACAAGTCAGTAAGATAATGAAGTGTCCGTTTACCACCAAGGATATGGCCAAGTTCAAGTGGGAACAGCTTGATCATCCGCCCTACAGTCCGGACATGTCACCCTGTGATTTCCATGTGTTTGGTCCCCCTGAAAAAAGCGCTTCGACTTGGACGGCGAACTCAAGGACGCTGTGAGACCAGGTGAAGGTCTGGGTCTCGTCACGGCCACAGGAATTCTGGGAAAACGGAATCCTTTGACTCGTTCATCAATGGGATCGTTGTGCTCAGGTCTATTGGTATACTTTGAAGAAAGTCTTGCTCAGGCCTATGGTGAGGCCCTTGCTCATGTCTATATGACCTGTGCTCAGGCCTATGGTGCACACTGTCGTTTTGTGCCTGTTCATTTGAACACCCCTTGTAAATAAACCATTTTTTTAAAGCAATTGTATAAATTTCAGAATAGAAAACATGTTTATTTAAGAAAATATTAAATTATCAAACTAAAATTTTTTTTATATAGTATAATAAGTTTTGAGTAAGTGTATGATAGCTGTGCAATAATATTTAAATGTATAACTGTGTGTAAAGGGATTATTAGTTAATATTTTTGAAATTAATTTATAATTCATTGCATTCAAACAAAACTGTTTTTGGTGCTCTGTAAAAACGAGGTACTTAGAAGCCAGCAAAATGTCCTCATTCCTGAGTGCATTGTTATATTTTAACAGCTCCGAGTACTTAACTCTTAAATGTAAGCACCACATGTACTCATTTCTTGAATTGTCATTTATGTTTAAGCACGTGATGTACTCGTTTATAACTCAGATGTACTTAAAAAGTGTGAGTACATTAAAATATTCATTCTTAAATAAGTCTTTTTAACAGCGTATAATCAACACACGACAAATTTTAATAAGAGAATGTTCGCTGTGTGACTGCAAAATTCTTGTAAACGAGGACATGGATGCTGGAGGCATGAATATGCGTCCGTGATTCCGGCGAAAATGGTGCTGTTGTGTGTGCTATATTGATGACAATCAATCGAAATTCATTTTTCTTAACGGATCCCACTTCCACATTGCACAGATCTCAGGAAGCGAAACGACAAGCATGTTAAACGATTCCGTTTTCTCGGTCACTTTCTTGGACCTTGGTTTTTAAGTGCGTAACTCTTTCCGGGAATGGGCTGGTCATCCACAAACCCCCGGAGAAATTTAGATTTCGGGCGATTTACGTTAATTGGTTGCAGTTCATTGGTATTGTTGCAGAACTACTCTGCTATTTCTCGGTTCGTCGTTCTGAAGTCCAGTGTGTGTAGAAAGTTCTAGTAAAAAGTCCACTGGTCAGGATGGAACACAAACTTGATTGCTTCTAGAATTTCGTCGAGCAATCAGCTGTACAGAATTCACAAGCACAATCGAACAGTCATGTGCTTTTAACAGTCCGCTTAGATCTGAAGCTCTCACAAATGCTGCATTTCTCACAAAATATAAGACACTTTCACAAGCAAAAATTCAGTGAAAATATACGAGAGATAACACCAACAGTCTCTCAAGACTCAGCAATCAATAATTGACTCACAGCACTTTAAAAACAGCTTCGAAATGCAAGCCGAAACACGGTTTCTATAGAATCAATTTACAAAGCAAGCGTACTCAGAGAGCTTTATTCACACTTCGGGTGCTCATCTCACACTGAACTGGGGCTTCTGAAACACGCTTATATTTATACCCGACGCAGAAGCTACAAGAATCTTCAAGAAAAGTCTATTTTTCGAGTATTCCACATAAAGCAGGAATTTTGATGACGTCGTAGAAGAGAAATGTTAGGTTATTATACGTTTTTAATGCAGGAAAACCAACTTCCAGGCCCCCTTGGGAAAATCGTGCCCAATGACCAAAATGTCGCCAAGCTTGGCGACTTTGGCTATCCCCGACTTTGGCAATGACTACTTTGGCTATCCCCAACATTTCGCGAACTATTTCAAGCTTGTCGGCTTTTGGTGAAATATCGCCAAATGAAGTAAGTCTCGGAAGGAAATCTTTCAAATTGAACTCGGCTTGGCGATATCGAAATATTTAGCTAGAAATCGCTAAACCTTACTATTACTGCAGTATTTTATCTCTTTCAAATAAAATAAGTTTAGATGAAGTGCGCCGAAAATATTTTTGATTGAATAGACGTGCAAGGAAGTCATGTGTTGTCCACATTCGATTTTTTTCATAAAGAGAACGGAGATGAATAAATATAATCAGGCTTGGAATGAAACGTATGCTAAAGGTAGACAGTAAACATGCTAGATCTTATGATTTCTGGCCTTCGATGTGTATATATATCATAAATTTACTTAGGTACGATCCTATTCCCTAGTTAATGTTGTGTAACGAATTGTTCTGTAATATATGCATTTGCACGTAACATTATATATGTGTGTGGTGGGGATGTTTCACATATTTTAGAAAATATAAATTTCAAATAGTTAATATCTGAATTTTCTTGAATTTCTTGGTGCAAATTGCTCCCCTATCACTTAGTAAGTTTACCTATATGATTATATACATTATGACATCTTATTCTTTTACTAGCCCATACAAAACTATGCAATAGAAATTTACAAAAGTACTATTGAATTTTGGCACGTTTTGCTTATAGATTCGTTGAATCTTTCACGCAAAGGAAACAACCAGTGAAAGGTTAGTAAATTTCAGACAATTAACATCTGACCTGAATTATAATAAAATTTGAATTATCTTAAAACAATATTTGAATCATCTCGAGATAGAACATTTTCCCCAAGGCAACCACATAAGCAAAAGTGAAAAAAATAATTAAAATGGAGTGCTCGCATTCATAATCTCGTTCACATGCTAGTTGAAGTTGGGAAATTTAAAACGTGTAAAACTAGTGAGCAGTCAGCGCGGGGAAATGCTTCATTCTTTTACGTCTAGGATCGCTGCACGATACTAGATTAACAATGTTTCCATAATTGAAGCACCAAAAATCCAACAAAGCAGCTATGGAGAGTGCCTACTCCTATAATATATCTCCGTGGTCTAATCATTTACATTGATGTCCAAAATTCAGGTCACAAGCACGTTTTTCACAGTCATTCAAAGCCGCCTCCTGTAAAATTGAAAAAATTCGTATTTTACATATGATGAATAACAAATAGCACAAGGATTGCTTCCATTTTGAAACAAATAGGGTTTATCGTTAGTTTTGTAGTACAACGTCCAGGAAGGGATTGTCGACAAATTTGTGAACCATCTGGTTCTCCAAGCAATTTGATTCAGTGCCCCAAAAAATTTAATACATCTGGCACTTGACACAGAGGACTTTAAAGAGCCGATATTTTTATGAACCAGCACTGCGCCCAGCCTCAAAAAAGGGTATAGGGGCTGCTCCTTGGCCCCACTGAACCCCTGCTGGACCGTTCAATTATTCAGCATGTTGCTTTGAAAGAGACTTGTCGTGAAGTGAAATAAAAACTGTACTTTAACCCTTTGAGGCGAAACGCTTTCCCAATGCTGAAAAAAAGGGCAGCCATTGCCATCGCTCGACTTAAGTACCAGCAAGAGGGCGGAAGATCGAAACGTTCATCGCGTGCCACAGATCGAGAGACCCCTTTTCGACGCGGCACAGCCAGCTGTCGTCAAAAAATGTTCTCTAGAACTGTAACACGCGATGAACGTTTCGATCGTTCGCCCTCTTGCCGGTCGTTCAGTCGAGCGATGGCAACGGCTGCCCTTTTTTTTCAGCATGGGGCCATCTATCCGGCTGTTCTCGCATTCTTCCATTTGTCAGCAGATGTCAGTGCTGTTAAAAATAATCGTGGCCAATTTTTGACGGGAATTGACGTGCTAAAAAGTAAAGGATTCTCGTGGAGCTATGTCACCCGCCACTATTTTTATAGAAATCCAATTTATTCTTCGCGACTGGCAACAGTCAAAACGGCAGAGTTTGGTGTTCCCAGAGCGGGAACACTGCGCGTTAAAGGGTTAAAAAAAAGTAGAAAATTACACAACTTTGTAACTCAACCCTCTTTTTTTTTATGAAAGCTGTGCATTTCTGCTTGAATTCACTCTATAATGGTCAGACAAACGTGCATACGACATAAATCTTTTTTTTTTTTCTCCAAATATGCTCACTCTTGTCTCTTTTTTAAAAAATTTCTTTACAGGCTTAGTTGAGTGCATAACTCCTTTGTTTACATTCTTCCACTGATCCTTTTGCCGTTTCCTGATGCTTGGATTCCGAGACACCCATTTAGTCACTTTTTTTTTTTTTTTTTTTTTTTTTTTAAACTCGGATTCGCTTTGGCGAACTCGAAACAAGAAAATATATATGTATAAACAGTTGTTTAAAAAAGAAAATTAAAAAGTTATGCGTCCAGCCTCGTTGAAAAACAGGATACTTTAACCGCTGGTGTCGAACATTTAACTGGTATTAAATACGCATACTGAGGTGAGGTTTTTTTTTTAAGCTTTTCGCAAATGAAAGGAAAACTTCCGTTAATGTTGGTGAGACAAATGGAGTTATTCTTCTGTGAAATTATGTTAGATTTTGGTTTTTTTTTAAAACATGTGTTTCTTTGTGTGTGTGTGTGTTCGCGTGATTTGGTTTGCGAATGGCTTGTTCTTCACTTTTTTTTGCCACTTTCTAACAAATTAGTTTTCTGCATTTAGTTTGCCTGACCGTCCTCTAACTGCCGTGTATCGTATTTAGGGTTGCCAGGTCGCCAAACCAAATAGCCGGACAGACCAGACAGTTTGGCCGGACATTTGGGTAAAAAGGCCGGACAGCCTACAATATGAGGATTTTGTCTCAGTATTAATAGGTACGACAAAAAAAATTGTATGTAAAATCACGTTTTTTTGATGATTACCATGAATCTTGTTAAATTCTCGTGAAATATGAATAACGTCGAACGCCCAATCAGTTCAAGTACTTTATGACTCATCAGCCAAAGTCACCAGTAAAAAGCCTAACAAAAGCCGGACACGCAATCAAAAAGCCTAACTATGTCCGGCTTTATCCGGACGCCTGGCAACGCTAATCGTATTGCTATGAAATTCGGTTACAGAGTGGATGAAAAATAACGAAAGGATTATAACTGTGGTCAGGGGCGTAGTAGGGGGGGGGGATATCGGGATATATCCCCCCCCCCGAAATTTTGGATTAGTGATGATATTCCGTCTATTTATACACATATAAGTTCATATCCCCCCCCCCCCCGAAAAATTTTCCTGGCTACGCGCCTGACTGTGGTTCACTTTTTTTTAAATCTTTAGTTTGCACTGGTGTTGCACAGAATTAAAGTGACCAATCGTCCCGTATTATACGGGGCAGTTCCATATTTTGTGACTGTCCCGTATTTAAGTGCACTCCCGGTATAGCCCCGTATTTCCATCCCTGTGATCACCGCCAGAAAATGGCCGTTCTTCGTTCAAACTCCGGATTTGTTGGCTCCACCCAATTTCATTTTATTTATTTATTTATTTTTAATTTGCAAAGAACAGCGAAAAATTAAATCTGGGCAAGTAAATATGGCTCTGTGTGGTTGGCAATGTTTTAATCATTTAAATGTTGATTTGCATTTAAAAATAATTCGAAGTTTAAACACTTATTTTTTTTTTATAAATTTTAACGTGAAGTTAAGAAAGCTAATCACTTTACAAGAATGGAAGATTGTGTTACCCCGTATCTGTAGATTAATAATCTGTGGCAGGGGTCTGTCATTTTGTGTCTCATCATAGAGACTCAAGAAGAAAAAAATCTGGAGTGACTCCACTCGACTTTTCGAACACTTACGATTAAGATCATGTCCAACCATTTAAATAAATTTTAATCGATGAATCATTCAAACATATATAAACTCCTTCGAATGTGCCGTTTAAACGCTAGCGCTCTTTCAAGAATTCCCCCCCATAGGCCATGATGTAAAAGAAATATTTCTCTTAGCCCTGTAGAAAAACTCCAAAGTCCTATACACACCCAAATCAATACCGGTCTTGCGACGGTGGTTTATGACATATAGACCCAATTTGAGCTCCATCGAATGCCCCGTTTAGGAGTTATCGTGTTCACTCACATACACACAAACACACACACACACACACACACACACATACATCTCGTAAAAATAGCATAAATGGATTCAGAAGACCTCAAAACGTGTCCAAACACCAAAATCTCGAATTCGAATTATTTCATGATTACAATACTTTTCCTTACAGGGTACATGTTCGGAAAGTAAAAAGGAGAAAGAGTGAGAGAAAAGGAATGGTCAGTAGTTAGCCCTTAACTAAATTATAAGTGATAGTCCACTGGACGTCCTTTCTGTGCAGATTCTGCTGTTGTCTTCCTATCGTATTCAACCCAGAGAAAAAGGGTATTCGAAACACCCATTCGAATTATCCTTAATCACTTCAGAACATAAAAAATCCATAAAAGCTACATACACCTTTTCCAATAGGATCTTAGTTCTATACGTAGGAATAATTTATATAAACTTCACGGACAGACAAACCGAAATCATACATACTTTTCAACCTTGTTGGAAAGCGTTAACAATACCGTTCGAAAATCAAAATCAAAAGCTTGTTTAACCCATTCACACCATTACCATCATTCAAAAACTTGAATACTTTTTTTGAATGTTAAAAACCGGGTTTTTCCCATTGAAATACCTTCCCAGAATCTAAAGCCGTCACTCAGAGAAGGGGGACCCGTGACAGAGAGGCTACTCTCTTGGAAATGCTCTCTGTTCGCGAAACAAAAATAAAAATCTGGAGTGACTCCACTCGGCTTTCCGAACACTTACGATTAAGATCATGACCAAGCATTTCAATAAATTTTAATAGATGAATAAGTCAGCAAAAATTCTTAGTTTTTTCAATTTGAGCTCAATCGAATGTACCGTTTAAACACTTGCGCTCTTTCAAGAATTTCCCCCCACAGGCCATATGTAAAAGAAATCTTGGTCGTAGCTCTGTAGAGAAACTATAAGTCCTATGCACACCAAAATGAATACCGGTCTTACGATGGTGGTTTATACATATATAATATATCCAATCTGAGCTCAATTGAATGTACTGTTTAAACGCTAGCGCACTTTCAAGAATTTCCCCCCATAGGCCATATATAAAAGAAATCTTGGTCGTAGCTCTGTAGAGAAGCTATAAGTCCTATGCACACCCAAATCAATACCAGTCTTACGATGGTGGTTTATAACATATATACCTAATTTGAGCTCCATCGAATGCCCCGTTTAGCAGCTATCGTGTTCACTCACACACACACACACACACACACACATGAAATACACACAGCATCAATGAATTCAGAAGACCTCAAAACATGTCCATACATCAAAATCTCGAAGTCGAATTTTTTCATGATGACAATACTTTCCTTACAGGGTACATGTTCGGAAAGTAATAAAAATCAATGGATAAGTTAATTGCCAATCAGTCAATTCTTTAACGAAAAACATTCCTCCCGCCACATGTACGAACAGCGTCCAACATTTCCTCTCGAATACTTGGCCGGTACTCATGCGGAAATACGAAGTACACTGTTTACGGGCCTTTTGCAACGCATGTTGGCAGCCACCCATTACAATGTTGTGGTAGGAAATGCGGAAAGTATAAAAAGAAAAAAAAAATAGTGGGAAGTAGCCGCGCCCGGAACAAGCAGGATGATGATGATCCTTCCTCTTCAAGAAACGTGTTTCTGGGATCACGTTCTTCTCCATTTCTTTCTTCGGTTTCTTTTTTTCCCCCGGTGTTTTTTAAAATGACGTGGTTAGAAAGCCTTCACGTGTTTCGACTAAAACTGGAACAAGGCGCGCAGTAGAGATGAGTTCGGGCTCATTTTTTGAAGCCCGAGCCCGAGGACTTTTAATCCGAGCCCGAGCAATATTATTAAAGTTGGAGCCCGAGCCCGAAATTTCAGCTAAAGACAAATAAATTTAACTACTTCATTAATAGGATACAATAAATTTTGGAGCTTCACACACCTTCTAGTCCCCCGTGCCGCTATTTTTTTAAATAAGTACGTCTATTTATTCCATGAATCACTTTTTAAAATCTGTTTCAAGGAGTATGTTCAACAAAGGAGAAATTTTTCACGAGCCCGAGCCCGCCCGAGCCCGAACGCAATCGTGAATTACAGAGCCCGAGCCCGAGTCGGGCCCGGGCTCGGGCTTTCGGGCTCGGGCTGAGCCCGTTTCATATCTAGCGCGCAGGCCCCGATTACGATAAACCGGGGCCTGGGGCAGATGTCTGAATGGGGGCCCCCTTCACTTTTTTTTTTTTTTTTTTTAAATTACCGTCTCTCACAACAGCTTTTATGAATTATGACTAACGTGACCATTTATTTTTTTCCTTCAAAACGGGATATCTACTGTCGTAAGCTGTAGAATAGGCTACCCATGTATTTTCTACATACATTTAAATACTATTAGTTCAAAACAGCTTTAATTCTACTAAGTACATCATAGTGTAGGGAGACTGAATGGACAGGCCTGGGTATCTTTGAGTGGTTAAGAAAACGTGCAAAAAAGCTTGTGTTCATGTTACTATCAAAATAAAATGAAAAAAAAAACTTGCTAAAACACACCTATACTATAAAAAATAGTGCAAGACGTACGTTTCGGGTGGTACAAGGGGTAGACCCATCTTCGACTTCAAAAACACCCCGCGACACCAGGCAGGAAGGTAGGAAAGTGAGACATGTCAACCAAAGGACACACAGAAAAAAGGAAGTGGTCATTCGGAAGGAAAAAATTCTTAGAAAACCAGAGTGAAAAGGGAAAATAAAGTGGAGATCGGGGGAGGGGGAGGAATCAGCAAAAGAGGAACGTGACTTTTAAAAAAGAAAATTGAAATAGTTGACAAAAAAAAGAACATTAAAAGAACAAACACAAAAACAATCCATCCCCCGGCGTTTTCTTGGCGTCTCGAGAGGGGAGGGAGGCGGCCGTTTATTTTTACAGACATGCGTGGATGTTTAGATTTGGCGGCCTTTAAATCGTACCGTGGTTGCTCTCTTCTAAAAACGGGACATTGCAGGGGACATTTTCTAAAAACGGGACATGACGGTGTCCCTAAGCTGTGCTTGGGGACAACGGGACAAGCCACCTAAAAACGGGACTGTCCCGTTCAAAACGGGACGTATGGTCACCTTAATTATGACCTGTGTTCTCATACACAGGAGTACAGATTATGTCGTTATTAACCCTTTGAGGCGCAACCCTTTCCCAATGCTGAAACAAGGACAGCCGTTGCCATCGCTCGACTTAAACGACCAGCAAGAGGGCGGGCGATCGAGACTTTCATCGCGTGACACAGATCGAGAGACCCCTTTTTCTGACGACAGCTGGCTGTGCCGCACAGCTGGGGTCAGGTTGTAACATTTTGCACGTTTTGATGAATATTTACGTCAGAACCTTACTATCGCAAGGGTTATTGCTAAGGGGGCCTTACGACCGCAAGGGGGCAAGCGGACGATCGAAACGCAGCTGGCTGTGCCGTACAGCCAGCTGTCGTCAAAAAAGGGTCTCTAGATCTGTGGCACGTGATGAACGTTTCGATCGTCCACCCTCTTGCTGGTAGTGAAGTCGAGCGATGGCAACGACTGCCCTTTTTTCAGCAATGGGCAATTCATCCGGCTGTTCTCGCAGTCTTCTATCTTTCAGCAGATGATCAGTGCTGTTAAAAATAATCTTTTTACGGGAAATGACGTGCTTAAAAAGTAAAGGATTCTCGTGGAGCTCTATCACCCGCCACTATTTTTATAGACATCCAATCTATTCTTCGTGACTGGCAACAGTCCAAACGTCAGAGTTGGGTGTTCCCAGAGTGGGAACACTGCGCGTTAAAGGGTTAAATTTATGAACACGCGAAATCCACCATAATTGTCAATTACGCCACGATTTATCATCTAGTTTTCAATTTACAAACACAAACAATTTTCCTTTTTTTTCCCCCTATAATCCTTGCGCATGCTCGCCGATAACAATCTGCAGTTCGGATTTAACAGATCGGAATATTAATTTTCCGTAGATCACGTGCCTCGATCGGACGGTGATTGTCTGAGATCCCTCCGAAAATTGCGTAATAAGTTCCCGCTTCCCCCATGCCACAATTACATGGCAATTAAAAGAAAGAAGAATTCTAACTACCTTCCCCCCACCCCTTGCCTATTGGCTTCTTCCGCCATCCCAGTTTTGTACATAATAATCAGCTTTCGGTAAGGCGGTTAAAATTAGCCGACAGAGGGCAGACCCCTCTCTCTTCCTGTTTCCTTAAGCGGGTTTCGGAGGAGATGACATCATGTTTAGCCCCGGAGGGAGGAACGTGCTTTGCGATTCATTATCCAGGGATCTTAGAGAAATGTGTATTTCGAACGATGAAGAGATGGAATTGAACTTCTGGATTAGAGATGAGACGGGATCAGTCCGGGCCCGTGAAAAATGTGTCCTTTATTGAGAATACTCCTTGAAACAGATTTTTAAAAGGGATTCATCGGAAAAATAAGCGTACCGGTGTGATGTTAGGACTTGCAACAAAATAATGGATGGGTAAAAAGCTAGCCTTTTTCACATAATTTACACAAATGAAAAAGCGCAACACATTATTTAGTATGTGTGTTAAAATGCAGTTCATTCAAAATTTTGGGCCTCATCATTGACTGCTCTTTTAGTTATTTGCTAGCAATGCATATATTGATATCGTATCATAAAATATTTTTAAAAAGTCATTTTGTTCCTATCAACTAAATTTTTACATTCAAATTTCTTAAATTTATTATGCAAAATCTCTTTCCTGGATGCGTTTTAAATATAACATTTTTTAATGTCACTCTATGAGATTTGTGGTTTGTATTTTTCTGTATCTAATATATCTAAGTACATACGAATGTTTGTCACTGATGAGAATACTTAACGTAATTTTTAAAAAAATTTGAAACGTTATTCTTATTATTTTAAAAACGTGGATTTAGAGAATTAGAAAGTGCATTAAGAGTTTGCAATGTGTCTTGAATTTGCACAAACGGCAAAATTTATCTTATTCTATCACTGAAGTAATTGAATTTTATTTATCTTTAGCTGAAATTCGGTCTAAGGCTGGCTCGGGCTCGGATTAAAAGTCCTCGGGCTCGGTCTTCAAAAAATGAGCCCGAACTCATCTCTATTCTGCATGGGGCCGTAAGAGTGCTAAGATCTTCCGCACTCCTCCTCACTCCTTGGTCCCATCTTGATATTTTTTGGAAGTTTTTTTGTTTTTTTTTTTTTTTTTTTTTTTTTTTTTTTTTTTAACCATTACCCAGCACTTGAAACGTTTTGTGAACAATGATTCTTCCATTCCTTTTGTTCATTTTGCTCTTGAAATCAGGTGTTATAAGGTTTTATTTACTTTCTTCTTAAAGTCTCCCTTCTTTTCTTAGTATTTTTTGTGGTGTACTATATCACGTCATCATATCCACGTCAGATCAAACAGTGCAGTTCACCACGCCGACTTAGGCTTTCCTCAAATCTTATATAGATGATTAATAGGCTAAGATAACCACGAATCACAATTTTGTAGTTTCTACGATAATTAATGACCGAGAATTGGCTATGCAAATTTTTAACTTTTCTGCAAGATGCGCCATTTTTTCTCTGAACTTCTTAAATAACGCATTAACTGTAGATGTTACTGAAGTGAAAGTATATTTCTAGGGGTAACTCTTTAAGCTGATTCCAAAAATGCTATCAAAATTTGAGAATCCTCTGTAGTTCAGGCATGAGCTAAAAAACATCATATACTTTTTTTTTTCGCCATGTTTGATCAGAAGCGCAAGTTTTAAAATTTTTATTTGCTGTTAAGATGGTATGCCACTACATCTCAAAAAAATTTCATCTTGGCTTTCTGCTTAGAAGCTGTGCAAAAAACTTATTCCATTTTCATGCGACTTTTCGTTTACTGGGTCTAGTAATAAGTTTTAAAGAACGTGTCAAAGAAATAAATATGCAACTAGGTCCTCATGACTTTCATAGCATGCAATGTTCAGATGAGCGAATTTCGTGCAGTTATCTCAAGTTAAATTTTTTTCGGGGATGATTCCTCGATGGTAGGTCCGATTTCGGATTTTATTATTTTTAAGTGATCACCATCGTGACCTTGACCAATGTCATAGGTTAGTAGGGAAGAAATGACAGTTGAGAAATAGAATAATTCTTCCAATATCTCCATTGAAAGTGAATGGCAGCAGGTTTTTCGGTGATGATTCCTCCGTGGAATGGTTTGATTTCAGATGGATACCTTGCCACCTTTGGTATCTATAACCATGCCCAATGTGAACTCAATCGGTCCAGCGGTTTAGGAGGAGAAGCGTTACATTGAAATGCCTGAGTGTAGTGTTAGAGCTTCGCTCACTTCGCTCAGCTCAATAATACCCTTACTCGTCAAATTAATCTCCATTACTCTCCAGCACCCACCACCAACTGTTAGATAGCGTACGGATGCCAGCAACATAGAAGGATTCATCTTTTGATGCAATGGAGTCATCAATGGATTCTCATACTTCGTCCACTGTGCGAAAGTGTACAGAAGACAAGGTATTGTTCAATGATGGAAATAAATAATAGTCCGAAGGGGCTGTGTAAGGGCTATACGCCGGGTGCTCCAAAACTCCCAGCCAAACTATACTAATGTGTCCTTGACCGGTTTTGCAACATGAGTCCTTCCATTGTAGGAAGATACATGAAGGGTGCACTGTAGAACAAACTATTGGAGCCCTATGAAAGTGTAACTGCTAAACACTATAAGCTGCGAGTGGACGGTAGTACGGATATCCACTGATGGCTTAATCGTATCAAAAGACGAATCCTTCTATCCTGCTGGCAACCGTGCGTTACCTGACCGTTGGTGGTGGGTGCTGGGAAATAATGGAGATTACTTCGAATAAAGATATTATTGCATATTCATTTCTTTGACACGCTCTTTAACCCTTTCCCAATGCTGAAAATAGGGCAGCCGTTGCCATCGCTCGACTTAACGACCAGCAAGAGGGCGGACGATCGAAACGTTCATCGCGTGCCACAGATCGAGAGACCCTTTTTTTTATGACAGCTGGCTGTGCCGCACAGCCAGCTGCGTCAAAAAAAATGGGTCTCTAGAAATAAGAAACTGGAGGTCCATTGCAGGGAAGAGGGTGGAATGGGAAATACTTCTGAAGAAGGCCAGGACCCACAAGGGGCTGTCGTGCCAATGTTGATGATGAAATTATAACAGAGGCATTTTAATGATTTAAAACATGGAATTTCTTCTGTGAAATCCAGAATATCGTCTGGTTTTAATTTAGCTTTTATAAATTATAACAAAGGCATTTTAATAATTAAAACATGAAATTTCTTCTGTGAAATCCAGAATATTATCTGTCTAAGTTTAACTTATTCAGATCATAACAGAGGCATATTTTAATAATTGAAATATGAAATTTCTTCTGTAAAATCCAGAATATCGTCTTGTATAAATTTAGCTTATATAAATTATAAGAGAGGAATTTTAATGATTAAATGATCTTCTTTGAAATGTTAAGAATGTATAGTTCCATGGTCGGGTGCTGATAATTTTTGATAATTGATCTGTGAATATCATCTGGAAAGCTGTCTACTTATCCAGTTTAATCTAAAATCTATAAAAATATATCTTTTATTGAATGATTAATTCAATCGAGATCGATAATTTTTATTTACAAGAATGTATATGAACACGAAATCTCATTTATCCATTTAGTTTTTTTGCATTAGTACTGTATTATTATTTATGTCCAAGTATTTTTTATTGAATGCTTAATACTTTATATTTCTTTTGTGATCTGGAATGAAATGTGATTAAAACATAGTGATTAAAACATGAAGTTTAGTGATTAAAACATGAAGTTCAATGATTAAAACATGATCGGTGAATATCGTCTGGAATGTTGTCTAAGTTTAGCTTATCCAGATTAATCTAAAATCTATAAAAATCTCTTCTATTGAATAATTAATTTGATCATTTAATCTAGATCTATAATTTTTATTTACAAGAATGTATATGAACACGAAATCTCATTTATCAATTTAGATTTTTTGAATTAGTATTCTATTATCATTTACGTTTTTCTCCCAAGTGTTTTTTTTTTAATTAAATGATTAAAACTTTATATTCTGTTAATATTATCTAGTTTGAGTTTAATGATTAAAACATAAAGTTTAATGATTAATACTTTATATTTCTTCTGTGAAATCTAGAATATATTCTGGAATGAAATGTGAAAAAATATAATTTTATGATTGGGTGCTGCTGAAACAGAGAAAGTTTGATAACTTAATATTTTATATTTTTAATAACATTTTTTTTTTTAATTTCTTTTGTGAAATTCAGAATATCATCTGGAATGCTGTCTAAGTTTAGCTTATACAGACCACAATAGAAGAATTTTAATAATTAAAACATGAAGTTTCATGATTAAAACATGAAGTTTAATTATTAAACTTCATGTTTTAATTATTAAACATAAAGTTTCATGGATTAGAAAAATATATAATTCCATGGTCGGTGCTGCTGAAACTGAGGATAACTTTCAGAATGGTGTGAAAATGTATAGTTTCATGGTCGAGTGCTGCTAATTTTTGATAACGTCTGTCAAAATCAAAGTTAGCTGGGTTTTTTAAAAAATGTCCCAACAGCTGTATTTTTGATGAAGGGCTCCGTCATTTGGCTATTTAATTGACAGACTGTACTTCAGTTATCTACCATGTTCGGTATCTTATCACCTCGGCGCGGATGGGGACAGAATCTTGTTTTATATGCCATCTCCGGCCTTTACATTTTCTGGCTACGCCCCTGCTCGCGATGTATCATAAATACGCTTCAGAAGCACCAAGAATGTCATCCGAGCAAGGCAACTCCCCCTCCCACAGGCAATACGAAATAGTCCTCTTGTAGGTTTACCATAACACATACAATACAACCTTTTCAGAAATATTAAGGGGACAGCCTACTTTTAAGAATGGGAAAATGTAGAAATTTTAGTTCAACTTTCATAATTAAAAGAAAATAATGAATGCATGCAGAAACACATTTTTTTTCAGTTAACTACTATGACATTACTCTTGATTAAAAATATTATTGTAGTTTATTATAAAGGTGATAATTTAAAAAATATTATTTTACCACACAATATTGTATAAACAATTCAAGGGTACTTTCCCACTGCGCGCAAGATATCTCAATTAGAATTCCTTTGATCCTCATAATTTTTTTCTAAATTAAACAAAACATTATAATTAACAATCTAAACTAAAATGGTTTAATTATTTTCATAATTTAAATTTAAAAAAAATATTTAATCTAAAAGTTTAAATTATCATAAAAATTTTGATAGTTTTACAATCATAACTTTTTTTCTATGAAACACAACCATTTCATTTTAGTTCATTTTGTTCATTATATTAAAATAAATGCCTGAGAAAAATTTCAAGTTGATATCTTAAATAGTTTTTAAAATATCATGCGCGCAAACTTGAAAAACAGTGTTTTGAGAAAACGCCAATTAAAGTTCAAATTGTAGTTTTGGAACATAAATTTAATTTTTAAAAATTAAAAACATTTTCTATTGAAACATTTACTATTTAAAAATAATTTTACTGAGTATTTAAAATGATTAACCCAAAATATGTTTTAATATGGCTTAAGAAACATCAATCTAAAGAAAAGCTCGACAATTGTAAATATGAAAAAATATGTACATACCTTAACAAAAGATACATTTTTAGGATATAAAGGCACGAATATTGGTAAAGTACATTATTTGAAGTTATTTTAATAATTATATCCATGTATATATTTTTTTACTATGCAACATAAAAATTTGATTTTATTTCACTTTATGAACTTTTCGATTTAAAATTTTCCGCTTTCATGCACATTGCCTTCGTTTTCTTTTATTGCCTCAAACTGAGAACTGTTGAGCATTTTTCTGGCTCTTCGAGTTTCTAAATTAAATTCTGAACATTTCTTTTCTGCCTCTTTTATGCTTTTAGTGTCAACAATAGTTGCAGCTTCTACAGCATGCTGCCCAACTTGCGTTTACATTTTCCTTTTTATCTCAATAAATAATTGTCATACAGAAAAATGGTTGGTATCAATCTTTTTAGAATAAAGTAAACTATTTAATGAGATAAAAATCTCAAAATCAATTTTTGGGGCATTTTAAAAGTAGGCTGTTCCCTTATTATGCTTTTAGTGTACGTGCCTAGGGGCGTGAGATTTCAAAAGGGCGAACGCGGAAATTTTAAAAAAGCTAAGTCTGCGTCAAAAAATGTTCTCTAGAACTGTAACACGCGATAAACGTTTCGATCGTCCCCCATCTTGCTGGTCGTTAAGTCGAGCGATGGCAACGGCTGCCTTTTTTTCAGCATTGGGCAATCTATCCAGCTGTTCTCGCATTCTTCCATTTTTCAGCAGATGTCAGTGCTATTAAAAATAATCGTGACCATTTTTTGACGGGAAATGACGTGCTAAAAAGTAAAGGATTCTCGTGGAGCTATGTCACCCGCAACTATTTTTATAGAAATCAAACTTATTCTTTGTGACTGGCAACAGTCACACCGTCAAAGTTTGGTGTTCCCAGAGGAGGAACACTGCGCGTTAAAGGGTTAAGAGAGACTATTTTGGTTGTGTCAGTGCTTTGAGTTTTGGAAGGTTTTCTCCCAATGAGACCATTTAATATCCTAACATGTAGGCATTAACAGCCTGAGTAAAAATTTTAAGCTTGGTAAAATATATTGCGAAAAGGGAAAAATTTTAAATTGAAAATTAAAATATCATTTGTTTGATAATTATTGACCTTAAAATACAAGTAAAATTTCATGTGTAATTATTTAATTATTTTATTATCGGAAAATATAGAGTACACAGATCCATCCATCTAGTGGCACACAGCTTTTTTAAGCGTTGCAGTTTTGGTAGATGATCCAGTTTGATGATTTGCTTTTGGAGTTCATTTGGTGGTTTGAAAAAAAAAACACAAGTTGGCCTCACTATGGCACTGTGGTTATGTCACTGGAAAAAGTAGACGGGCGAAGTGTGATGGTCCCGGGTTTGGGTCCCATTGTGCGACCGTCGACCTAACGGTTTGGAGTTTTCCGTGGTCTTCTCCAAAACTTGGCGTAAATACGGTTTGGGACCCCTTAGAAAGATCCCCACGGAGGGCAACCCCTCCCCTTGTGTTGTTCTTCTGACGAGGATTTATAAGCGGCTTTCGAGCCAAGCACAGAAATCTGACATACATGTTTACAGCAACAACAACAAAAAAAAAAAGCCACAAGTTTTCGCAATCACAGTTTGCGAAATAATGATTTTCTTCGTTGTAAGCACGAGGTATAGATTTTTTAAATCATTATTTTTTATGCCCCCCTCCCCCAAACCAAAAAAAAAAATTAAATAATATATAATATATCCTGAGAGGGTTTTAACTCCGAAAACCCCTCCCTTCACGGTGCGCCTGCTTACTTGAAAATGAGTTTCATTCAATCAGCTCAAACGTATGACATTCCTTTAGTGCTGCCATCTACTGAATTTGTTTCGACTTAAAGCTTAACTTAGAACTATTTTTAAGGTTAAAAGAAATAAAAACTTTGTATAAAAGACACACATAAATTGATACTCAGAGAAAGATACGAGCGTTTCGATTAAAAATTTCTGTTTTTCAGTCGAAACGATCGTTGTATAAGTATCATTTTATGGGTGTTTTTTATACAAAGTTTTTTATTTATTTTATCGTTTAACACCAGTTTTGTGACTGTGTTTCCCGTATTTTTAAGGTTGCTCTTAAAATAACTAGCCCCCTTTGTAAGTGGCTCCACAAAGCCCTTTTTGGAGGCACTTACAAAGGGCGCTAGAAAAAACATTCGACAAGAATGTGTCTACACTCGATATATTTAATCTAAGTCCACTAAAAATAAATAACTTCACATAAGCGTAAAGTTTTCAAAATTATTGGGGGTGCCGGGCCCCTCAACCACATATATTCACATCAGTGGCGTAGCCAGGGGGGTTAGGGGTAATAACCCCCCCATGAAAAATTTTTGGCTACGCCACTGATTCACGTACATATAACTTACTCATACCTGCCAACTACTACGGAATATAATTAACCACTTTTTCTACATGATTTTTCGGCTTAAGATATAGAAAAATTTTTGTGCTGCGCGCGAGCTGGTTACTATTTTGAAAAAAATTATTAAAAAATTATACTGTTTACAAAAAGTGGTTAATTTTATTCCGTAGTAGTTGGCAGCTATGACTTACTATATATAAGTGTAAATTATTGGAGGCGCTCGAGCTCTATGGGTCCATAGAATGCTACACCTATGTAAGGTAAGTATCCATGCTAGTATCTTCCTACCATGTTATAAGTTAAAAGTAGAAGCAAAGTAAAAAATCCAAAAGGGAAAAAAAAAAAACATTTTCGATGACATAGTGCATTTTAGACCCATCTGAACTTTTTTTTTTCATTTACATTGTATAATCTGATTTTAATTAACCAGAGCCTGGCGAGGGCAGCTTATAGTAACATTGTGTGTTACGTGGCGTCACAATGAATACAAAATCTTGATTGAAATCAAAAGAAGAAAATTTTTAAAAGTAAAGCCTTTTTTAAACGTTTGTAAATGGCGTGAAATCCTTTTTTTTATGTTAGTATAAATGAGTTTTCTGTATTTAGTGGTAAATTATTGGGTGGGCTCAGCCCCTATTCACAACTTATTGGGGGGGCTCGAGCCCCACGGGCCCATATAACTCTACGCCTATGTAACTTCATATTCATTTTGATTAAATGCCGGGCTGGATCGAAACCCGGGGAAGGCCACACTAGGCCCGCGGCCAGGCGGCTGCTGATTTAGAGGGGAAAACGATGATTTGAAGCTTTGTTCAACAAGCGGATTCTGTAACATTGATAGTCTCTAGAGCCAGCGCCCGCC